>JAOVYW010000036.1:5063047-5083598 GCA_025775045.1 Hiodon tergisus | reverse complement strand
TAAAATAAGTACGTGTTGGCTAAGGTTCTGTTCCCTCACCGCGGGCGTGTTCGCTAGAGCGAGTGAGGGCTTACTGTATGTTTCTGTGTACCAGTCAGTTCTTTGCACTGCCAGTTCTGTCTTTGTCAAAGTGGTCGCAAGCGCATGTGCGAAATAAAGAGCATTGATTCCTGTTAAGCAGTGTCGGTCTCGTGCTTGAATTCGCGCAGAGAAGTAGCACTCCGAAAAACGCTAAAATATCCTACCTCTTCTACACTACATTAAAAAAAATATACAATTATCTCTGCCTGTTGTTGTATTGTTTGTGCACTGGAAGCTTGTGTCACCATGTAAAATAACTTGTATGTGTAAGCATATTTGGCAATAAAGCCTATTCTATTCTATATGTAAACGCTTCGTCAAACACAAAAACACAATTTCGGACCCCCTTCGGTAAACCCTTTTATGTGAAAGGTATAGCAACTGTTAACATAAATCAAACAAATTATAAGTTATTAAAATACAACTCTCTCTCTATATATATATATAGTTATATTTATATAAATAATATAAAGTTGTGTATAAACCAATATATAAAAAATTTGGCAATGTGATTAAAAAAACACCAAATGTCAACGCGGGTTAGGCTACTAAGCAACACTACTATTCCGTAGATTCTACATTTATATTTTGATCTTAGATATGCAACGTGCCCCGCTGATATAATACGAAAACATAACGTGCTGGTTACTGCTAAGGTACCGTGAACTGGAGTTCTCCGTAACTGGCCATTTCACATTTTCAATCAGACTGGCTCTGAAGTCTGTGAATTCCATTCACATTCTAACCAGGCAATCCAGCGAACACACCAACGCCTCCAGTATAGGCCCTATCTCCTCATTGTCGCATCCGTTGATATATTGGTTACTTGTTTCGCGAAGATGAAAATTGGTTATGGACATTTTAAATGTGTTTCACTAATACAAAGTTCACATATAATAATCTAAAAGGTGAGTTTTTAATAGTCCAGTTAAGCGCCACCACAGAGATGTTTGCAAGCTATTGGTAGTATAAACGTCGCGACTGTGTATTTAACCTAGTTTGCAATAGTTATATCATGCTACCAGAAAAATACAGTCTTGACTGCACACCTTCTTTAATTCTTCCTGTACAAAAAATAATATTATGATTATTGTTTGCTAGTAAGATAATGGTTTGTTTACTTGATTTATACTAAAATAACCAAGACACAGTTTGCGACTGTGGAATCAGTTCGGGCTGCGAAATTGATGGTAGCGAAGTTGGGTTCCATATGGGGAAACCGTTCCAATTGAGCTAGGTCGCAGAAAACCGTGGGAAAAAATGTGGCTATAACACGGTGGCATTTTTCTTCCAGCCTGTCCACGGACCATATAATTTGTGAGATCCGATGATTTCGCCATGCCTCAGAAGCTTTTGAAAAGTACACATTACATAGAGCTGGGAAGTTACCAGTATTGGCCAGTCCTGGTTCCAAGAGGGATCCGGTTGTACACGTATGAGCAGATTCCAGGGTTCCTAAGAGAAAACCCGTACATAACAGATGGGTACAGAGCTTACTTGCCCTCACGGCTGTGTATAAAAAGGTAGGTGTTGAATTACAAACGAAACCGTGACGGTGTAAGAATTGCGTTTTCTGTTTTAAGTACTGTGTTTGATTAGAATGCTGATGTGCTTTAAATGGTTGACCTGTGTGCAGTAAATTGAGTCCATAACGATGTGACATCAAACCTAAAGCACTTCAGCTTGACTGCCTTATGCCTCTTTATTCCACATGTTTTAATATGTATATATCTATTTCCTCCTGTTTGGGCCAGGTGGTTCAGTTTTCACTAGGGGTTATGTGAAGTTGGTGTTTCCTCTTGCAGCCTCTTTATTCTGTCCAATGAGACAGTGAACATATGGAGTCACCTGTTGGGCTTCGTCCTGTTCTTCTCTCTGGGGGTGTATGACATGGCGATGGTGCTGCCAGCGGCGGAGGCAACCAGAGAGGACTATGTCATATACTCGATAGGGCTCTTTTGCTTTCAGGTGGGTCATTACCCTCATTGTGCAGCCGCACTCGTCATTATAGAGATGGCTTATCCATTTTCCAGTCACCCCGTTCGTTAACAAGTCAATAAAAATGTGTGAATTACATTACAGAGGCACTTTTTTTTTTGAAGGGGAAAGAAGAACAGAGCTTTATTAAATGAGACGAGTGATGTTTGTAACTTCTCTCTGAAAGGGACTTGGGCTTTTTTTTTTTTTACTTACTTAGGTATGCATGCTTTGCTCGGTGGGATATCACCTGTTCTGCTGCCATCGCTCAGAGAAGACCAGTCGCCGCTTTATGGCCCTGGACTATGCAGGGATTTCCATCGGGATCCTTGGTTGCTACGTCCCAGGGGTCTTCTATGCTTTTTACTGTAACAACGTACGTATATTACATCTTTCAAATGACGGTCGTGTTGCCTGTACCCTCCAATCCTGAGAATTCGGTCAATGTCATTCTTGTTTTTAGGGAGAGGGGAAAAAGTATTGAGTGTGGTTTCAGAACTTCTGAAACAAGTTCCTCCTGGGTGTTCAGTGTGGAAAGCAGACATGGGATGTCGGGGTTGATGCACTCATAGCGTATGTTAAAATTTATTGCTGGTTGGCCTGAAGAGCCACCTCCCATAGTGGCCTACTGAACAGATGGTGAGCCTGCATTTGTTCTGGGCATAGGTCACCTCACCTGAGAAGCAAAATAGGTTCAGGAGTAGTGTAATGGAGTGCAACCTTTTGTGTTGTAAATCATATGGCCCTTTTGCATTATAATGTATGACAAATGCAGAACCAGGATGTAATTGATGACTAAAATGGAAGGAAAGCAGCGTTGATTTGATTGATTGATTGACTGATTGATTGATATTTGTGGGGCAGCCTCCGGTTGGTTGTGGTGGTAAGGCATAAGTGATGCAGCGGGTTATGGCTGTTGATGTTTGAGTTCATGATGAAGTGGTCATAGCAGATACTGAAAACATACCCTACACTTTACAGTGTCACTAGAAAGGGTTAAAATAAAGTCGTCATTTTCCGTGTTGTAAAAACTATATTCCAAGCCAGTGAAAATATATGCAGGGATTTTTAACCAGGAACTAGCTGCAGGCTCTTGTCCCTCCCACCCAGTTTGGAGCAACACTCAGTTTGGCTGAGCAGTTCTACACAGGCCCCCGCATATTGGAAATGTTCCGTTATTGTGCCCCAGAATCTGCTGAAATCTGCTCCAGATAAAACCAGATGGCCGTGTTCATAGACCATTCCGTCACTCCTGTTCCCCACCATATGACATTCACAAGTGGGTGAGCTATCTCTACCCCCCCCCTCCCTTGCCAAGCGTTTAGCAATGCATTTGACTACTCAATCAGCCAAATCCCTAAAGATCTTCTTTCTTTTTTTTTTTGTTCTTTAAAAAAATTTTTTTTACGAGAGTCAGTCTTCGGTGAAGGAGTGCCTTCTTTCAGTAGTTCTGTGTTAGTGCAGCCTAGTGACATACATTTTTATTTCTTTCTATCTAATCTGTCCTCAAAATGTAAAATGGTTAGTTTTACACTGATTCTGCAAATTAATAATTTTACATTTGGTGGCCTTTCCACAGCTAACAAAATTCATTGTCATGCAATATACACACAGCATCTACATTTGCATTCGAATGCTTAGCATATCAGATATGTAGCTGTAAAGATGCTAACGACAGGCCTCCTGCTACTTTGGCTTCAGTGGCATTTTGTCAGTTAAATCAATCAGATGGTAATCATTACCTTTGGAGCTTTAGCCTGATGGGGAAAAAACCGGCATGAGAAGGAAAATGATTATTGGTGTACTTCAGTTATATTCAGTGAATCGTTATGCGCGTTAAGGAAGAGTAAAAAACGTGAGGTGCGGTACTCTTATGAGGTAGCCGTAGATATCTTGTTCCGCTGTTTTGAGGAGAAGGGCAAGCAAAGAGTGCAAGCTTCTGTGGCGTTTGACGGGCAATCCCTCGTCTGTCCCCTCAGTTCTGGCGGCAGGTGTACCTGATCACCGTGCTGGCCATGGTCCTGGCAGTGGTCTTCGCCCAGATCCATCCCCATTACCTCACCCAGCCGTGGCACCGCCTGCGCTCGCTTATTTTCTGTTCCGTGGCCGGGTACGGAATCGTGCCCACCGTCCACTGGGTCTGGCTCAACGGGGGCTTTGGTGCCGACATCGTCCAGGTGAGGTATCTCCGTCATGCTCGGCCACCCACCGTGACGCCCGTCGTTAGGGAGGGGTAGTGAGGAGTTTCAGGACTTGACAGGGTTGGCCTAGATGTGATGTTCTCTGCAGTCTTCATATTTAGGGGCTTCGCTAGAGGATTGGAACGCATTTGGGGCTCAGCCGTAGCCCCACGGTTTTTGCAATGTTGAATAGTTAATTTAAAATATGCGCCAGTGTTGTCAGTTTTTATGATGCATCAGCCTCTGCAAATGTAAAACCCATAAAATATCTGATATACATCTAACTAATCTGGATGAAAAGGAATGTTAAATTACATACAGATATATTCTACCGGTAAGTTTGTGAAACCCCAAATTTGGCTAACTGCCCAACAGCTTAGACTCTCTCTCTGTGTAGAGGAAAGTTAAACAGTTAAACTGTGCAATATAAAATAAATGAATGTGATTAGTTTGTCATCCAGAGATTCGGGGCTAAAACTCTGGAAGCCTGCTGCTAAGATCAGGACTTCACATATTAAATATACTTAATCATATATTCTGTATACATATTTTCCTTTTCTCTATCCTATCCTATCCAATTCTATTCTTTGATCATCTTAATAATAATAAAAATGACAGGATTCTTACATTTTGTATTCGACAGGCTTTTTTCCCCCGTGTTTTGGTGATGTACCTGATAGCTGGAGCTGCTTTTGTGTTTTATATTTCCAAAGTCCCTGAGCGTTATTTTCCAGGTATGTTGTCATTTTTTAAATCAAATTCGAGGAGTATGTTGCCTTAAGCACCCCCCATCTGAAGTGTAATGAATTGTTTTTAGCAGTGAAATGGAACATCAGCACAATCAGCATGTTGAATGTTATAGACAGGACATCTTCAAGTTAGATTCATTTTTACCTGGACATTTTTTTGTACTCAGGTTTAAGACTTTCCTTTAAGCTGTGCTTGATGTCCGTTTTGGATGTGGGACCCGTTGGGTGTGGTATTAAAGCAGCGCTTTTGTTGTCAACAGGGCATCTGAATTACCTGGGAGCCAGCCACCAGGTCTGGCATATCCTGGTTGTGCTTATGTTTTACTGGTGGCACCAGTCCGCGGTCTACGTCATGAACTTCCGTCACAACCATCCTTGCCCTGACTTTGTGCTCCGTGCATAGTGGACTACTGAACTCACTGCCCATGAACCCTGCAGTCGCTCTTGTCTGGACTCTGTTAATTCAGTCCCTGTGGTCAGAGCGTGGTCTTTCCCAAACCATGTGCATTATTTTTCCATATTCACGTTTGTGTTCAGTTTTCTGATTTGTAGGCGAATGTTTGACAATGTTTAACAGTTAGAATTTTTAACCCGGCTGAATAATATAGCTGTTTCATTGTGGGTCCTATCTCAACTGCGTTTTGGTTTCAAAACATCAACAGGATCATTTTGTGACAGGATCTGAATGCAGAGGCGTGGCAGGTAGTTAACTTTGTGAAAGTGCATACAGACAAGAGCAGGTTGATTGTACACTGACCCGTTGACTGGTGAGTGACCGGAGACAATTTGGTCTTGCAAGGTGATTTCGATATGGAAATGGATAAAAGCTTTAATAATAATTGAAAGGACCTTTTTTTCCACAAAATATTTAGTATTCTAAAGCAAAATGGCTTTACAGTAATAGTTATTTACTTCTGAAGATGTCTACTGTATAAATTACATAATGTTCCCTAATAAGCTCAGTTAAAATATTTGCTTGTTGCTTCCATCACAAAGCTTATCTGTATTGTGAGTGTTTTCCAGATACTCGCATTGGAGTACCATTTCCACATACAGCCCTCAGTTCGGAGGGTTTACTGACATCTACATAGTGCAACAATCTGCACAATGCCCTGTTGGCTAATTATAGAATAACTAATTAAAGAATCAGTGAGTTAGAATGTTGTGTTTTCTTCTGTAGATGGGTATTTGCAGTGTATATATTTAACTTTTCTTCCTGTTAAATTTGTTTGTAGGTTCAATGTCAAATACTGTAAAATATTTTGATACTCACTGATTTAAAGCGAGGTATTTGCAGCGTGTGTATAAAACTATGTATAATATCCTACATTTTTTTAGTAATTAAACCTGATACAAGTGAATGTACCCTGAAATTGCCACCTTATTCACCACAGTAAATAAGCTGGGGAACCTTGGAGCAGGACAGTTATTTTATGAGCTGACCTGTCTGGGAAATTTAATCATATACATTTGTATCAAAGGATCATGAGCTAAGCAGACTAATACAATTTCCTAGTGGATTATGTTCAACCTCTTCCACCTCTGAATGTACTGAATTATAGATTGTGCTCTGAACATTTAGACTATTCCCAAGCTTTGAAATAAACTCAAGTCACAGAAGAAGTGTATCATCCTTCATCATGCATGTGTGCCGCTGTTTTTACTTCCCCAAAGCATGTGCAATACTGACCAAAATGTACATTGGTTATAGACATGTTGTGTTGAAACCTTGACACTGAATAAAAGTCATTGCTGTTGTCATGCGTCATGTGCAGGTCAGGTGTGTTTTGTGACTGCAGTTCGTTGGAGATGTACCACTCCAAACATCACACTCCTTTTATTAATCCAACTCCTTTATTGCATTATTAGACAGCAGTAAAACATGATAAATATGAAAAAGATTAAAATTTTAATACAAATGGAAAGTTGTCTTACTTTAAAAAAATTAGTTCCAACATAGTTCCTGGAGGGAAAAAGCAATTCACAGCTGTATTAATTGGGGTTATTGTACTAATGGCAGGTAAATATTAATTTTTCTCTGGCAAACAAATTCTATTTAAAATGCCTTTCAAGTTCCTGAAATTTAATTGATAACCTTTTCCTGCTTTTTCAAGTATAAAAATCACAAGGATGTGTGAATGTGGAAAGTGCACTTCATTTTTCCTTTTATAAATCCTTTGCAAGCTACTCTCCGATTTAAATACATGGGTCTTGCTAGGTTATTTTACTAATTGTTAATGCCATCTGAATAGTATGTCTTCATTTCCTTAGCTTACAGATGTATAATCCCCTTCAACTGTAAGGATATGTTTATGTTTCAAATCGCTAAATGAAAAACTGTCACATTTTAAACGATCAATTTATAAGAATACTGTGATTAAGTGTAAAAAAATTGGAAAAAAACCCAGCTAAACTTTTTTCATTAAGCACATTTCCAGCTGTTACAATGGAATCCTATCAGAATTATAGTTAATAAAAATCCCATATTAGAATATCACCAGAGACGGAGACAAATTTAAAGAGGAAAAAAATGTTTTTTTTTAAATCCCTTTCAAATCTCTAATATAAAAGAGAAAAAAATCTCATCACAGACATATGTTTCTAGGTACTCAAACAAACAGGTGTATTTGACTTTCTAAATGTAAAAAATATACATGGATAATGTGATGTCTGTGAATGAAGAATTCAATTTTTAAGGCCTACGTTGAAACGGTGATAGAGGAGCTATGCCTGCCTTTGTGTCGTGGTTCAGAGGAACTGTGCAGCAGAGCGGGGCTTCTATAAGGCTTTGCGGTGTAGAAATTTATATTATCGGTGGATTACGTGAAAAGCCACAACCCACGCGTAACGCTTTGCAGCAACTCAAGCAAGTCAGTTATGGCGCAGGTCCATTGTGTAAGAGCGCGAGCAAAGCCTATCTGGAAACGCTTTGTGCATTTCCTTAAAAGTCTAGGACATCGTTCAATGTCTCATACCGACTTCTGAACAGCACGCGTGGTGATGCAGCATTAAAGGGTTCCCGGCGAATGGGAACAGGCGAAAAGTAATGCAGATAGAATCTAAAATAGCTCTATACTCCACAGGTTTATTTGTTGTTATTTCACAGTCCAGTTTATTAAAATATATATATGTATTTTTTTAAATGTTTATTTTCAGGACTTCATTAGTACAGATTCCCATTTCATTTGGCAGGTAGCTTCTCCAAACGCTGAAGACGCGGCGGCCCGTATGACAGAAGAGGAGATATTCACTGTTTTGAGGGGAAAGGCGCGGCTCCGAAGGGGTCCAGCTCCACTTGTGAGGGCTGCTGCGTCACACTGTGCACCACCAGTTCTGTGAACGGCACGGCACCAAAGTCGTCCGTTTTATTGGCGTCTCCAAGTGCACAGTGCAGGGAGCTGGCTCGAGGCCTGGCCGAATTGATGTCCCCTTTGCTGTCGCCGAGGCCTTGATGTTGAGAGTGTCGACCAGCGTCTTGTGGATGAAAAGGCTTGGCCCCGAACGGGTCCAACAGGGCTTCCTCGGTCGGCAAAGAGGCCCCCTTGTCCTTCACGTCGCCCATCGTGACGCTGATGTTCTCCTTGGAGTCGGAGGTGCTGTGGAACTCGTTACTGCTCTGGGAGTCCCTCCTGCCCACTTTCTTGTGCCTGCGCGCCCGCTCCGGGGTGCGGAAGTTGGGCTTGCCGGTCTTCCTGCCGCCGGTGGGGGTTCCGTGGTGGCGCTTGCCGTTGCCACTGGCGGCCTCCTGCTTTGTGCGCCTCTGCCTCGAGGAGAGCTTCTGGAGGCTCCGCTGCTTCATCTTCTGCTGCTGGGCATTGGAGACTTCCTCGAAGGGCGCCTGGCCAAAAATATCGTCCGTGCTCTTAGAGCGCGGCTCCGGGTGGCTGGGCTGGAAAGGGGAGCAGCCGAACACGTCCACGCTGTCAGGGGAAACGGGGGGCGTCTGTCCCATCGGTGCGTCAATGCTCTTGTTCGTTTTGGACAAATTCCTGTTGAAGGGAGCTTTGGTGAAGACATCAAACTCGTCCATGGCCTGCTCTTGGCTTGCCTGTCTGAAGGGTGCCTTAGCGAAAATGTCAGTGCTCTCGGCGGCAAGGAAAGGGACTGCCCCAAACACATCGACAGTCCCGCCAGTCGACTCCTTCGCCACAACACTGGGCGAGTCAGGAGGCGTAATCAGACTTGACCTGGATTCAGCACCGGCCGAAGGCTTGTCCGCGCTCAGCCTTCCTGCCCGCACTGTCCCTTTCCCCCGGTCGTCGTCAGAGTCGGAGCTGTGCTTGTCCTCATCGTCAGAGTCGGAATCCATGAGCAGCGGGCGCTGGCCGAGGTTCTCGGGTTCCGTGTCATCGTTGAACTCGCCGTGCTCGCTGTTCAGGCCCTCGTCCTCCTCCAGCTCGTCTTCCTCGCTGCTCTTGGGCGAGGGAGGGTCGGACTCGAAGTCGCTGTCTGACTCCTCTCCTGCCTTACAGGACAGCGGACCGGACGCGTTGCTCCTGCTGTGTTTGTGCTCCTTAGGGGGTAGGGGGAGCACTTCCTCAGAGACTGAGGTCCCTGGTGGGACAATGTGCTCCTCATTTGATTGCTCTGGACTCTTCACACCGGGACCTACTGGAATAAACCATAAATAAATAAAAAACATGGTACATTTATTTGAATGTTTGAATAAATCTGAATGCATTCTGAATATACCTAAAACTCTATGCAATCTCAAATAAAATCTAACTTCACAACATTAGCTAACTGCACAAGCTAAACCAACAGTCTAAAAATAATAATAAAAAAACAACACTTCTGGTTTACAATAGTTAACAAAAACGTGGGGTCTGAGATGATTAAAATACAGAGAAAACGAGGATCCGTTTCCTTGCTAAGACACGTTCAAAATTATAAGTTTATATTCTTTGGTAGGAATCTCGGACCTTATTTTCACACACGGTTTACACTCTTTGGTCTATTAAATTCGAAATGACCAAGACACATGAATTTCTGCAAAAAGCTCAGCGCTCCATAATCACCCCATTTTTCTTGTGCTACATATAGTTCACCCAAAACAAATGACTAGGCTAAGCACAGTGAGTCAAGCCATATTATCAATATTGTCACACCCTATAAATTTCCACCAAATTCTTAATCCGCCCACATCGGAATAGCTTGGGCTATAGCTTGTATTTTTGTTTAAGTAATAATTGCTTTGTATTTTATAATTCTTTGATGAAAAATGGCCACATAACCTACTTTTAACATAGTACAGCTTTTCTGATTAATACCCATGTTAGTCCTTAAGCAACAGCAGTGCTACACAGATGGATTGTGGCCTAATACAGAGAGGTTTAAGGACAACAACAAAAAGTATAAAGGCGGCGAGGCATCTTAAGACTATGAATGTGATTACTGCTTTGGCCCAAACTGTGTAATGATGCTTTTTAGCTCTTGTAAACTGTAATATCACAATGGTTTAGCATTAGTCAAATCTGGATTATTTGACTGCTCCATTTGTGTTGGGAGGGTACAGCGTTGATGACAGGGAACAGTTTGTGCCGTATTAAAACAGAAGGCTGGAAGAAAAGAATGACGGAACTCATATGGTCTAAAAGCTGCCCTCATCCAGCTTCCCCTAGCCTTACCTGACCCGGATAAGAGGAAGATCGGCAGACAAGACCTTTCAGAGCGCCATTTATTTTATTTTATTTTTAATTAAGGTCGAGGGAACAGAAGAAAGTGCTTTTGTTTAGGTTGACGGACTGCATTTGCACATATATTATCTCCAGTTATACATAAAAACAAAATAAAAAACCCTGTGTAATAAACTTAATATACGTCATGAAAACCTTTGAAATATTAAATAACGGTATAACAAAATGCTATGCTTAGTACAGTTTTGCGCTGGGTGAAAATCCACAGTTTTGAATGGATATAGTGTACATTTGCAAACAATTATTGCATAGAATAGAACCCAAAATATTTGGTAATTCACTTTGAGCCAAAGCAGAAAAACTTTGGGCTTCAATTTAAAAACCTTATATCTACAAATGCAAATGTACCGTACTCCATAAAGCAAGAAACCATTATAAAAAGAAAATCTAATGGCTAGCAGACCAAGAAACTATACAGCAGCCTCTGCTTGGGTTGTCCCATGTAAACTGCACATTCATAACCACATCGATTTCTTAGAGCACGAAAATTTCTACGGCAACACAACGGAACACATTTAATGGCAGAAGAACCCAACTTATGTGGGACAGTTGCTAGCGGACGGAGAGGTTCTTTTGAAAGACATCTGATTACGAACCGACGACTGTCCTTGTAGAGTGGCTTCTGCTGGTGTAGCCAGGCAGCCGCACGGGGGGCCCTGGCTTTCTGCCCCCCCGATGTGAAACATACTGGCACTGTAAGCGCGTGGTGCGTGGCGTCTGCCTGACAGATTACAGAATCCACGTTCACTCTGCACAGCAGTTGTTTCTCAGCTACCATTATCACCGCCCCACGAAAAAGGAAATTAAAGATTTATTTTGTTTTTGTCCTCGTGGTTAAAACATAATATCTGAGAATTAGGTTAAGCACCTTTTCTTGTAAATCACCTATGGCATTACCGATCATTACTTTTGGGGCTTATGGTTGTACCTCCTGCCTTAGTTAGCAAAGACGGGGGGTGGGGGAGCAATTCTACTGATGTTTCTACAACAATCTTATTTGCGACAGTCATTTTTAATCAACCGACTCCACCTTGCATTCAGGGACGTGCTTTGGAATGAGTTTAAAATAACGGTAGGTCAAACTGTTAGTTTCCATCCAAACAACAGTCGGTCATTGCTTGGTCAACCTTTAACAACAGGATTAAGCAAACAAACTACGGTAAACAGAGCAATAAGAATACTGCATTGCTATGAATCACTGGTGGGTAACTGTCGGTACCAATTTCTTCATATTGTACCACATAATGTGCGATCAGCCCTTTAAGATTGAGTACAAGTTGAAGACATGCCCATCAATTGAACTGTCATTTTGAGTTTCGCATAATTTCAGTAAATACTTGCAGTATTTGCATTAAAAAATATATTTTATGATAAAATGCATGCAATTTTCTAAGCGGAATACAGCAACCTTTGTGTTAAACCTTTCTATATTGCAATACCAATACATTCCTTTATACATTACTCCATCAGGGGTATGCAAAATGTGAGATTAGTGTTACTTTAAATCGATGGATAAAAAAAAAAGAATAAAAAAAAAAAGACAGCCATGTTAACAAAACCATCTTGTTCGCATGATGTAGTGGTGGTCAGACAGTGCATTTAAAAAAACCAACACAAAAAAAACTTGAAACACTATTTTTCTGCATTTTGCGCACCCTAGCCATTGAGCAAAACGTTTACAAGAAAATGGACGGAAAGCATCTTTGCTTTTGAATGGGTTTTATTATCATCATTTTCAAAGAAGCACATCATTTTGGGTTTACATTAGAATACATCACAACTTGTTACAAAGTTGTCCGTTTAAAAACAGATCTTATACAACTTTATAAGCTTCTATATATGTACACATGAGTGGTCACGGTTCGAAGGCAACGCAGCTCAGAGCTTTGTACAGTCAGGACATTCATACACTTTGCTCATTTACAGAACGACACATCTGCATTAAAATTTATCTGACACACATTTAAGTTTCAAACTGGATTTAAGACTTTTGGATGAAGGTATCTAATTGGTGTTTATGACTGAACGGTGATCTGACAGAGCAGGGGAGTGATATCTAACAATGATGTTCATCCATTAATGAAAAGTCAAATTAAAATGATAAACCATAAAATAAACTTAAACTGAATAATTAAAGTGTGTGGTCTTAACCAGTTGCAAAACACATTTATCCCTGAATGAATGCATTTTTTATATAGTGAAACAAAAACTCTGCTCATGATGAATTTTACTTAATCTCACGAACACATTGCATAGCTGAAATTTGCATACATCTGTCCACCAATACACTATTCGACAAAGATGTTTCTGAACATGGCTGTCTTGAAACAGAAATGCAATGAAATGAAATGCCGCAATATCAAAAGTCTGTTGCAAGGAATTTCTCTTGCAAAACAATTATCCCTGTTAACTTACCTGTGATGAAAGAAAATACTCAAATTACACCAGTAACTAACTTCTTTTTAAAATGAACTTATTAATATCCGCTGAACAGCTTGCAAGCAAGAGCGGGCGCACATCTGCACGTAATCATGACTTTTGCTCGTTGATGGAAAGCAGATGGATAACAGCGATTGGTCAAAGTAACAAGGAGAAACCAATCGTTACATCTCTCAATCAGAACTCGCTTGTTTTTTTAAGCCACGCCCAAAACCGGAAAGTGGGGGCAGGAGGGGAATAACCATTTAAGCAGGAGAAGCATGGTACTCTTGGTGTGCTTATTTCAGATCACAAATATGAACAGCCAACTGGGGGGGGGGGGGGGGGGAATAAAATAAAAAAAATAAAAAAAAAAAGCCCCACCCCCCCCAACCAAACTAAAAAAATTCACACTACAAGGCCCAGCCTCCCCAGACAGCTTGGAACAATGAGTCTGAAAATCAGCGTAAGCGCAGTGAGCAATGGGGAACGTGCACCCAATGTGCCACAAAGCCAGGCGTTCGAAAGCACACTAAACGCACGCAAAGTGGCCCCAACGCTTCACTGGGCTTCTCTCCCTTCTTTGTTATACAACAGCACAACTGTTCCCCGATTATCCGATTAGCCGCGGCTAAACTGAATGAGCTTGCCCATTCTTCACGTCGGCTTCAATAATTTTCAGGGGCTTTAAGCTTCACACATGACTGATAAGACAGCACGAAACAAAAACTGTTAAACATTAGTGTTTTCAGAACTTATATAAAAAAGATTTTCATATATACATTTACATTATAAAGTTTTCAACACTAGCAACTGCTTAATGTAACTTAATAAAAATCTAATTTAGCTTGAACATCAGCTTAGCCCTTTATTCAGTCTACACAACAATCATGTAGTCAGCTAAATAAATGGCTGTTTTTGCAGTGCCGAGACATGCCATGCAAACCAAACCTGACCTAGTCCACAATGATGGATGAGAGTTTGGTGATTCTTATACAGAGGACTTCAGAGTGTTCACAGGGCTAATTACGTTCAGGAGCATAACAGAGGCCACTTAACTGACTAACTGTAGTCCGGTTCACTCGTAAATGCCACAGGAACTCTACAACAAAACGATTAATCTGTACTGCTAGATACGCAACAAAATGATGCACATTTTAATCTTAACAAGGTTTTCGCAGAGCATAAGGGCAGAGCATATTTCCTAAACTTACAGCCCCCCCCCCCCCAACTGTTTCAGCAGGGGGAGCTGCTTCTGCAAATTAAAATTTTAACACAGTTAACAACTTTGGTCAAAAAGAGCTAAACCACAATTCCAAAATGGAAAAGCAAAAGTATTTTTCTACGGCTACCTGGATATCCAACAAAATAAATGATTTTCAATTAGATTTCAGCATGTGGACGGCAATATTTAGCTAGCATATACTAACAGACTGCTTTGCTTATATCACCAGTTGCGTCAAAACTAAGCTTCCGTAGCTCATTTATGAATAAGACAATTTATCAAGATCATGCACATTAAAAAGGAAAGAAAAAAACAAAAAAGCAAGCTAGCTGTAACCTTCCATTTATTATGACCTGACCACTCCTGATTAGTAAAATTCTAATCGAAAGCAGGAGGGACTATTAAACAGAATGAGGTATTTAGTCGGAGTAAGACCAGGCTGAAGTTTGTTTGTTTGTTTATAGACGAAGACCATAACACGTGATTCGCTAGGTAGGCATTCTCTCAGTAATGCACAAAACAAGCGTATAAACCATAAAACTAGTAAAGCTCCAAACATCAATTCTATAATAACATCTCGCGCAATGTGGTATCGCAACCGCACAGAACAGATTTACAGCTTGGGTAAAATAATGTCAACTGGAGAAGGGAAAGGGATTTAACTCATCTTTGTCAAGACTTTTCCAATTCTAATTCATATATACCTCACATATGTTGCACAAGAACTAAATGATTCCTATTGAATAAAGGTTAGGATTTTTAAAACCACAAATAGTCCTAAAGAGATATTTGGACTACTTGTTGCTTTGTAGAGTTTTCCAACATGAGATCCCCCCCCCCACCCCATTTTAAACTGAATCGCAAGGCCTGAGTTCACCTGAACCCCAGATGCTCTCTCAGTTTTCCCTTAAAGAGACCTCTTCCTGCACACCCACATGTCATTTGCATATTTGTCCGTTTCATCTAGACTGAAAAACATTCGCTCTAGCAAGCGAGTTACTTGTATGAGAACGACTCCCGGACGTAATGTGAATGGACCAGGGAAAGAGCTAGCACTAGTCAGGTAGCAGAGCAAAACCTGCTTACAAATGTTTTTGGTTAAGTTAGGTATGGTTATTTTTGCATTTCTCAGTTTTTAACAGTTAAGGGCTCTGTAAAATCGGCATTTATCGAAACGGGAACGATGAATGTAAAAAAAAAAAACTATAGTGTAAACAATTATTTTCAGCAATACAAAAGATGTCTCTTCCAAACAAACATGCGCTGAAAGATGAGTTGTAATAAGGTAAGACACTTTTAGCATTTTCAAAATCATGTCAACGAGGCAGAAAAGTTACACGTTCAGAATATATAACGTAAAACCCACGTTTGATATTTATTCGCGATTGTGTGGAAAACCAATGCAAGAGAGGGGAGAGGGCCACCATACGGAGATCTCCCATGGTGCACTGCGGTGGGTTGTGGCTACAGCACCTGCGCTTGTGTCGCTGCGGCCAAACACCAGGCGAACAGCTTAACAGCTAAAGCAAAGCTACCGTCCCACCCCGTCTCAGTAACCTGTGGCACGCGCGCGCGGGCGGGCGGGCGGTCGCGGTGACCACTGATTCCGCTTTCGGCTCCAGGGTCAGTGCGTGCGTCTCCGTGAAAGCCCGGCAGCATGGAAGCTAAAGCAGAGAAATGGCGTGAGAGTGCAGTGGCCGGTCTTCAGAGCCTCCTTAAAACTTGCCTGGATTGGACAGAAAGGGAACGGAGCCAAAAAGGTCCTCCGGGAGAAGCTTCATGGAGGGCTGCTGTCTCTCTACACTGGTGTCTACACTGGCCACTCTCTCCACAGGCTTCTCTGTTAGAGGATGGAGAAGGGGGCCTTCATTAATTACAGGCAATTAAGAGAAACACTGCTGCCTTCAGATTTTTCTGCCGGTTTTAAAATCTGGGATTCGGAATGAGAGAGGACCCCGGGTCTATAAAACATAGACGCTATCTCATCTGACATTCCATGGAGCCAATGTGCGAAACGCACCTCATTGGCTGTTTAGCTGACAATCATTTTGAAAAACATATGGATTCTAGTTATGTTATCGTATCTTTTGGTTTAAAAAATACCAAGACAGCTACACATGTCAAGGAATTTGTCATTTCCAGCCAAATACTAAACATCAAAAATATATACGTTTTGTATTCCTACGCATTCACACGTATATAAAACTTTAAGGTATTGCGTACATTTAAGCCATTATCACTATGTATATAAATGTAATGTATTTAAGTAACATTTAAGCTTGGAAAAGCAGGACAAAATTCTGAGAATGTGCATGTTGCGGAAAATGGCGGGCTAAATGAAAAACACACGCTGTTCTACAAAACAAAGGCAGAATGGATCAACACTTGCTTGCTCTCAGGAGGTCAAACTCCCTGTCCAGCAGCTCCTCTTCGGTCAGTTTGGAGAAATTGTCCTCTCCAAAGGGGTTCCAGCCGGACATGTCCGGTGGGTTACTGGCGTTCTGAGGGGGAGGGGTCATCACCTCTACGTTTAGGAGGGGGTTTCTATCACAAAGAAAGAAAGAGTTGCAGTTGCGTCCGAATCTCAGCTTTATCGCCGCTAGCTCCACCAAGCGCCTGAACATGAAATAATGGCACAACGAGATGGGCTAGGGAAGCGCATGAGTTCAAGGTCTCGTTTGGACAGAAAACAAGATGATGGGAATCACAGGCAGGGGGCAGGGGGAAGGGGGCGAGGCTGCATGACAGTTACGTTGTCATTTGTTAACTAAACACAGTGTCCCGGTTATGAAATGGACAGGGGTGGGGGTGTTACCTGGTGTTAGTGAATGAAGGCTCCACAGTGGCAGGCCCCATGTGACCCATGACAGCTGGGTTAAAGGTCCCAAGGGGAGCCGGGAACTCCAGTTGGGAGGTGAGATAGGGGACCTGCTGATTGTGCTGCTGTTGTTGCTGCTGCTGTTGCTGCTGCTGCTGCTGCTGTGCAAAGGCCTGTTGGTACTGTTGCATCTGTTAGGGGGAGCGGGTCAGAGCGGGTCAACATCATGGCACACATCCCACGCAGACTGGGTCAAATTCATACCCAAACAAATGCACACACAGACGGCCGGGTGACAAATGGAGGATCTGGTATATCGGACGCAACAGCATGACGTTAAATACCGCGGAATGTTTACTGCGCAGCAACAAGGTTACCAGAGAAAAAGCTACAAACCATCTCCATAATGTAAACGCGTCTTACTTTCGCTTTGGCCATCAGAAATTCTGCACATGGCGTACAAGGAGAGGGAAAACTGTACAACGAGCAGGACTCGTATTTCCCTACAGTGTAATCAGTTCATATGTTGCGATTTAACTCAGAATTGGTCAATTTCACCCTAATTAAATCCACTGAGGGTGTTGAATGGAGCAGATTGTATCTGAAATTAAACAGATGGTAACACTGAGGAGGAAAAAAAGCTAAAAATTTGGGCCACCTAAACAGAACATATTGAAAAGTTAGATGAACATCATTCTGGTAGACAAGGCAAATACTTTTTTTTTAAATCCCATTTATCAATAGATATTTATCAAATAATATTTGAGACTGCCTGGAAACTCATTTAACGAAGTTCAGGACTAAATAAATAAATAAATGCATGATTTCAGTGTTTATTTTGGATTTGAGAATGAATCTGAATGTCCCAGGGCGGTGAAGGAAACCACGTTCATGTACAAAACTGTAACCCAATCCTGTAGAAAAAATAAGTGAATGAAACTCCCGGCTTCCCGTTCAGTTTCCAGGCTTTTAAACAGCGGCGGCCTGGGTCTTCCTCCTGCGTCGCCCTGCTTACCATGGCAGCGTAGTGGGCCTGCTGCTGATACATGGGCTGCATCAACATCTGCTGTTGGAGCTGCTGCTGCTGGATGGACTGCTGGAGGGCCTGTTGATACTGGGAGGGAAGCGTATCGTAAGCGGGTGACGTGAGCTCGGGGCTGGCTCAGACGACCACAGGAGAATCCCCCACTACTGCTTACGGGGAATTCTAAATCGAGACGTGACCTGGACGAGTCCGAGCTAAACTCCCTACGCGTGGAACGGACTTTAACACCAGCAATGCGTCCTTTGTGTATAACAGAGAAAGGTAAATTAACTACAGGGCACTACCAAGATGGACCAAATAGATCATGCTGGCTGAATTCCAAACATCATGGGTTGCCGTAATTTCAGAATTCAACACCAGCGTTACCACTATAAAGCAGGGTTTCTTTAGTCAAAAACCTGGAGGGAACAGAGCTTCACTGAGCATCACATTTGGCCGTCTGTGCTAAAGTTCACTTTATGATAACTTAATTTTAAGAACTCTTTGGATTATGCAAAATATTTCATGGCGCATGTATGCAAGTGCGTGGTGTGTGAAGTGGCATTACCCAATGACTTTGTATGTGGAGAAGTTGCTTAAATGAGAGTACCAGAACACCACCCGGTTCCAGGCGTGTTCAGGATGGGTGGGGCTCGGCCGGCGTAGGCGCCGAAAGTGACAACGCCTTAGCTGGCGTGAGGTGGAGATGTCGACGCACAGAGGCCAGTGCAGGTGGAGATGTTAGGCCTGAAGGTGACGGTTACCTGCTGCATGTATTGGAGGTGCTGAGGATTTTGCTGCTGCTGTTGCTGGAGGTGTTGCTGTTGCTGGAGGTGTTGCAGTCTCAGGTCCCCCGGTTGTAGCTGCTGCAGGATGCGGTGCTGTTGCCTACTCCCCTGAGCCGGCACAGAGGGCTGTCCATTGCCAGGGGCTGGCAAAAAAAAGAATCACAAAACAGTGCACTGCTTAATGGAGCTCAAATATAGTCTATTTTACTGCCACACAGACAACGACATTGGAAAATGGATGAAGTTAGCGCACAAAGGCCACACAAAGTATTGACCTTTCTCACCTTTCTGTCCGTTGGTAACTGGTCCAGACGGGACAGGCATTGTCGCAGGAGTCACCGAGTTTTGAATGGGCAGAACGTTGTTGCCGGCAGCTTTTGGTCTTTGTCTTGGGGCGATTGACGTTTCTGTTGGTCCTACGGAGTCTGTTATTCTGCAGCGATAATTAATAGCATGATTCCTACATGATGTAGCAATGTGAAAGGCACATTTGCAAGCCTAGCTTTGAACTTGAACTTTGATGGCATCTACAACAAGATCAGGCAAAACTGCCCAAAGAACAGTCTGCAGGAAATTGTGGCGTCTTTCCAGGACATGCGGTAATCTTGCAGCGTAGGTAAACAGCAGGGTAGGACAAAACGCTGGACTAAAACCTCACCTGGCTTTTGACATACTCTTCTTGGCAGCAACCTCGCTAGCAGTCAGCGGCTCCGGAAGTGACGTGGGAAGGGGAGAGTTCTGCCCAGGAACAAAAACGACAAAACAGGGACACGTCTCCACTGGCGTTCTAGTTCTACTTTTCAAAATCTATCACATGATCATGAGGCCATCACTGTCATAGATGGGAAAGGAGACGCTGTTCACATGCTGTGAAATCAGCGCCAAATTTAATGGGTCTGTAAAAATACATTTTATTTACTTCGAAATTCCTGGCGCAGTGTGCAAAAAATTTTAAGGAGAAGTTTCAGGATAGAGTGCTTCCTTCAGTGGTCTCTGAGAAGGGACAAACGATCCTAAAAAACCAAACTATCTCTGATCAGACACAGTGAACTTAACTGTTCAATTAGACATTCAATTAATAATTCTGGTTCGCAGAGGGCAAATAATTCTATACATGGATACAAAATAACGCAGAAGTACTTTTATACATGGATACAAAATAACATGTAGAGCACTATGCCAAAGCCACGAGTGCAAATTCATGAATTCAGACATTGTGAACAAGCAAGAAAACCATGGCCGTGACATAGCTGCACGTTTTCCTGTTCTAAATAAGTGACAAATTAAAGGTTGCAGGAGTACAACTTACAAAGAGATTTGGCACAGGACACTCCTTTACAGCAAATTTGAAGGCAAAGTAGGAGACTTGATAGATGTCAGGTCTCCGTTCTTGATCTGGCTCTAGCATATATCCTTTAAAAATAAATAAATAAAAGACAACAAAGCAAACTAATGACTCCAAACTGTCCTAACAGGGTTGACCACAGCACTTGGTAAAAGGCAGCAATAATTTAACAGCCAATGATACCGTTCCTTGATTTTCTTCAGATCCTATGTGTCTTTGTGAAGCAGCTGCTAGGTACCAATGGTAACCA
>JAOVYW010000036.1:5024171-5059594 GCA_025775045.1 Hiodon tergisus | reverse complement strand
ACAAATGAGCTTTAGGGACACCACCATGAACAAACAAAACGAGCAAACCAAAAGAAAACAACCCCCAAAAAACCCAGGCATTCCTGCAGATGTTCTGCGTCGGAAGAATGATGTCATCGTGACATTCGCTATGTTACCATACACGACCCCTCCCTCTCCCGAGGGGCCTGTGGCTGCTCCCACATGCAGGGAAGCCTCGATGTTCCGGACACAAAAATTACTTATCGTTACAGACGAACAAGACAACGGCATGGAATCTTAGGCCATTACATTTGACCGAACGCATTAACTATTAACTGAACATTAACCACACATGCGAGCGATTTTAACTGGCAACGTACATTCCTTTGGTGCTCAATCTTGGCACCTCTTTGGCTAATTAGACTATAGTCTCCGAGAGTAGGCATGAAATCGATCAGTGACCTGCATTTTGGAAGTAGGCCACTGAAAGACAGGCCGGTGATGAAATCTATGCAGTTTAGGGTTGCACTCCTGCAAGAAATGATGCATATCATTCAACCAAGAGGGAGATTTCAATGCCAAGTGTGATTTTTGTATTTGCATACGCGACACTAGTGTACCCTTTGATACAGACCGGCTCCAATCAAAGCACTTACATTCCTCCTCCACCTCCCTCCAACTCAGTCTGATGAACTGAACATGTGTGGGTGAAGCACAGAGACTTTGAGAAACTCATCCAGAAACTGACAATATTGTTTTCTCCTCCCTGCTCTTGTTACTTCATCTATTAAACACACGTTTCTTGGAATATTAAAATTCTCTCAATGAAATTCTACAAAGAAACTTTTTTTAAAATGCATTATGCATTCCTTCCGGGGCTCAATGAGATGAGCAGCTAAACAGGTTCGGAAAAATTCATAGTAAAACTCAGCTTGCAATAAGGCACTTTCACATTGGCCTGTCAATGAAGCGTCCCCTTTCCCAAAATAGCCCTTATTCTGCAAACAGTTCCCTTCCCTGGGGTTTGCACAGTACAGTCCGAAATGGGGAAGGTTCCTCTCTGCGTCCTCTACACCCGTTCCCTGCTTTACCCCTCTCTCCCTCCCCAAAAGGAAGAAGCCTTCAGTTCTGCACTTCAGTCTCCACAAATGAGAGAGAGACTGACTCCACAAAGTGTGTTCTGTTATTTATTATGCATTTTATTTACTGATATTAATATTCTACTGATGGTAACAATGAAAGCTAAATATAACCTTTTTGATTAACATTTTAAGCATGGCAGGCAATGAAATAAAGACCATATTTGGAATTTAAAGACGCTTCAATGTTCAGTCTTGGCCTGGCACTACTTTAAAAAAAGACTTATACATTTTTTGAAAAAATGTAAACCTGAAATCCCAGATATCTAAGTTAAATAGCATATTGGAACAGTTCAGTAAGGGTTTACTTAGACCACATTTATTATTTATCAATTCATATAGAGACAAAAAAAACAATAATCTTACCTTGCTTTACTATGTTACATGGAGTTAAGAGAGAAAGATGCAGACCAAACCGGACACTAAATCAGAAATTGGGACAGGACCATTTTGAATACAAGATGGTCATTGAGAACCGTGCCTATTGCAGACATTGCTCACTAACATGATTTCCAACATCTTTGATTTGGGTGCATCAGCCTATTATACGTGTAAGCACAAACCTGACAATCAATTCTCACAGGTGCTCTCTGCATGCTACATAATACAGCAGATATACAGCTAACGGAATATGAAACAATGTCCATAAATCAAAGTCTTCAGACTGGACACCAGAGTAGGAGTTGACAGGATGTGGCATTGCGGTCAATGCAACAGCCAACGCTGTCAGCTGTGTAAAAGTCACATCTAACAGCCACATCTAACAACATTTACCGCCTTACTGAGGAAACACAAAATTTTATTTGCATGATTGATCTTTTTATTAATCCTCGCAACAGCTAATGAGGCCGACTTCACATTCTTACACAAGGAACTCGCCAAGAGACCTTTTTTCTGTATACACATATTCATTTAATGTTAGATAACACATTATCTTAAATCAGGGACATAAAAACAAACTAAAGTGTTATACAGCAAAACTGGACATCAAGTAGTTTTGCTTCCAGTTAGCAGTGTAAAACCACACCCCCTGTATGTAAACCATGACTTAACTGACCAATTCTAAAACCAATAAATAATTCAAATTAGGCACTGGTTAAATCAGGCAATTGACTTTTTGTACATAGTACGTGGTCCAATTTTTCAGGGGGTCACACTCACAATGACACTGTAGTCTTTGTCAGTCCCTTTTATGTACTTCAGTAATATTTTTCACTGAAATAACATGCAGGCAGTCATCTGTAAGCCATATGGGGCAAACCAGTCATCTTTAAAGAGAACTTCTTAATCACTTTCCCTAGAGTCTACCAAAGTTACACTACAATGATGCTCAGAAATTCATCCCGAGTTTGCCGACAGCCTAAAAATAGACCCGAGCTAGCTTTTGGTGTGCAGATGAGAGATTCTGCAATCAGTAACAGCTACGCTGACAGAACACATCGCCGGTTTGTCATTCTTCTAAAACATTCAAAGCTATGAATCTGCCACACAACCCTGCTTTGGTGAAAAGAAAGAAAAACAGTATATCGGTATATTCATTTTAGCAATTCAACATTTTATCAAGGGATATATTGTATAGGACTGACTGTCTATGTGAACTGAAACCAACCATCTGATATTACATAGCCTCACAAACATACTGCATTAAAACATATTAAGACATGGCTCAAAACTCAATTGTAGATAGTTTTTTAAAGTTTCCACTTTAAAAGGAAATTGTATGGACCCAATCTGAAGAAAAATTATTAATCTATGGAATGCAAGTGCAGTAATTTGTTTTGTGTCAACATTTCACATGGCTTTACTCAAAAAGTACAAAAACTGCTTTTTTAAAAGGGAAGTCACGGATCACTAAAGGCACGGACTACACACTTTCAGTTTTATTTAAAGTCAGACAGTTCAAAACACACATGAATAGATTCCATTTTACCACAGTATTTAACTCTCAGTATTGCTTAAAAGGCTGCACAAATGACCGACATTTTTAATAAAACACCGTTTAAACCTCAGTAATCCCTCTAAGTAGGTGGGAGCTTCATTCTCTCAAAAATAATGTAAAATTTAAAAAAAGGTGGCATAAATGTAAATGACTGATATCAGTATTTCTTAA
Source organism: Hiodon tergisus (assembly GCA_025775045.1). Classification (NCBI taxonomy): domain Eukaryota; kingdom Metazoa; phylum Chordata; class Actinopteri; order Hiodontiformes; family Hiodontidae; genus Hiodon; species Hiodon tergisus. The sequence continues at coordinate 5,056,384 of JAOVYW010000036.1, read as the reverse complement.
TATTTTAAAACAAAAATAAAAAAAACTGAATGGAGGACCTGTTAGTTGTACAATAAAACTAAACTGAGCAGTGCCAGTTCTCAATCAAGATGCATCTAGACTCCACAGCAAATACAGCTCACTACAGCAGTCTTGACTAATAAGAATCCATTTACCCATTATCGTTTTATCTTTACTTTTATGCAGATACTCACAACTAAGCCAAAAGGGAAACTCTCTGAGCCTGTGATTAAATGATCATATCAAGCAGCTGAGCTCAGCCGTAAAATATGCTTCAAGGTCTTCGTATGAAGTCGTTTAATGGCTGAGTATTTTTACAAACTGCATGACGAAATTTGGCCTACTTTACCAAAAAAAAAAAAGAGACTTATTAACTTTGCTTAGTTTTCTCCTTCCCAAAAGGGGATGGGCCGTCACTTCCAGCCTTCCCATGGATACACTCTATATCACCATAGGCATTACAGGGTCATGTGAAAGCCCCTCACAGCCACACTGCCACATTCCTAAACAACTGTGCAAAATTGTGGGGAAAACAACTTTGTAGTTTAGCAGTGTAGAAATATTAAATGTATTTTTATTGTTACTAGTATTATGATGATGATAATAATAATAATATTATTATTATTATTATTTACTACTATTATATTATTATTATTATTATTGGTTGGCAGATACCACAATGTAAGACCAGAAGCAGGCACACAGAAAAGCTACGCGTGTGCCAAATAGGTCAGCTTTTATAGGCCTATTAGAAAAGATGAGAAAGGAAAAACAGCAGCATTGATCCACCCTGAAACTCCCTAACAGGCCACGGCACCACGTGGAAAAGGATACATGGCAGTGATCAACAGAAACTCAGACAAATTTTCTTAATCACAAGACAAGACAAGATTCAAATATTATCGGCATTGTATCCTCATTGACAGAAGTTTCACTAAATTATTTTTTGTTCTAAGCTGGTACACAATAAAAGAACAGCCAGGTTCACCAAAACTAGAATTGCATGCCACCACCCCGTCCGGGCCAATTCTGGTGAAGAGAGTGAGGGTCCCCTCCAATACTAGTCACCTACAAGCTCAAGTCTGGTTCAGCCCCAATTGGATGGTACTGCAAGCCTGCTGGTGCCTGGGAAGTAAGTAAGCTCATAGGGCTCAGCCTGCACTCTGGCGAGCTCCAGCCCATAGGGCTCAGCTCCAGCTCATAGGGCCTGTTTGCACCCGCCCAGACGCTTAACCGACTAACGTCTTTTTTATATTGCACTTGAACTGAACTCACAGGCTAGTGGGTTTTGCAACTGAACTGCGGATTATCAAATAATTAGGCTACATTTAAAGTCGGCTTTTCAAGACAAACACTGAGAAGACAGAAGTACTTCTTTGTGAGAACAGTCTTTTAACCGTGAAGCCCCCCCAACTGGAACACTCAGCAGTTTTAAGGGCTGAACTCCATTGAAGGTCATTGTATCAATATAGCTGCAGCAATATTCTTTTCTGCTTGTAAAATGCAGAAATATGCATTAATGTAAACTATAGAGATTTAGCACACTTCAGCACTGAACGTCAGCATTGTAAGTACCAAGCTGAAAGGCTGAAACTTCTATTGTTTCAGAAGAGGAATAATTTGGGGCGACATGGGGACGCGTGAACATGTCCCATTACATCATCAGTGATGCACCAACTAGGGAATTATTAAATCTGGCAACCTTTGTGGTAAAGTGGAGCGAGCGGCTTAATTTTATTCCTCTCATTAATTAGCTTTTTATGCCATATCTCTTAACGAACCAAACTGTTTACGCAGGGCTGCAGTTCTAAACACCCACAGGTAACTCAGGCGAGACGAAAGACTGAAGGGTGACGTATAAAACAACCAAAAATAAAGTAATATTCAGGATTCAAACCTACTAAAAACATTCCATTTTTTTGATACATTAAAATTTCAGTCCTACAATATAACTAAAGAGCAGACAGTAGGCTTTCTAGCGGTGTTGAACAACATGTCAAAAGCTAATAGTGGCCTGCAGGCGCTAATGAAGCCCCCCCTTGAAAAGCTGTTAAAAAGCTGTTACAACAGAAGTGCTTGTTCCTGTGTGATTAATTTGCAGCGAGGGAACTGCAATCAGAAGGATTCTAGGGGCTTTTCAGGTGCTAGGCGGATGAACCTCGAGAAGAATTTCCCCCATGTGGAAGCACAGACGAATCAGAAGTCAAAAGTCATCCTGTCAGCTGACAAAGCACGGCATCCTTTCCAGGAATTTCTTTAGGGGTGATGGTTGGGGGGGGGGGGGTGCAATGATAATGCAATTGAGGTTGATGACACAAAGTAAAGCTTGACATATATGCAAGCTTGATGATATCTGCTGATACTGGCCTTTTACTGAACTTTTCGCATCGGTATGCATTCCTCCGGTAAAATCAACAAAGACACCCATAACGCACACGAGTACTTGCATTAGTTCTGAGAATTTGTCAGTACAGTACATGGTTCTCAGCAGAGGCTCTTAGAAAAGAGGACCACGTCCATTTTTTTCACCCCTAAAATGGTGCAAAGCCCCGACCCCTAATCCAACTCAAACCCGCGATGATTGGATTGAAAGTTCTGACGCATCCGTTTCAATGGTCTCAAGTTTTAGAGCCAATTGTCCAATTATTTTTAAAAACTCGCATACCAATATAACTGTAATATGAACACAGAATACTGACAATTATACAACTATCGGCCCGAGTGCATCTTGCGCAACAGCGATCTTCTAAAGTAAGACGAGTATAGAAGATCGAGAGACATTCTGTGCAGGATTTTTTTTATTTTTATTAACCCTTTCAGCCCGGTCATTTCCCCCTTACTTTGCCATATTTGTTGTAACACATGAATGCTGACACTGTCAGTAATATCATCAGCGATGGCAGTTGATTAAACTTTCCATTCAGCTGGACAACAAGAACGTCCGGTCAGTTCATCTTGTCAACCAATAAATGTAGCTGACATAACTACCGTTTTCCAAAATAATTCTTACATAACTTTAGGCAATTCATATATTAAACAAATCCTTGTAAACAAACCTAATCATGACCTAATCGGTCAGGTGCTAATGCAGACAAATGCAAAAGTAATTGAGCAGAATAACTTCTGAAAGGTCATATTTTCTCCAATAAACTTGGTTAAATTGAAATTTCAATATCAACTCACTGAATGCCATCAGTTTAGCTAATTAAAAACGAATTCAATTCCTTTCAAATCAATTGATTGAGAAGTATCCCTTACAGATGACACGCTTAAGCAACCCTAAACTACAGCCCTTCTGTACATCGCGCTGGATAAGAGCGTCTGTTAAATGTCTAAAATGTAACCACAGTTTTAAAGTCTACAACATCAGCAGACGTCAGTGCAAAACCAAATCCTGCTTTCAGTCCCTATACGGCAATACTTTGTGACCGGTAGGACTTTGCTGACCACAATCTCAAACCAATCAAAAATGCTGACTTGTCATTTGTTTCAGATAATACATTACTAAATGCAGTTAGTCCTAACAAGCCTCCACTTTCTGTCAAACAAAAGCTATGCATGTTAAAACTTAGTATATAATCTAGCAAGGTCCTGTAAACATCACAAAACCCACAAACTAGATACTTTGAAAGATATGAATGAACCTCTGGCAGGGCTCTAATTTTTAGTTTGTTTAAAAAACAATTTGTCAACATAATCCTAACCACGACTGCAGTGTTTGCACAGATACGGCAACACAACCTATATGACCATATTAAATTTAAGAAAAGCACTAGATTTATGCGTTTTACCTGTGTTATAGCATAATTTTAAAAGAAACTACAAGTCTCAAAAGAACAACATTCGTGCTCCTGCGTGGTTCAATTGGCTAGCTAGAGAAGCTAGCTAGTGGCTACTTAGCATACACAGCTATTTTTGGAGACAAGGCGTCCCACCTTTGGCAGGACGATGACAACAGTAAACAAAAAACCATCGATCAGACTCCATGGACAGAACTCGAGAGGTGACTCCAGATGAGACTACGGAGCTGAAGTTTTTTATCTTCCTGTTCGACCAGAAATGTTGCATTTTCAGGGACAAATTTAAAACTTCATTAAAAAGTTCAATGTTTACAAAGTTAATAGGCAACTTAACAGACGTTTTAAAAGGCGACATCATCAGGATCTGTTAAACCACCTATCTTTAACTTAAAAATGGTATGCGTTTATATAAAATAGGATTAATTCCAATAAATAACGTTTACGGAAAGCCCCAGAAATATAATACGGAGAGAAAGAAAGAAAGGCAGTTGCTACATCTAGCCCTAAGTACATCACGGATATTGTGATAGTGATCAGGATATGATTTATCAGTATGCACATCTATGAGGTATGTTTAAAAAAAAATTAAAAAATAAAAAAAACTTTTGGTGAAAGAAAGGGTGGGGCAAGGCTGGAGATATAATATCATGTGTCCTCTTTTCATTCAACGTTTTACTGGGAGGCAAGACCCATTAATAAAAAAATTTAAATGTATGCAAAATAATCTGAAAATCAATTTGCTCTACCTAGCAAAGGGTTATACATACACACTAAAAGCAAAACATTATTTACCCAAATGCATGTTTTAAACTCCTGCAGCTTTAGTTTTATGCACTCATAATTACTAGCCTGCTGCCATAGAAGAAATGGCATATTTATTGTCTAAAACGTTCCTTTGATGCACAAGCACAATAACATGCCAGTCTTTTTTATACTCTCTGCTAATCCCATCTCATACTTAGCCAAATGCTACTCCCCCAACAGATGATAATGAGAGGGTTCAAATATTTATGGAGAAAAGCAAAACAGTAGGCCTCAACAAGCAAACACAAAGACAGTGACCTCCACCATGGGACCGAGCGCTGCATCGTACCAGCATTCTTTATATAATGCTTGAACAAGACAACAAAGGGGGACAATCCATCCATTCATCACTGATAAAGTATGCAAATAATGTTAGATGCGATGCATTTCCCCAGTGGGGGGGAATAAATAAATAATTTCACACCGGACACGATTAATCCAAAACAGCCCTGGAAAATCTGCCAAAGGACCAAAAGGGCTGGACAACTGCTCACAAATACTTCCTTTGTCACCTCTTCGCTAACAAATAATATGTTGCTACATTTACTAGCAGAGCTGGGGGGAACCATTTGTCAGATGTGCCATTCTTTACTGTGCAATAAAGGTTCACAAAGGCACACTTTCTCTAAAACACAACTTACACCAGACTACAGGAGTCAGGACGAGCAGGATTTCCGATTGTGACAGCGTCGCCTGAGGGGATTTCCTAACCAGATAATAACCAATGCTAAACAACTAATAGTGAGGTATGAAGACCCTGCTGAGGAGACAGAGATGCACGTGATCAGTACCAAAAGAAAGGTTCAAGGGGAGTCCTCAAACTCCTTCAACACCAACATAGATATCAAAGTTACAATCCCCAGCAGACGCACACATCAGTAATGTTGCCCTTTTTAAATACACTGTTGAAATTCCTCAGCTCTAAACTTTGACAGCAGTGACTTAAGGAGTATAACAGAGCAGTGGAATAGACAAACTGCCTCTTGTAGAAAATCCCATTCATCGCTATGAAGAAGATCTGACAAGTCAGCTGTTCCCTACTTGCGGAGACATTTGCAATTAATGCATCTTGGACCTCTGGCTGACCAGAGAGTGTTCTTAAAATGTAACCCTTCATTTCTGTCATTAGTTAGAAACCCTTTTCGCCAGACAAGCAGCTCCAATGGGTCCTCCTAACGGGTAGCAAGCAGGTAACCATCGCGCATGGCAGTGAAAACTTGTTTTATCTGAGGTTACTGATTACAACGGAGCACACGGCGCTGATAAAAAATGAACAATAACAAAGGGAATCCAGGCAGTACCAGCAGTGTAGCCATTAGGAAACAACTGACTTGAGCACAGATGTATCCTGTGATATATCGGGTCATTTCTGCATCCTCCTCAAAGAGGGTATAAGACATTATGGGGACGGGTAAAGGGAAATGAATGAGTTCCTGTGAAAGGGGCGATAAGAGAGGACGCGCTTTGACAGTGTGCGTTTCTCCTACAGCTCTGGAGGGGCAGTCGATTTTCATAGAGGGTGCCTCACATTTTCCACAAAAATGTTTCACAATTCCCAGAGTGTCTTGAGCAAAGGCTAACCCCGTACAGGCTTTGTCCGGATGCAGGGATAATAAGTATGACACACAACCATGGCCTTGCCCAACGTCTTTACTGACACGTTAGTTTCTTTCAGTTTCACGGAACCTCAACCGCTTAATGGTTTAAAAAGAGGAACCTGCAGTCTGAAAACATACAAGCTAATCTCCAAGAACCCAACCAAACGGAACCTGAGGGCCACCTGTAGGCTGTACCTTCGCTTGTTCACCTCAAGCCAATCCAAGTTACGGGAGTAATGTACGCACATGTAGAAGCAAGTTTGTTTTGTTTTTTGTTTTTATGTAGGAGAGGCAAGTTTAGCCAACAAGTTGTATGAATGTTTATAATTTACCCAACATTACATGCTGTCCCAACTCTTATTACAGACAGAAACTTGGTTACTAAACCACATTTGCATGCAATATAACTTTTAAACCAAGGCAAGCTTTCCTTGGCCATTTCCATTACCTCAGCTTAGTTCTGTAACTGCAAAAAGCTGTTCTGTTAAGATTTGGGAGTTGGGCCCATATTGTGCAGAAAACATTTCACAATTACCTAAGCTTCAGCAGATAAAAAACGTCAATTAAGTTCACAAAATGCAAAGTAAGGCCCTGTCACATAAATAAGGGACCAATTTGATCAATATTGTTATACATTTGACCAACATCAGTCACCAGACGTTTACAGAAGTAATGTTTTTACAGACGCTGTATGAGAGCAAAGCGGTTTTGGACCGATCCAAGTTCAAGGAGACAAAGTACAGCCTGACGAGACACTCTTCTAGAGGTGGGGTCTTGGTGGGACCTGACTGTAAATGGCTCTTGCTGTGAAACCGCGGCACAGAGACACACAAATGGTCAGAAGACAAGCAAAGTCAGAAAGGGGAAATTACAGTGTGGTGGTATGTGATTAAGCACAAGGTATGTCAGGAAAAACATACAGCAAAGAGAAATGATACAAGCAGCTCCTGTCCCCTGAGCAGAGAGAGGGGATTTGTTGTGGACGCATGATAGCAGGTTGGATAGAACAGCAGCTTTCAGACAGTAAAGCCTGGGGTAATTTGGAAGGGTGAAATAGCACTGGGAAGGACCTGCACAGCAGCTGAGCAGAGAAGGAAGCAGGGAGTCACATGAATGTGGAACAGAAGTAACTGGCAAGTGCTAGTCATTGACTCTTGAAAGAAAATACAACATAAAGGTCCTGGCAGTCATTACGCAACACAGTCAGTTTAGTCGAGATGCTTCTGAGGCGAGGAGGGGTGGATGGCAAGTTTACATTAACCTGTAGGCGTGACGGCAACGATAAAGTACTAAAGCTACCTCATTAAATATGAGTATAACGGCAGACATTGGTTATAACTGTACCTAGTTCCTATGAAATATTTCCCCTTCAGCACAACGACGCATAACATGCAAGAATCATTTGATTCGACACGTAACGAGAAAATTACCGTTGGTGGGGGAATCTTAACTTATGAAAATGTGTACACCAGTCTATCGTGCTAATGCACCTGGCTAATAGGCCACCCAGTAAAGTGGTACTGGTTGACTACCTTTACAGTAGTCATTTATTAGGAAATTGACGATTTAAGGGCTTAATAATGTATATAAATGCAAATTGCCTTTAACTTCCTACAAGTTATAGATTGTGAACTTAAACATTCAAGGTGCACTGTGCAGAGCCCCCCTACCTTCAGCAATTAGCTCTTCCACTGTGACCTGGTATCGACCGACACAGAACACTCTTCCAATGTAGTTATTGACTCCAGAACCAGACCCAGATCCGGATCCTCCGCCTAGTCCTCCACTCTCCGACTTTGGCATACGAGAAAACTTCTTCATTCTTGATTTCCGATTCCTGCCTTCTAATTCAACCTCTTTACTCAAACACTCACAATTTCCCCAGTTAACTCTTCAACTTTCCCTATCTCTTCATCCTAACAGTTAAACGTTTTTTCTAGTCTGCATATTATGGGATTGCGTGCTAGACGTGAAGCTACTGGCATCGATATTTACCACTTGACAGACATCCTAAAGGGCAAAGCGTGATGTAAAGGCGTGCTCTTTAAGCGATTCCAACAAGGCTAAATTTTTTTGCGTTATGTTTATATATAGCGTCCTGAAATCTCAAGATACTTTATAGGCGAATTTGAATCAGGCAAACTAGCAGGCGTATTTGAAATTGGTCGCAGCAAAAAGGCGTCGACATAAACCGCTTCTTAACGTTTATTTCCAAGAAAATAGCCCGCTCCGTTAATTACATTATGCGGTGCACTTAAGAAAGCTAGCCATCTTGCTAACACTAAAAACAATCAAGGAAACACCTCCCCTTTGCCCCACACCACGACTTCCCCACTTCCCCTTTGTAACTAGCGAGTAAACGAGCTAGCTAGCTAGCTAGCAAGCGAACGACACTTAATGTGTCAGTTCTCAGTACAGAAATGCAGACTAACTGCAACTACACTGAACGTCATAAACACATCACCAATTTCGTTCCTGATGCGATTAGCTAATTTTATCATGAAACATCGAAGAACCAACTCGTTTCACGCAGCCTCATGTCTTCTTTTTCCAACCCCTTAAACTTCGAACTCTCGTGACTCTCGACACAAAAAAGTGGGTGGTTTGTTATTACCCAATACGCCTGATTGACAACCTAACATAGTGCTGTCTGACGCTTCCTATTGTAATGATTGGTGTAACAGGCCTACAGTCACACGGTACTCATCTCTGATGGGACGGGACGAGTGGCACTCTGCGAGTCATGTCTTTCCGTTTGGTTGAGGAAAGCTATAATTAAGGGACCGTGACAGTTTCCAAATGACCGTACCAGAGAGCAGAGGTCTTATCGGATTTTTTAAATCATTGTTAACACTACACATAATTGAAAATGTTTTTTTCTTGAATGCTATCTCAAAAGGGTATTCCTACTGTACTTTGTTACATAAAATTTGTTGTAAAATAAGACTGGATTCACGTGTGAAACTGACTGACAGTTTTACGCATTTAATTTAAATGAATTAATGAAATTAATAACTGAAGTTAAAAGCAGGTTTCCGTAAGTGGAGGTTTTTAGAGTCAGTTAGAATTTGCATTGTAAAATAATATCGATTAAAAAAATAAAGAATTACTTCGCTTCATATTTAATAAACACTACGTCAACGCGAGGTTGCTATTAAAATCTAATTAAATAAACTGGTGGGTATTTTGAAAAGATGATCATTCCTTTATATGAGTATCTTCGTGTAACACCATGTTTCTGCGACATAGTTAAATAAAATGTAATAAGGTGAAATAACAAGGGATTTATTGATCGCCATTTGAACTTTTCTGTAGGTGTAGTTGATGTCCTTGATTTGATTTTAAGAAGACATGCTGCCACCTATTGGTTGCTCTCTCCCTCATACACCGGTCCAAAAAAAACAAAACTTTAAATGCCATTTCGGTTGAATGGATCCAAGTACTGTTTTTGTCATTTCTAAATTAGATTCACATTTAGAGACTACAGAGCGGAAGAATTTGGATCAGCAAAATCAGCAGAGATACCTGGCCGGGTGACCCAGGATGTAATCCAAAATCTGATTTATGGACGACATGACGAACAAAAACAACAGATTTTGATAGATGGGAAATGTATGCTTAATGACCTTTAAGAGCGTATTGGATGGGCTAGAATGGCATTCAAATCCAGAAAATCAAGGAGACCTTTTTTATTAAAGCAGATAATGGATCCCTACATTGTTAGAAAACCAGTTAAGCGCCTGGACATGCTTTGGGATACTTAATCTGTGGAAAAGACAGTGGAATGAGCAGAGGACCGGATTCAAGGAGTAGAAAAGAGAGGCCCGTTGTGTAATTCTGCAAGAATCCGAAAGGGAAGTAAAACCAGACAGTTTGTATTTCCTGTCGAAAAACTGTCAGCACAGCACTGAGACCAGACCTATTGATCCAGTCAAAGAATACAAAAGCCATCACAATGGCTGGACAGGCGGTTCTGAGAAAGATAAGAAGAGGTGTGTGAGAGGAAACTGCTGAAGTACCAATTAGGTAATTACTGGTGGAGGACTGAATGGATGGAGAGCAAAGTGCTTGCCATTGGAAATTGGAGGGAGAGGTTTTGCAAGCCAGTCTCTATGGCCAACACCAAGAACACTCTGCAACAGAGGAACAGAGAGGAAGAGCCACAGCAATGCTGGACAGGGGACTGAGAATTGGCCAAAGAGGGGGCAGCAGTGGAGAGGCCACCTGGCTCAGATTGGAGTTGACCATTTGAATGTATTGCCTCTCTCATGAGGTGCAGTTAACCATGCTGAAACACCTAATGAAGAAGGCATCTCACCTGAAGGATGAGTCTGGAAAAAGCACAAACTGCATAATTTTTTCCTCATGCCAACCCAGTACATAAATACATGTCTAGTTGTTTCCTCTATGTCTTCAAATGAGAATGGAGAAAAAAGCTGATAAAAACGACATTAAGTGTCTCTAATAACTGTGTATTTACATGGTAGTTACTGTGTAAATGCATGTGTATTAACAGCATTATTATATGCAGTAACAGTATACTTCAGAAGTAACACTTTGCATCAGTAAAATTGTCAAGTCACTATTATGCAAATAGTGTGCAACCGATTGTCCAAAATTTCTGCATGGTCTTTAAAAGTCCGATTACGTAAAATTATTTAAAATTAAACCACTATGTTTGACTTGTGGCCTGTACCTGATGGGAAAGCGTTGTAGTAAAGTCGGAGCTCATTTAAACAGAACTGGTGTTAGGAGGATAGTAAGAGTATTATTGTTTTATTACCTGTTGTTTTTATTTTTATTTTTATACCTTTGCCTGGATAATGAAAAACACAAGTTTCTTTTAATATTGTTTCTTGTTATTGATTTTGGATCTTGCATGTCACAACACACACAGTGCACTGTTGTCAATAATCTTTCCACATATAAACAAATACAATTTATCTGTGTGGTAACTGATTTAGTTACTCATGTGTCCATTGCAGAATACACAGTAAAAGCAGCTCATGCTTGTCTTTGTGCAACCTGGTTTTGATTTCTGTTTTTTTTACAGAAGGGATGGGTAGAGCAGCTGGGTTAAGTATGCCATGCTTAATCTACAGCTCACAAATAGGTGTCGGTATGCTGTGTATATTCCCTTTTAGGAGTCTGTTACTCAAGGCCGGCAGATGCTGAGCCATGTCCAACGTAATTTGGATTGTATGTGGCCTCTCCCACCCTGCATAAATATTGAGGAATATACAGTTACCAGTTCATGCCATACATGATTCATAAATTGTCTAAAGTGTATGCAAAGTGCCCCCGCCCCCCCTACAGAATGCAACACGCAGTATGGGTTTACTGGGGAACGGCTATGTTATCACAATGTCATCAATTGTGTAACACTTCCTGTCTGTGGTGTGTTGTTGTACATCCTTTTCCAGGTCTGGGTCCACCATGAGGATATGACAGAAAACAGGAAAGCAGCTGTCTGGTATGAGTGAAACATGATTTGCACAACAGTTCACAGATGCATTTGAGCCTTTCTGCCTCACGTTTCTTACATTCACTTAAACAGTACTTTCAGCAGAGCCTTTCCAAACTATCTGAGTGTAATTTGAATAAATTGTTTTGTTCCCGTGTTTTATTTTCTCGAGAGACCTAACACTCGATTAGGAAAACTACACATTTGTTTTTAATTGCTTCTGCTTTCTAGATTTTAAGGACTCTCCTGCAGAATGTTGTAAAACCCATTCCCAGAAGCTGGCATAGTTCCAAATAAATAAATAAAATTACTCAACAGTGTGGAATTGTTCCTTTGAAATTAATGTCACTGCTTGGCTTATTACCTAATGTCACTTTCCTGAAATTAAATAAACCTATTTATCTTTTTCTATATGTAAAAAGTAAATTTCAAATGCATTACTAAACTTTGTGTGTAAAAGTCAGTTTTCAGAGGCAAAAAGAAAGTAACCCGTAAAATCTCTCGGTCTCTCAGCGAGCAAACGGGAGTGTAGAGCTCTTTATTCTGAGTTCATTTTGCCATTTGTTTATTGCCTCTTAAGTCTGGCTGGCTGCTGTGGAGCCCTGATTCATCAGCTGGGCGCTTTCCTGCAGGCAAGTGGCCTTTCATTGTGGACTAGTTGGCTCTCCGTTAATGCTTTCCAAATTCCTAGACATTTTCACTTTCCTCCAGCAGGTCTGCCAGCCTCTTTTGGAAAATCAACAAAACCCTTTAGACCGACTCCAAGCAAAATACCTTTCGTAGGCTCCGTCCCCTCTATAATACTTTTTTAGGTTTAATTACTTATTAGTTCGATTGCCTGCTGTTGTTTGCATGATACGGGCTAATTTAGGGGTCACATGATCATGAACACTTCATTCCAAAATACGTTCTAACTGGACTAATAAACATACCTTAGTACTGACATAAGGACAACCTGTCTCTGGAGAAGACAGTTGCATGAAATATTATTTAAATAAAAAAATCACATTATCAGTAATTTATGAATAAATCTAACTTTTCCATTACTAATTAAACACCAATAAAAAAAATAAAAAAATTAAAACCTGAGAAAACACTTCTGTTTGAATACAACGTCAGCTGGATCCTGCTTTCTTTTGACAGTAGAATAAGATACAAAAGAAGCATCATCTCCACCTGCTGGGCAGAACAATTCACAATCAGATTATGTCATAGCTCAGGGGATTTGAGGGGTTTCTACAAATTTCAGTTAGATTTATTCACTACATGAGAATAACTCACTCGTTCGGCACAGTTACGCCAGTACAGTCCGTTACCTATACTATATTCTTATTCAGTACAATAATATAAAGAAAAATTCAGGTCCTGGTTTTCCTTGGGGTGCTAAAAACTTGTCTTGAGACTCAAGGAATGCAAGGAATGAATTTTCTTTGTTGGTGACTAATTATTGCTTTAGTTTTAGCCTTTTTTCCCATTATTGTGGTTGAAAGGTATTTAAGGAGAGATGGAAAACTTTGTATATGCACTGTTGACAGTCTCTTCGAATATCGTCTCAGAGAAACAGATCTATCTGAAGAGTTCCACACATTAGTCTGGGCTAACATGCGTAGCTTACATTTAAATTTATTATTTATGATTGAGCAATTCAGCTGAATTTAAAGGCAGTTTGCCATCTTAACAGTTCACAACAAGTCCTGCAACAGTTGAGTAGAAAAGTCGCAGGTTCAAATCTTGAGGCCGGATCTGCTGCCTGTACCCAGGATGCAGGTACATTTAACCTAAATTGCTCCTGTAAATTTCCTCCATAAAGAGAGGTTCACAGTTTCTAATATAAAGAAAAAGATGACCAGATATATAACAGCATTCTTTCTTCTATTAAAATAAAAATAATTATAAATATTAAAAAATATATTATTATGATAATAATTGTAATTAAAGTGACTGGGTAAAGACACAAAACCACCCCAAGGTAAGTACTGGCTTCACGTTTTTATTACTAAAAAGGCACAGAATACAGGCATTATACTAATTGCGTTGCACGTTTTTTAATGAATCATAGCACCAAAAATATACTGGTATCTCCAGAACTCAGTTGTTTTAGTGACAGATATGCCCTGCAGTGAATTACAAAAAAATCTAATGCTGAATTAAGTGGAAAAAAAACAAACTGCTGTAAGTAATCATCTGACTGCAGTACATTCAGTGCTGTGGAAATAATGAGTTGGGAGTTATTTCACTTACAGTGTTTAAATATTGCATCGCTGTCACTCACCACGATAATACTTCCACTACAGATATCAAAAGGTTTTCTCAGAGAGTATGGGATATAAATGTAACGTACATCATATCAGCGTAATTCAATAGTACATAATGTGAAATAACATGATAAAAATCGCTATGATTTATCAGCTGTGGGTACAGCCAAGAAATCAAGTTCATGTGAACATCTAAAATGCACTAAGGAAAATTTAAGGCTCTTTGAGTCATTTTGGCATAATGTCAGCATATAGCGGAGAGATACATGGTAGTATAAAACACTGATGTTAATATATTTAAAAAATTATATTGGTTAGAACCAAATTTAAAGTAAGGATGACACACCAATCGTCACAATCTACATTAATTTTGAGAGTTGAAAAACAATCAAAACACATTCTTGTTTTTTTTGTCAAAATGGATATTACACCAAACACCAATATTTATATTAGAATTTCTTTAAAAAAAACATTTTTTTTTACTTTGGACGATTCATTAGCGTTTGGAAATGTACAAAACAATACTGCATGAAACCTCATCGGAGAAGTCGTCATTTAACACGGTTGAGGAAAAAAACTAAATTCCTGATGCAGACCTCAAGTTTACGATAGACTACAGTCGAGTAATTGCACTTGAGTACATATTTACACAGCTCAAGAAGCCTTAAGTGGTTGTGCAATTAATAGTGTGCTGAATACTTACATAAGTCATAGTGGGTATACTGTAATGTAACAGTTATAAATGAAATATGCAATTAGATAACTAAACAAATTATTAAAACAAAAAGAAGTGCCTGAGCTACCGCAGACCGTCCAATCAATGCAGTTTTCACATGGAGACATGGAGAGCAATTCCCAGTCAACCGGTCTAATGAGTCTGTATTCTTTGAACACAAAATAGGTGTTCAACGTCATAATCAGGTATGAAGTATGTGACAGTTCTTTGCTCTTGTGAGGTAGCTCAGTTGTGAAATGATTTATGCTTTAAAGCCGGTCGGCACTTTTCCCTTTTTTTTTAATGCTTGTATAAAAATACAACAACAATGTCTATTTAATTATAAATGATAGAAAACAAGGTTTCGAAAATATACTTTTTTTGTTTGTTTTGTATGATCAGACCTCTGTGCCGTCATTCAAGTTGTTGTGAAGTTTGACCTCCAGGTTAACCTGTTTGACCTTAACACTGTTGACCTTGTACGCCTCCTGGTTCTTATCGAGGATGTTGACATTTCTCATGGTGCAGTGCTTGCTGTTAAGGTTCTTTTCCAGCCGCTCCACATTCCCGAGGAAGACCTCCACCTTGGTGTTGAGAGGGTACTCCTCCGCTGGCACCTTGGGCGGCTTCTTTTTCCCTTTCCGCCGGCACTTTTTGAACAGGAAGCAGGAGGCCAGCGAGACCAGCAGGAGAAGGACCACAGCCGTCACACCACCACCAACCGTGCCACCAGTCTGTGGGTTGAAGGTGGCTGAGGCCTCTACCTCCAGCCTCAACGTCTTCATGTTGGTGCCGTTCTTCACCTGGTCGCCCTCGTTGTCGTAGATGAGGGACTCATCCAGGATGAGACGCCCTGTCCTGTCCACCAGATCCCTGCGGTCCCGTCTCAGCTGGTACGTTGACGAGCGCTTAATCCTTGGACCAGTGGCTGACTCTGGTCCAATCACATAGATCACCTGTAGGTACCACTGATGCCCTGCTTCCACCTGTATTATGGGGAATATAAATAGGAAGTTTTACATTTGGGGTCACATGGAAAAAATCTCAGGACAATGATCTAACACTTTCCAGCAAATTGGCTCTTCATAATAAGCAAACATATCTGCGTATTGGTGAACACTTTACTGACCTTATAAAGGGCATCGACCTTCATTGTGAATCCATCAACTCCAGGCATTGCTGCCATGGACTGCAGATCGAGAATATCAGAGGCAAAGCTGGCCTCAAAGGGTACATCGTGGAAATACTTGTCACAGACATCTGGCTGTTTTCGATCCTATAGGAAAGTTGTTTGAATCTTGATTGACATTTGACATTTTTTACTTTAGATATCAGGCAATTAGCCTCCACTTAGGACAACGGAACAGGAACACATGCCAACAGCTCTGTATTCGTTAAGCAATTTCTAACGAAAACATGTCTATTACAGTTGGTGAAAATCTAAACTGCAGTCGTGAAAATATTCTGAAGCAGCACTGCTAAAGGTTTCCACTTATTTATGCTAGAATGAGCTGCAACGGCGTGTGGAACATACCAGCAGAAGGAATCTGTGTTTCAGGTGCTTGTTGGGCTGAATGCAGCCGTACTGTGGGCCCTCGTTGTATAGGGTCCCTGTGGGGTCGAAGAAAGGCACATAGCCGTCCCTGCCAGTGCATAGGTACACCTTCTCCAGCTGGAGCTTGTAGGCTGCGTTCAGGTTCTGCTCAGGATTCCACAGAACACGGCCATACAGCGTCTGGCCTGAAAGAGTGCAGAGAACACTTTCCTTCATCAAAAAGTGACAGTAGAAGGGGCTATATTTTATCCAAAACAAAAAATGTAAATAAGTACATTTACTCAAGCAAAATATAGATTGGCTTCACACCAATTAAGTATTTCTTTATAAAATACTGACTAATCTTCAAGCAGGTCTTATAAACGTCTTCTATCCACCACCTCACTGTTTAAGAAATGCATTGAGCCAAAACTGCCTTGGTGATGAACTGCTTTTTTAGCAATCTGGCAGGCAACAATTATCCCCTGAAATTAGGGTAAGCTCCAATAAGGCTTAAACGTAACGTCTGTGCTATCCTCAAATTGGGCCTGCACTTCACACAGCTCAAAATGGACAAATAAACATTATATCAAAGGTGAGCCAGGAAAAAGTCGAATGAATGATAAGGTCCCATGCTTGATGCAGGAGGTTACCCATAGAGAAGGCCCCTTTGTAATCCATCTCAGCCATTGCCATGTCTGCCTTTCCAGGGTCCATCATGAAAACCTTCTCATTGTTGCAGAGCTGAAACTCAGTGTTTAAAGAGTAGACAACAGGAACTGGGCGGTTGGTCTGCTGGAAGGCGATGGGAACCAGAAACCTATGAACAAACGCATTCGCACGCTAAATACTCAATGGAGAGTTTCATTGACCAAGTACACAGAGTAGAACAAAAAGTAGAACACAGTGACAGACAGCGTTTGTAGCAGTCACAGCTCTTTATCCAAAAGTCACCAGATGTAAGAGCATCGGGGAGACGTACTTCTCAGCAGCGTGCGCTGTGCACGAGAGGGGTTTGTCTCCCGGGTCAATCCAGGGCTGGGTGGGTTGCACAGTGCACGGTATGAGGAAAGCGGTGTACTCGCCGGAGTAGTCTTTCCTGAAGCACAAAAAGAAACACAGCCAAGCCACATTAGGTGGGAAAGGCCTCATGGCAGTGGATGGAGACGGATGGAGATGGAGACTTTGGGGAGCCAGGTCGATGACTTACCGGCTGTAAGAGCTGGTGGCTCTCCAGAGTTGGTAGGGTGAATCGAAGGTCTGAGCGCTCCACAGCAGCTGCAGGTCAAAGTCCATCCCACCTAGGTGGTCAGGAGCCATGAGGTGAGACTTACGACCAGGAAGGGTGTGGTGCTCAGGGATAAACTGACCTGGAACACATATTGAGACCGGGCAGGTAAGAAGATGAGAGCCAAAACAACAAAACAAAAGCAAGTTCTGTAATTACCGATCAGTAATGTTTTCCACTCAAACCTATTCACGGCACGTGGCCCTCACCTCGGAATTTGGCATGCGTTTTAAATTCGATCACCAGCCGTCCATCCTCTCGGATGTAGATTCTGATGATCTGCAGCCTGGCAGACAGCACACTGTCGGTCTGAATACCTGCCAACGGTAAAGACAAGAGTTGGGCAGCCTGCCATTGGCAAATATGGTTTTAGATGAAAGTTTACACAAACGTGTGACAGTTTAGCCACAACGAAAGTGGAGCTTTTGTATTTTTGCGTACCTGTTCTCCAAAGCACAGTGTCATAGAAGAAAGAGAACTCCATCTCGGTATGGTGCTCCAGTGAGGCCCAGCCTCTGGGTGCTGTCACGTAGATGTAGGACACGTAGAGTGGCACCTGCACTGTGAGGAATGACTGAGCGGAGTCCCTAACCTGACACAAGACACACAGTACATAGGAGAACATAACCGTCACAGAGACGTCAGGCAAACATTCAATCCCCTCAACAGCGGTTTCGATTAAGTGTACTAGCAGACCTCACAAGAATATAACATGTCATAGAATCTGACAGCCGTGCTAAGTGGACAGGCCAGTTTAACAATGAGGTAACTGCACCTGTCGTTCATATGGGGGATCAGGGTTTTAAATCTCAGACTACAGCTCCCTCCCTTTCCCAGCAGTTGATAAGAATTCAAATAATTCAAAGACTCTGGAAATCAGAACACCACTCAGTTGGCTGTTCAGCTGCTTTTGACAACTGTAATTACATAAGTAAAATTCCAGTAAGTCAATCCATTAAATACCCTACATTTACGAGAAGCTAGCTGTTGCGTCCTTTAAAATATTGCTCTAAGAAAGTACAGCATGTAGAATTGGTAAATTAATAACTGTATAATAACAATCAATAACTGCATATTACGGTTGTCATTGTTTTGTCCATTTATACTTTATCAATAAAATTGCTTTGATTTGATCTTTGTGTTCTCTGTATCAATACGTTAGCTGTGCACGTTTTAAGATACCTGCTTAGGCAATACAAATAGAGTGTTATTTTTTATTTCTTATAATTCCATTCATTGATTTCATGTCAGAAGAAAAATGAGCTGAGAAGGCAGAAAGTGTACCTGGAAGTCGGCTGTGACAGACCCGCTGCAGACATCGATGAGCTCCGTCATGTCGTAGTATGCGTCGAAGGTCCAAATGCAGCTCTTGAGGTTGAGGTGCTTGTAGAGCTGAATGGTCTTGGGCTCCCTAACGCCAGGGTTGAACTGGTAGGGCCGATCGTAGCCAGGGCCCTGGGAGATGCTGTCGTAGGGTACGTCGTCCAGAAATCCTGCCTCTGAAAAAGGAATGGGGGAGCATGCTCAATATCACCGTGCTTTTTCTTCACTGCTTTAGAGGGATGGTTTTCAGATTAATTTTAATGTATTAGGACTGTCAAAATATCTTAGGTGTTCCAGGCTCTGCTGTACCAAAGTCACTTTTTAAATAAATAAACCACCGATTATGTAACCAGAAAGAAAAAACATAATGTCTTTTTTAGGACAGCACTCAGCGGTTCGGTCACCTGAGATGCCCTGCAGGTCTTTCACGGACACAAGATTAGAGCAGATATGCTGATGGCGGTAGATGGACTCAGAGAGCAGGAAGTGAAGGTTGTGTAGAGGCATGGTGGAGACAAGGGGCAACATGCCATCCTGGTGAGGGATCTGCACCGAAATGTGGATCCTGCAAGGTAAGCCACACTTTATTGCATCGATCCATTGAATGGCATGATTTACTGTCAGAAGCACTTCTCTTGGCAATTCAACATACTGCCTATGCCAGTCCCCTTTGTTGCTGTAAGCCATAACACAATGGCTTGGCTAAAGAGGACCATATTGACTCCGCTCACCTGTTGGGGTGCTCCTTGTGCTTGACGTCCAGGTACTTAAGGGTAGCAATAAAGGATTGAGCCTGGAAGCCCCGGGCAGTTCCAGTGGTGACGGGCGTGTGGCATATAGCACCGTCAGTGCCAATGGTGACGATGTTGCTCCTCAGTGGGGTGCCCAGGTGTCCAGCCTTGTCCAGGGCCTGAGCCACGCAGCGCACATGGAAGCGCCGGCTGAAATAGATACTGTCCAGCACCTGCCATGTGCACGCACACAAGCACGACATGGAACAGCAGGTTGTTAGATAGAGCACTGTTCTGCAGAGCGTTATAGTCAATAACGAGCGTGTCGTTTTGATATATCTTTGATGATTTTTTTTTAACCCACCTTGTGGTTGACACTGGTGTAGGGGGTGTTGTCCGTCACTGTCTCAAACGGTGATCTGGCCCCGCTGGTGTCCGTCGGGGCTGCCACTTCCCAGCTGAAGTGAACAGAGGTCTGATTGATGCCTGCTTCCTCACAGCGCTCTCTCATCACAGCGTATTTTGGATAGTGGGGGTCACACGGGGTCACGCAGACTAGTGGGTAGCCTGGAGAGGGAGACTTCTTGCTGCCCTCTTTTGACACCTCCTGTACGTAGTCATAGTCAGACAAGGAGACCACCTGCAAAGAGCATTAGCGCACAATGCTTTTAGTAAGGCTCTTTTATTTTCTTAACTTCTGTATTTCGTCTTATATTAAGACTGGTATCAGAGGAAGTGCAATAGTTCTTACAATAGGAGGGGCAGGGAGGATAAGGCTTCCTGGGGCCTCCTGGTCCATTATAGTCACAGTCGCCATGGTGATCTCTCCAAGCACTGCCTCCACAGGGTCATCAGGTCCAAGGACCAGCGAGAAAGACTCATGCCACTCACGGTCCTCATTGGACAGAATCTCAACTTTGAAGAGAATGTGGTCCATACCTTTAAAATATTGGAAAGAAAAGAAGTCTTTAAGTTACTGGCTCGGTTTACAGGTAGCCTATAGTTAGAGTTTTTAATTTAAAAATGAACCAATCAAACTACACCCACATATTTGAGGTCTACTTTTAGAGAATATGATAAAACTGACCAGGGCTGAACTTGAGCACTCTGCTCTTCGGGTTGTAGTCCACACCAGACTGGGCTGAGCCATCTCTGGTACTGCAGCGGACCTTCGATGTCCGGTTCTGGTCCCCTCTCCGGATGACTTTGATGTTCAGCACCTCTATGCCGTCTGGGCCTGGAGGCTCCCTGACTTGGTATGTGGCTTCCTCAAATTCAATTGTAGGCGCTGTAGAACAGCAGAATCTACTGCAGTGAGAACTCTACACACTTGTCAAGAAACTAAAATCTGATCCACCTAGGCCTAATTTAATGTTTTGAGCATGTCTTTGTTCTATACAGGTCAGGTATTGCAAAAGTCAGCATTGGTCCAGGCATTAGAAAAATGTCCTGCCGTGATGAATGGCGTGACACTAGGTAGCTTACGTGATTAATGGCATTTACTTGACTGGTTGTTGTTTAGAATATAATCACATTTATATTCTAGTCCACATTTTGAAATCAACCGGAATGTGTAATTATACGAATTTTGCACAGGCAAATGACAAATCACTGGACTGAAAATATAATCTATCTGAAATGCAAATTCAAAATCAAAGCATCCATATTCGGCCGAAAGTGGTTTTTAACTTTACCATGGCATTCAGTCCCATCTAATCAGAAAAAACAAAGCATCTTAAGAAGATACAAATATAGTTTAAGATAAAGTAAACTGATTATGTAAATATGTTGCCCTGAAAAAGTGACTTTGATTGGTCCTGTCTGGTATTTGACAACAACTAGCCTCTCTTTGGAGAGAACCAAGTTATTCTGCTTACCATCCTCATCATTGGTGATGGTAACAGTGGCTATATCATTACTGCCCACCATGGCCCCGCTCCAGTGGTCCCCTTGGGGGGTGCCAAGGTGCACCTGGAACTCCTCCTCAGGTTCAAACACGGAGTCATCGTTGATATGGACCGTGCAGTTCTTTCTCTGAAATCCAACAGCACTCATGCTCAGAATCCAGTCCTGCTTCACATGATTGTATTGGGCTTAAATCCAGCTACTTAACGGTTCCACATGGGGGTTAGGACTCTGGCGTAATGAGTTGAACGTATGGTGCGTTTTCATTAGTGAAAGGCAAGGCGTACCTTCTCGCCCTTGAGGAAGGTGATGCGGGAGTTGTCTGTGTTCCTTCGCTCCTCAAAATCGTCCATCACCATGGCAGACATGGTCCTTGTATAACACCTCACAGAGGATTTGAAGGTCAGATCCCCCGTGCGGATGACGGGAATTTGCAGGACTCCATCCTTCTCCTTCACCGTGTACACCGCTTTTTCAAACTGCATGCTGGGAACTGTAAATACATGCAAACTGTGCATCTACAATGGCCTCTCACTATATCTGCAGACCAAAGAGAAGTAAAACATTTCACCATGCTAACAAAGGAAGACGTGGGTTCAGAAGGCTTTGTTACGCACTGTCTTGGAAGGTGTCTGCAATGATAACAGATGCCTCGTATGGTTCGACCAGTATGGCTCCCTGTGGCGAGCTGAGGAAGACCACAAAGGATTCAGGCCCTTCAATGGTCGGGTTCTGGGTGTCATCCATTATTGTCAAACTGCAGGTCTGCGAAGAGGGAAGCAGAACGGAGAATTATTTTAAATTGCTTCACTCGAGTATACGGAAGTTTTCCGCGCCTCTTAATTTTTTTTACTCAGATTCGCATATCTGTCAATCAGAGGATGTCCTACCTGCTCATTTACCCCAGGCTTGAACTCGACCTTCTTAGAACTGGGGATGTAGTCCACGCCAGGCGTGGCAGAGGGGGGGTCAGAGAGTCGTGTTGCACACCACACTGTGGTCACAGCGTTGAGGTCACTGCCCTGCCTCAGCACAGGGATCTCAATTGTGCCTGGGACCACAAGTTTCCAGGTTTTAAAATCGTAAAAATGAATGGACAAGCAGGGCCAAAAGTAAACGAGCAACGACTAGATTTGAGCCTGCAACTTACCAGCATCCTCGCTGAAGGTAAAAGTGGCGTTGCTCAGGAACACAGTGGACGCGTCGTTGGGCCCGTCGATCACCACTTTGGCGACGGTAACCCCCCCGATGCGGGCATTGTCGGAGGCGTCAGACAGGACCAGTTCAAACTCCTCCGACAGCTCGTACTCGCTGTCGTCGATCAGCTTCACGTTGCAGGTGGACATGCTCACGCCGGGCCCAAAGATGACCCGGTTTTCCCTGGCCATCCCGCGGGACTTGAAATCGGAGCCCGACTCCAGGGCGTGCAGACTGCTGCCCTGGGCAGACTTGGGCACGGTGTAGCAAAGAGCAGACACTGTGCTGCTGGTGTCACCTAAAGGGACCGGAATGAATGAAACAGAACGAAACAGGCTTACAATGGTTAACTATTCTCAACTATTTCATATATTACTCAACCGTTTACCTATTCGCTAATCACGCTAACGATGAGTGCAGCTAGCGGTACCTAGCTACTGCAGGTAACGGTACCTAATATTCTATTATTATAGTATTGAGCTGTGACTTTGTTTGCTGCCGACCTTTCCTCTCGACCGGCGCAAAGACGAAGCCAGCGCTCTCGTTGACGTGGTAGGTCTTCTTGTCAAACTGCAGCATGGGCTCGTCCTCAGTGTCGTTAATGTGCACCTTGGCACGGGTCACCTTTCCCAGCAGGGCGTACGCCGGCATGCTGAGCTCCACGTTGAAACTCTCAATGTTCTCGAAAACCTGATCGTCGTTGATCACGATTGTGCACACCTTTGTGTCCTCTCTCTCGTCAAACTGCACCTGGGACGCAAAGGGAAGGAACCCATACGTTTGAAACATATTTTTCTGGAGAGCTGCTATTTTTCTCGGATTAAAAAAAAACAAAAAAAAACGGGAATATCTTTTACCATAAAAGAGCATGGCAACAGGAGAAGAACCTGCTCTTCCTGACAGAGGCTCAAGGGGGCAGTATGAGAGATGCGAAACACACACCTGCCCGGCATATTCCACGTAGTCCTGATGTCCAGGTTGGGAGCCCATGCCGGAGGTGGAGGTGGCAGTGCCCTGCTCGGTTCGGCACAGAACGATGGCATACTGATTCAGGTTCCCGCTCCTCTTCACCGTCACCGCCACGGTGCCAGCCTTCTCGCTCACATTATAGCTGTGGATGCACCACAAACACAGAGTGTATTGAGCTGTATTGCTCGGCTTTTCAAATGCCTCTATATTAAATCATGCAAGTGCCATCCCCTAGATGGCTTGACCACTCTTTGAGATAAGGTACTTGTGGTAATACACTGGCAATGTCACTTGGGATTGTTATAAATAAGACTTCACAAATTCACATGTTGGGTGCCACCTGGAAAGACTTGAAGCACTGATTCACAAACCTTGTGTGTTCAAAACTGATGAGAGACCACTGGATGTGGAACATGTTGTCATTGACCACATTGGGCTTGCTGTCCTTCACCAAGAACTTAAAGTTGTCTGTGGTATCTTGGATGTTCTCCTCATTGAGGACATAGCGAATCAGACCCAGGTTTATGTCGGCTGCAATGAGAAGGTCCAGTAGTTAGCTGATTGGCCCACATGAAAAACTTCCACAGAGAGGGACAACTGAAGGAAAACGTTTTCATCATAAATAAAGGATTACCATTAAACCAGTGCTTTGGGCTGAGAGATACCTTGTGTGAAACTGGTAATGGGAGTGCCAGGTTTAAGTTTGGTTTCCAGGAAGCCATGCTTGGGCTCAACGGTAAGCTCATACAGCAGCTGCCCGTCGTCAGTGTCTGGGTCCATCGTGAGAAGCTCCTTCTTCGAGATGAGGTTAGTGGCCTGTAATCAGACATTTTTACCCCCACCTTCATGTTTGTACTTTTTTTTCACTGGCCTACTGCATCCAATAGGGGGAGCTGGAGTAACACCAACAGGTTGTCCTCGTATCGCGCATGCAACGCGCCAATGCATGGTGACACTAATCACAGTAAATCACAGACATCTGAAAAGAATAATGTGGGACAGCAGAACGTTTAGAGAATTCTGTTACCTTATTATCCATATACTCCAGCCACTGGAGGCCAAGGTTTGTGACAATGCGCGGTGTTCCGTCGTCCACAGGAAGGATCTCAATCTTAAACTTTTGGGGAGCGGCAGTCACAATCTAAAGTGTCAAAGGCAGGGTGGCGCACACAGAAATTACATCCATTCATCTCACTGTATCTTTGTAAAGTGATTTCCATTCCTAAATGGCCCCTAAATAACCCCAATATATCCTGTTTCAGGAATGAAAGCCAGTGACAGATTGTTGCCCAGTTTACTGCTGTAGCAGCACTGTTCACTGGTACCGCTACAGCAGTATACATGGTCCGTTCACAAAACACCTTCTGACCAAGCACGTCCAGAGGGGCCAATTGTCCACCATACATGAATAACGACAAAAGAGGACCCAGGTTACTGCCCAAAATATTTCCTCACCAGGCTCACACAGGGCAAATACGCACATATAATACCTAGAAAAACCTCTGGACCGAACATGTCACTGTGTTATATCATAACCGAGGAAATAGACATATAAGCCATCACTTCATTCAGGTTAATTCACTCAAGAACCCAGAAAGAACCCTGAGCAGATATGCAGTGTCACCGCAATACCATAAAACCTGGTGGCCTTGACACCTTTTTCCATTTTTTGTTTTTTAGCCAGTGCGGCACTGCGGCAACCGTGAAGACTGAGGGTTAATATTTCTATTTCAAGGAACTATGACCCAGGATCAACAATGCCTGGACCTTGAGGCCAAAGCAATGACTGGCTTGCGGATATGAAGCCCACGCCTGACGTTTTTGGTAAGCCACCAGGATGGTGTGGAGAATTCAATAGGCTTTTTCATCAATGCGTTTCCAGCAGACAGTTTGCGATTTAGTTAACGGATCTTCTAAATTCAGAATTAAAAAATGAGAACTGCAGTTTAAGAACAGAAAGCTGTTAAAGTCTGTAGTCCCGCCAGCTGGGAACACAGGGCAGAAAATGTTATCATTTTAATTTAGTTGCTTAGCAGACACTCTTAAAAAGAGTAACAACTTTGCAGAATAGACAGCTGAATATTTACTAAAGCAATGAAGGTTAAATTCTGGCTGAAGGGTACAACATCAGTTTCCCTCATGGAACTTAATCCCACAACATCATGGTCCCAGGATACCTCAATCGCTTTTGCAATAGATTTCCTCATGCTTCCTCACATGTGTTTACACTCACCTCCTTCCCACCCTCCTCCACCATAAAGAAGGGGTTGGTGCCGTCAGTTACGGTGAAAGTGAAGCGGTCCTTCAGTGAGTTGCTGCCATCGTGGTTGTAGCTGATTCGGTTCTGGTAGACATCGTCCATGGTGAAGGTGTTAGTCTGTCGATAGTGCTGGCCGTTGTTGGTCTTCTCAATGGTCCCGTGCCGAGGGGCCTGGACCATAGTGAAGGTAATGGAATCCTCCTTGTCAGAGAAAAAGAGGAAAGGGAAATTTGAGAAAACAATGTATTTGTGACACAGAGTTGCAACCATCATAGCCCTTTTACATAAACACAGTTTGCACAAAAATAGTAGTTCAACAAAAGCAATTCAAACATTTAGAATTCAGCCACAAAGAAGAACACTAGAAAGGCCTGACACAGTTGGCCTGACCCGCGGGGCTTCACCTCTGTGTCTGCATCTGTGGCCTTCAGCTCAAACTCAGTGATGGTCTTTCTCACTCCCTCCTGGACCCGCATCCCTGGAACCTGGAGCAGTGGCAGGGAATCATCCACAGGCCGGATGGTGATGTAGAACGTCTGGAAGACCTGCGCAGCACACATGGACATTTTTCTCTTTCAAAATGAAAGCCCTGATGCTCTGAAGCGGAGCAACTGTGATGGCTCAGGCCTTCCAGAAAGAGTTTCCCCCCCCCCCTTCTACTGGGGGAAGAGGCGGGGGCGGGGGTTGGGGTAGTGTAAGAAGAAGAAACACAATAGCATTGCCAAATGGGCCAGTGTTGAGCGGTAATGTGTCCACCTAAGCACTTCTACCCCTCATTAGATTACATTTAAAAAGAAAAGGCATCACGTGCTGGTGCGGCCGCCCGACCTCGTTAGCCCCATCGGACACAGCGAAGGTGAAGTCGTCCGAGTGCTTCTCCTCCTCACTGGTGTGGACGTACTGGATACTGCGGGACGCCAGGTCAGCCTGCGTGAAGCTGCTGATGTGCACTCCTGGGGGTACAGATCACAGGAAAGGATGTGCCATGCAGCTAGTTTTGCAAAACGAGTTAAACGCATAATGGGACATCAGTTTGGAGGACAGTGACATTGTTTTGGAATGAAGCAGTTTATGAGAGACTAGCTGAATGACAAGGAGTTCTCATGTTCTTGAGGACATCGGAATGCCACCAATTACTGTGCCATTGTTTCCTTCATTTTAGCCTATTCAACCAGGTTGATGGGTTAAAATGAAAAAAAAAAAAATTAAACATATTTTGGAAACATTATGAAGTCAGTAATTCTGCAATGATGTAGAACAGGGACTATTTCCCATACCATGTATTGTTTGAATATCAAATTCATATTTGAGATGTGATATGAGATGGGGAAGGCGTATTGTAGTGGTAGGTCAGAGTGCTTCATCACCACTGTATCCACTAACAGCTATCCACTGGACAGCAAACGTGCATGTGTTCAAAAGTGTGTTTATTTAATTATTATTAACTTTGACAGACAATAAGCCTGTTTTGTTGACCCTTTAATTAGACCTATATGAAATTATCTAAAAGCCTTTATCCTGCTAGCTTCTTGCATTTCCATTAACGTTTCGTTTGTTGTTCCATTACTTAAAAACTTTTCAAAAATTGATAATTCTAAATTTAAACAGCCCATGTGATTCATAGATATTTCTGTTAACTAATAAGATATAGTTTTACACTTGTCAAATATGTCTTTATGAAAAGACAAAGTATGTGCTCGACTCCAATCTCAAACTTAGATTGGGTGAATGAAATCTAAAATAGGATAGTACTCCAGTGAATACACTTAAATGGCTGTCATTTACTGCCGTGCGATTCCGGCATAAGCCCCTTTTCAGCCAGACAATACCAACCAATGTCAAAACAGCAATATAGGCCACTCACAGGTTGGCATAATCATAAATTCACAAAATCAGTATTGGCCCAATAAAGCAATCCACGCAGAGGGAGCTGTGACTTACAATACAATGTTCAGAGTGCTGTCCTATTTGTGTTTTGTGTGTACATCTTCTGTTTTTACCTTACCTTACCTTTGCCTTAACCTTGAAACTAATTTTGTAGCAAAAAAATTTTAACCTGTGACCGTATTGCTAAAATAAAACCAGCGTTCAAGCTGTTTCATCTCGATTTGTATTGTGTTTGCAGCACATGGGTCTTTAATTGGATAGTGTCTGGTGTTCGCCAATGGAGACCTGGTGAGGCAGCATGCTCCAGGTGGCCCAGCTGTGGCTGCTTCGTGATCTGGTACACCAGCTCGCCCGGCTCACTGTCCTGGTCGGTGGTGGAGAGCTGCAGGGTGGTGATCTTCTTCACCGAGTTCTCGTCCAGCACCAGGCCCTTGTTTACCAGCACAGATGGGGGCAGCCTGTCCTCTGCGGAAAGGGGAAGAAGAAGGAGATGGTAAGCCACGAGAATGGGAAATGACCCCCCCCCCCTTGGTAACCGTGGCGATAGCGGACAGAAATATAAAACAAACGCACCGACAACGCTGATGTAGAAAGACAGGTCAATGGCTTTGTTTCCTTCAGGATCCTCCAGGTTGAACTTGAAAGTGAAGCTACCGCCTCTTTCCCCTTTTTCGTGCTGGTATTCCACAAACCCTAAAAAAAGAGCACGCATGTAGACGGATTTTAGTCCACATACAAAGCTCTTATCGGTAATTAAAACTTTTATTTTGGCAAAGGATAAGTCACATTACCAAATCCAGTTTGTCTGTTTATCTTTCACATTGCGTGTCAGGAACATAAAATGTACCAGAAATAACATGAGAGTTTTATTAAAATTTTCCTACTCGTCCGTTATGTTTAGATTGATAACATTTTGGTGGATCAAAGCAGAATAGTCCCATACTGTGTTCTGTATCTCAGCAGACTTCTGCAGATAAGCTAGTTACAGAATCATTAATCTCTGATGTCAGCTGGGTTTCAGACTGCCTCCAACTTTTTGTTTACATTAGTACGTGTTGGAGCCAGTAGAGATACGTTGCTATTGGAAGAATGACAGCAGATGGGAAGAATCTGTTTGTATTTCCATGATCTACATACTGGCACTGCTGATGGATATGCATTGTATCCCCCATGGCTAATACTAATTTTAAATATGTTACTATGGATTTAAATTCTATTTTTATGTAGAACAAAAGCTCCAACTTTTCCAACTCCAAAAGACCTGCCTCCTGAACAGTAAGCTAGAAGCTTTTTATATAGCATTTCATCTTCATTGAGGTTTTTCAAAATGTAATCTTAAATTAAGTTTAGAAAATTCAGATAAAAATCAGAAACCTCTGTTGATGTCCTCCTGTGTGAAGCTCTTGACAGGCCCTTTAATCGAGATCCGGACCAGGTTTCCCTTCTTGGATAACTGAAGTCTCCCGACAGTGGTGTCCTTGGTCATGACATATCTTAGTTTCAGGCTTTCCGAGTCTGTGTCTGTAGCTTTCAGATGTTGGTCTGTGATTTTCGAAACAGATCCTAAGGGGAAACGGCACAAAAGTACATGACATGGAAGTCGCCCCACTGTTTTCAGTTCATGTATGGAAAATTCAAGAACTCTATTTATAAACGTGAACGGTATCAATGCCAGCCTTCTACATATCACTGGCCACAAGCAAGCCTTCCTGACCTGCAGCGAGCTGAAGGCCTCTGTTGATGGCCAGCCGTGGTCCCTCACTCTTCATCACGCTTACGGTGAACTCCAGCCGGCCCGTCTGGGTGTGAAGCCCGTCGGTCACGGAGAAGTGCACCTCGTCCGCTCTCACACTCGGGCTGTCTGGTGTGTACACCAGCAGCTTGTCCAGGACATCCTGATAGGTGAAAGTGGAGCCCTGGGACAAAACCCGTCCATTCTCTAAGGGCTGCGAGTAGAACTGTCGCCTGCGCAGTTTCCCTGAGGAAATCAAGTTATGCAGAGTTCAGGTTGCTTTCAGTGTGGATAGGGGTTCTCGGCACAGTTGCACAGAATCATGAACAACAAAGGAAATAAATAAAAAAATGTAAAAACTCAACCTGCAGTAAACCTCCTTTAAAAGGACCAAAAAAACTTTAAAAAATAAATTGCCACTTCAACTTTTTACTGCCTGTCTGAGATTACCTTAGAAGCACCTTTCAGCGAAACCGAACACCAGGAGATTTAACACCTTGTTAAAGTACAAACGGGCATGGGACTGTGACCTGCCACCAAGACCTACCGTACGAGGGCTTCTTTGTGATGGTGAGGACAAGCTCGTTCTCGGAAGTGTTGGGGTCCAGAAGCGTGAGGGAGGAACTGTCAATGACCACACCGGAGTTCTCTTCCACCAGGATGTTATTCACAGAGATTATTGGCATTTTGTCCTCCATACTCCGCTGAAGCAGGTAGAAGAGATTTGTTAATGTTCAGTGTTATACTTGGAGGGGAATGCAGGCGGAAGGCGTCACTCGCTTCTTTCAAGGTTTCAAGGTCTATTCACATTTCTGAGGGATTTCTGAGATATTTTTTCATTTAAAAGTTTTAATAAATCAATGAGAAAAACACTATTACAGCTTTCACATAGATTAATAGCATTCCTCATGATAAATGGCTTCGATTTGCATTGATTTTCCATGCTGTCTACTGTATGACACTCTTGACAAAGCAAATACCCACCCACCACCCACACAGATGAATAAGAAATAGAGTCTTTAAAAAAAGTCTTTGTTTTCATGAACGTTAACTAGCCAACTAGAATATTGACTGATCTAACGACAGCCATTAGTCTAAGATTTTACAAAAAGGAGTATCATACATTTTTTTGTTCCAGTCAGTTAGATGATCATGAAAAAGGATGAAAAGGAATAACAACTTGTTTAATTTTGAAACTGTGAAATATCGGAGGATAAAAGCAAACAAACTTCAATTTGTGGTGAAATATTTCCAGTTAACACTGAAACAATAGATTTGAGAAACAATTGCATAGTAATTAATCAGTTGGTGAACTGAATCAGATATAGCTTGCATTTTTTTAAACAGGAAAAACACAAAGGCAGACCTTTTGCAAATCAGAAATCGGACAATATGGCTAAACCGCGGCTATACATTCCACACAAAGTATGCATTCTTTGGAATTCCTGACAGCGGACGGTGAACGCACTGCACCTGGATGTCTATGTTGATGTTAAAAGCCTCTGTCTTGCTGGATCCATCACTAACATAGAAGCTGAACTCATCTTTGAAGTGCTCAGCCCTCTGGATGACGCTCTGAACATAGAAGATGTGGTCTGATACGAGGTCTTCCATGGAGATAGGAACATCAGGGTTGATGACCTGAGCAGCACCGCTCTCCCCGGCTACAATCGAGCAGACACAGCGGCGTTACTGACATTACAAAATACAACTCAAATGCATAATGCAGTGAGGGAATAACTAACTTAATAAACCACCACCCCCACACACATACACAAATTAATGTATGAAAAGAACAAGGGCTTGTTTCTAGAGCGATGCTCTGCCACATGCATTCAGCAGATCTTCCAGTTATCAGGTTTCATTGACAGATAAAGCTATGATCCTCGTGAACAATATTTGAAAAAACAGGACACATGCCACCAGCATACTCAGGGCTATTATGTAATTCCATCATTATTAAATTACTTTACTGAGTTATCAGTCCTCACACTGAACCCCAGCATAGATCACAAATGCAAATATGCACTTCGGGCTTTTCCTACCAAATCTTTTCACTTAGGTTTGAGAGCAATCATTTTCCACTATAATGATACGCTGTGTTTCACCATGTCTTTCAGTAACTATTTATTCACTTGATTTACATACACAATACAGAAAGGGCTCAGAGCACAGCATCCTTGAATATCAAAAATGACTGCCTATCTTCAAAATAAATCCCTCAATGTGCTCAACCCTGAAGAAATAATGAGTTTCTAAAATAGTATTTTCTTTTTTTTTTTTTTTTGGCAAGATATATGACTTGTCATCTTTGCTTGTGAAAATCTCTGCCCGGAATGTCCTTAGATTTCTGATCCTTAAATAGGACTTAGAGATTTGTGTTCTCCAACTTTCTCCTCGTTTTTGGCAATGTGACTGAGGAAATCCGTATGACAAAACAACTAATATAAAAGAGGATTGGGGTGGCAGACATACTTTCTACAGAGGGTGCAACGATTTCAGCCTCCTGAAAAAAGTATGTGCCAATACCCTACTCAGAATCAGTGGTCGGTGTCATTTACCCATTCCGGGGTAAACCCCCCATCCCAGGCTCACCTCGCTTTGTGTTCTCAATGAAGCCGTACTTAGGTGAGCTGAGCAGCCAAATGAGAAGGTCCTTTTTGGAGGTGTCTGGGTCGCTGGCTTTAATGTGATTGGCAGACAACTGCACTCTGCCTCCTTTTTCCACCTGAATATGCAAACAAGCATGTG
>JAOVYW010000036.1:5012665-5024071 GCA_025775045.1 Hiodon tergisus | reverse complement strand
CCCCCCCCCCCCCCCCCCCCCCCCCCCCCCCCCCCCCCCCCCCCCCCCCCCCCCCCCCCCCCCCCCCCCCCCCACGTGGGAAGGGCAAACGGCTAACAGACACGCCAAGAAGCTGTGAAGGAAAGTGTTTGGGTAGATCTGTGCGCCTAGATCCGTCATCTCTCTGGATGTCTTCCACAGGCAGGCTTGAGAAGAGGGTTTAATCCCCCGCAGCTGGTTGACTTCAGAGGAAAATGTCCATTCTGTTGAAAACACCCTCCCTTCCCTCCCGTGTGTTTTGTGTTGCAAATTGGTGAGAAACTTTGAACAGAATGCCTTTAACTGGTAACATTGTAGAATTAGCACAATGGGTTAAGTTTTAGGGGAAAAGAGGGAAATGTGTTAAACGAGTTGTTCAAAAACGCTCTGCAAATTCACCAAAGGAATAAATAGCATTTCTTTGCTTTTTAAACACAGCTACACTATTAATTATGTTGGTTTTGGTTATATCATTGGGCTTTTCAGTACTTCACAGACAAACTGAGACAGAAACAAGAGAGGGTTTGCCAACATAAAGCAATAAAACACTGCAAAAAGCATCATTCAAATGTTTTTAACTCCTTATAGCTAACAAAGTTAATGGCGCTGAAGCCCGTGAAAGTGGACGCTTCCAACATCAGCGCAAAAATAAGTGTCGGTAAGCCAAGCACTTATATACAGCACCCTACTACCACACCGCACCACTGTGCCCCTCAACAGTAGTCCATCAAGACTGTATGCATAAGACTTAGCTGATAGTATGACTAAGAAGGGTGGCCTACTCTAGTCCTGGAGAACCACTACAGCATGACAAGTTTTACCTTTTACGTTAGCAGCTGTTCCTCACCTGAAACACTAGGCAAGGAGACATCCTTTCAAAGTAATCATGACTTCAATTAAACAATTAGCAAGAGCATGTGAAAACTAGCAGTCACCACAGATGTCCAGTGCCCGTGTTAATAAATTATTCCTTTTTTTCAATAGGTGTTCCTTTCATTTTCACTGTCCCCTGTATATTATTGACCAAATGATTATTTATATACTGAAAGCGGGATACAAACAAATTTATATACAAAGTTATGGGTAGAAAGAATTAATCCACTTTACATATATCCACTTTAAATTTCCCCTTAAATTCAAGTTCTTCTCGTATTTCAACTTCATCAATACAATGGTTAATATACTTAATATAATAAGAAAAATCCTACCTTGCTCCGTCTTTGCTGTCAAAGGAATGCAAATCTAATACTTGGGATAAGTCAACTCTGCAGAAAACAGAAGAAGATCAGAGTTAATTTATTTTTGCATTTAACAATATATTCAAATGAATGCATTCGTACCTGAACAAGTGTTTCCAACTAGTTCTCAAACCAAAGCAGACAATCAAAATAATGGACATGGGACTATCCAACATTAAAAGTACATTTATCGTACTTTTAATTTGTTTGCATCATATAATTATGCCCAGGCCTAATTGTAAGAATCATAATTCAGCCCAATAGGCTGAAGGGAAATATTCAGCCGCGTTAATAGTATACAAACATTGTTCCTGTATTTGCACGAAAAACAAAACAAAAACGCAATTGTATTAAGACTGTCAATCAATGCCTGCTTTAACTCAACAGCAAGAGAGCGTGTGGTTGATATTCAGTGTCTCTTATGCTCAGTGTAATGAAAAATATCCCACGATGTAGTTTTTTTGGTTGGTCACAAACATTTTGTATTCCTATTAGTTCCTGCTGGTACCCATTCTAAATGAATAATTAAAACAAATTATCTTTGAGTGAGCACACAACACAAACACTGTTATTCCTCTCCTTTGTTCAAGGCAGTGAAAGCAAAGCGTTCCATCAAACGAGCTGGCAGGATAGGCGGGGTCACAGTCCTTGTTAGCATCAGGTGGACTATTCCACAGAAAGATCAACAAATTAGGGGCGAAGGGGCACCCTTGGAGGTCAGCACTTGTGCAGGTTGTCTGCCTAATAGATTTAGCCTATGTTACAACAACAAAGCAAGGACAACACTGGAGGGGTCATCCGTTACTGTTAACGTGACAGACGGCATCAGATGGGTTCACACGAAGCTTCCAACACACATGAAGCTTCCAACACCCAGATTCAAACTCCACACAAACCCAAAGTTCCCCTCATACAACATCTCCCATCAGGCCTCACTCTTCGCTTATGCAAAAAAATACTGGTAAGTAAGAATTCACAAACAAAAACGAAAAAAATGATTTTTAAAAGTAATCTCACCTAGACTTCTGCGTCTCCAGGATTCTGACAAGCCCGTTAATTGACCTAAGAAAGGAGTGAGAGACATTGACTCCTCAGTCGTAGAGAGCGCGGCCGCAAACTGCATGGCAATTACAACAGAAGACAACTGCTGAGGAATATTAACTACATTACACAGTTTAGACGGCATCATTGAGTACGAGTGGGATTTCAGGTACTTGATGATACTGTTCACACAGATAATACTGTCTACGGTACACTTGGCCGAGAGGCTGTCTACGGTACACTTGGCCGAGAGGCTGTCTACGGTACACTTGGCCGAGAGGCTTGGTTTGAACGGTGCAGTGGATAATTGAGAAGGTGAATAACAGAGTATATGACGGATGATACTAGACGAGCGTGCTTCAGCAGTCCCGCGATGCGCCCGCGTTTTCGGCTCACCTCACAGTCTCCTTCAGCTGGTCCAGCTCCTCCTTGCCCACCAGGTCAGTCTTATTGATGATGGCCATGTCAGCCAGCGCTATCTGCCTGCGAAATCATACTGTGATTTTCAGACTTTCACACTCTGAAGGTGGACTGAGCGGATACCACCGAAGCACCCCCAGAACCCAGCATGCTGTTGGGAATAAAAACTAAACGGGGAACAGAAGCACGTGGACCAGTGGTGAAGGCACACGACTTTACCATGACGTGTCCATTAGGAATCCACAAACTAGAGTCGACCAAGCCCATAACTAACCGATATAAAAGACGTCAGTGACAACGGAAAACCTGAGAACGCACCTGGCAGCCTCGTTGACCAAACCGTCAGGTTTCTCTTCTAACAAATGCTGCATGAGAAAGAAAGAACAACCCTGCTCAGTTAACGTGATTAAGATGACTCAACGCTGAACATTAAATTAAAGCTGATGGACTCAGTTAACCCTTCTGGCACTGTAATCCAGTGCCATCACCTACACCTGAGAGTAAAGCCGACTCGGGAAACATGCTCGGAGACATGCGTTTGTACTGAGGTTTACGATTCACATACCTCTTTTTTTTTTATACAGGTCATTGCCATTTTAGAGGTCTAAGTTTCTTTACTTTACGCAACATAGAACCTCCTACCAGAGCTGAGGTCTTATCTCCTTCCCCAACAACACAGCGGCAAAGGGAGGGTACAAAGTAGTGTGCAACTCCCTTCTTTCCTCAGCAAATCCGTCGCAAAGTCCTCTCGTTGTTTTGGGCTTTGACAAGCCCTACCTCCATTTACCTACGCTGTCAGGCACCCGCAACCACACTCGTCACTCGTCACTCGTCACGTCAGAGAGAATGAGAAAGTGACACTTCCTAAATGAAGAAGAACGAGGGGGCACAGGGGCATCCTGGTATCTGAAATGGAATCCTTCCCAAACATTCTGACCCCTGGAAGATAACCCTATTTACTTCCCATTCGTCCCATTTACAATTGCAAACCAGTGTCTCCTCATTGTCAGGGTTTAATATGTAATAACAGGGAAGGCAGGAAGTGTGAGGCTTATGGTGACCCCCCCGTCTCCAAAGCTGTCGACCGCTCACCCGGCGGGATTGCATTGCATTGCATTGTTTTTTCAAAGCAATAGAAACAAGAACAAAAGAACAAGGTCCCCAGCCATGCGGTGTCAGACTGGGTGAGGCGTCTGGTTGGAGTCTCTGCAGATGATCGGAAGATGAATATTTCAGAGAGCAGGGGGGGTGACAATCCCATTAGAGTGATCGCCCCTGATATCAATTACCCCTTCAGTTTCAATCAGGCCTGCCGGTCACACAGCGGCGAGGCGCAGACTGGGCCCAAAAGAGGCCGACCCACCAAGCATGACACCTTCAAATTGCAGCCTATTATCTAGGTGTCACTAGCTCTGCTCCTCTCCAAATTGTTTAAATCACAGCCCTAGTGTTGTTGTGGAGGTAGGCGGGGGTGTTGGAACACTGCACAACTAGTGTGGAAAGTAAGATGCCTAACATCATCTTGTTTGCCAGCAGAAACTTATTTTTTTACCCCAATGGGAGGCAAATGGTACAAAAACACCTGATTACAATTTAATTAATTAATTACCCATTACAGTTTCCTTGTTTTGTTTTTTTAATAAATTGAAATGTACACTCACCTGCATTCCATATTTTGCATCAATGACTGTAACAATACCTGGGGAAAGACATTTCCAACTTAAAAAATTCTGCTCCAATTTATATTCTTCACAATTTAACGAATTCACACAAAATCATTCTTTACCTCGACCATTCTCCTTTCACAAAAAAACCACAAAAACACGAGTTCTGAGTCCGTTTTTTACGCTTTATGCAACGTCTACTCTGTGCGCCTTTCAGTTCTCAAGGCCACATGAATCAGAGATGAGCAAGGTGTCCTTTAACACAAACAAACAGGGAGAAACAGCTGGGCATCCGTGCCGCATTCCAGACATTCTCAGGCCCCCGTAGTCGTGTTTCCGACAAAAGACGCCCATAAGCAGATGCTGTGACGATGAACCACTCATCTCTGTAAAACGAACCTCCCATCTGGTCCGTGCATGCCCAATATCGCCAAACAGAGGCACTGGGATATTAAATAAGGGGTGATATATAGAATCTTATTGAAGTTAAGTTACAGATAAAACCGCTATATGGATTTCGCTATTCCGTATACAAAACAGCCGTGGTTATGGGGAATAAATTCATTCTCACCGTCCAGGTAAATATCGCTTCCCAGCTCAGCATCAACCCAGAACATGGAAGCAACCGCTCCTGTATAAAACCAGGGAGGAAATTGTCAGAGATTTCAGTGGACCAGAGTCAAAACAAGAATCGTGTCTGCGGATAATACAACACATTTAGCTGACACAATGCGCAGCATAAACTGTTATATTTATCACATCGAAAAATTCCTCTTTTTTCCCAACAAAAACAAATATACATTTTTGTGTTATATTTCTTATACTTCTGTGATGTACATTTTGTTTGTATGTATTCCTTTTTTCATTAAAATAACTGCAGCACCATATGCTACACAGAAATCCCTGCATGTTCACATATTGCAGTTTTTGTCAAACTGTGGACTAGAATAAGAAAGCATTGTAAATATTTGATGGAAAAATAATGAAAACAACCTTTTTAAAAAATCAAACACACAACCAATTTGGGCCCTGACAGCTTACACAGGGAGGACAAATTCATGGAGACCGGGGCGTTCTATGCCCTGTCAGCCTCAGAGGACCCCAGATTGACAGCCCTGTCTCGGCCAATGACACTCCGGGGAAAATGGCCTAGTCTGTGAGCGCCTCTTCAGCGCCTGTCACCGGGCGCCTGCATGGCCCAATGAGCCACGGTGGCTCGCGCCAGCCTCCTGACACCTGTCACTTATTTACACAGTTCACTCGTCCGGCTTAGCGTCCAATAATGACTTACAGACTCCTATTGATTTCTAGCCCCCCCCCACACACTTTTTTTTCAGGCCAGGAGACTTTAATAATTTCCCTGTCCTAATGAAAATAGGATTTCCCAGCGTTAAGGTGCAAAATCCATTTAGCATTTCACATTATTTTGCCTGAACCTGAAGTTCTGTGCCAAAAAGAAAGGTAGAACTTTGTATTATAGTTGGCCTGACAATGCGACAACAAAATACAAGAGATACTAACATAGGCTGGGACCAAATCAAAACTTTGCCAACCTGCTAGTCAAGCTTTACGTAAGTGTATTTGATCTTTTTTCTTCTTCTTTTGAGTAGAAGAAATATACTTTAAAAAGGAAAACGGTATTAACTACAGTTATTTAAAGTGTGATTAGCAGTTTTCTCTTGATTTGATAGCTGACTTGACAGTTTATATTATTATAGCTTTTATAATTGCTTGTATTTTTTAACTGCAAGAACCATACTCCTTTTTTAACATGAAAGAATGTTGATTCTCTAAAAAAACTCAAGGAGTATAAGTTTCTAATCATAACGACAACACACTTGTCTAGCGGTGAGATAACAGTATTCAAGCACTGAATGTTAAACGAATCCCGCAATCTCAGTGATGTGCCCTGACTTTCTCATTTCAGTGCCATCTCATTCCACAGGCACCACTGCACAACCAATGCCCAGGGTAAGAATGCTTTCTTTTCAATTGAGTCAGTGCGGGACATTATATTTGACACTTCCAGGAACCAGATTTTTTGTTACAAGACCGGAATGTGTAAGCCCAATCTTTTGTTAGATTAAGGAGATTTGCGATCATGGTGCAAATCATAGACATTTTATATAGCATAATACTGGTTTGTTTCCAAGTTATAATAAGTGAACAACAAAAAGTGTATGTGTAAATGTAATTTATAGGTACCATCTCTGGCTCTTACCTGGATCTGCTAGTCCAGTGGTCTCCAAAAGGATATAATCAAATTTTCCTTTCTTTTCCATGAGGTTTTCAATAGCTTTAAGTCCATTGTCCCTGTGCCAGGATACAGTCAAACACCAAAATCAAATAACGGGCCATAGAATGCTAGATCTCATGCTAAAGGATTTCTCAATTTTATATTCACAATGATCTAAATCATATATTATAATCATATTTATAAAATACAAACCATTCATTTCCCTCGCCAATTTGTATATATTGACGCCAATATTTTACTACATGTAACTAAAGAAATGCAGGATTATGTTCATTTTTTAATGTATAGAAACATTTCGCAGGTTATTCCAAACCCAGTTTTTTG
The DNA here is from genome assembly GCA_025775045.1 of Hiodon tergisus. Classification (NCBI taxonomy): domain Eukaryota; kingdom Metazoa; phylum Chordata; class Actinopteri; order Hiodontiformes; family Hiodontidae; genus Hiodon; species Hiodon tergisus. The sequence continues at coordinate 5,017,109 of JAOVYW010000036.1, read as the reverse complement.
TACCAACAAAGCTCATTCCTTATTCCATGTATGAAGTGAAATATTTGTTAAGGCATTTTAGACAAAATAAGGGTATTACAAGGGGACAGATGAGCTGTAACTTGAGACATTATAGCGAAGTATAGCTCCTCCGCAACACAGCCAAAGCTAAACATGCGGCAGTGCAGTCAACGTTATAGAGGATGCAGAATGACCAATGAGGGGGCTGAAGTTGTACCAGGGGTGAGGAGGTTAATTGCCCTGGGTCCTAGATGCCGAGTGTTGGTGCGGTCGAGCTGCGGTTGACCAGTTAGTGGCAGAGGGTGGTCTCAGGGAGGGAAGGAAGGGGGGAGAAGACTTACTTGACAGAACAGCAGAGGCAGCCGTTTCTCAACTCCAGCCATTCCTCGTACAGCTCGCCCGCCTGGCTCACAGCCAGCGATTTCTCAACGGCACTGCCTGCAGCAAACCATCAAAACAGTCATATGCCTACTAACACCAAAAGGGACCCACCGAGTGGCACAGTCGCATTACATTTACATTATCAGGTCACCTGTGATATATGTAACTTCTAACATAGACGTAGGACATCTTTCTCAAATCACTGGTCTTACAGTAGTGCTAAAAAATGCAACATAATATAAAAACTTTATTGGAGCAGACATTACATTACTTTGAACTTGGAAAATCTTTATGTAATTTCAAAATGAGTGGTTATCATACAGTCAACCAACACATTGCTCTGTACAGAGTTATGCTGTTGCATAGATATTTCTCACGGTTACCACAATTTTGTACTTTGCCTTCTCTAATGAAATAACGGTCTTCTGTATTCTGTACTATCCAAACTACTCTTTACCGACTGGAAGAGAAACGCTGTTATATTTTTTATTCCTTTACTGCCCTCTACTCCCTCTACTGGCAACATGACTCAGTCACAGGTTAAAGTGATTGAGTTTGGACCATTGATTTGTACTTTCCCAAAGCATTGTCTGAATTGGTTCTGCTACGTATAAACCAATTTAAACAAATCGATGTAGGTTACACTGTGTTTGATGCGGATGATAAAGTTATGCTGACAGTAATTCTTCTTCTCAACCAGAGACTTATCCATCTCGAGCTTTGATCAAAAATCAACAATTAGTAGCGAAAAAAAATACTCTCAGTACAATAAAATTACCTTCACCAAATTCATTCAGAATGACCGCAATTTTCTTATTATGCTGTTCTGTTAATATGTAATTCAAAAGTGTTGTCTTCCCGGCACCTATGGGTTGAACGAAAGAAGACGGAACGAATTATTTTCGAACAAGTCAACATAAACTTCTGAGTTTTTATTAATTTATTTAGCAGTATACATAAGGGCACGGCGATAAAAAATAAAATAAAACCTTAACTTCCTTATTTAGCATTTAGAATGTTTTTATTTAGGTGCACAGCTGTTACACACATCTCGAGGTGATAATACTAAGAGCAAGTAGGATTTCGGAACCTTACCCAAGTACCCAGTAATGATGGTAACGGGGATTTGCGGATTTCCTTCTATGGGAACCAGGTCTGGACAGTCTTCTTCTTCATCCGTTAAAACATCTTCCATGTCCATATAAGAAAATAATCTAATGACGGACAAAACTGTTATAGGTTTAGAAGCATGTCATATTTGCAAAGATTAATACGAACAATAACAAACGGATGAAATCATCATATGTCAGCTTGTTAAAACAAACTATATGCAAACGATATACACGATATATATACACACACAGTTTATTCATTTAAATGTTGCTCGTAAGAAAATATCACTTGTGTACTTATGGGATTAGCTTGGAAGATCGCTGTCTGTCCTTCAACAATTAATCTATCTGTTAAACTACGTTAGTTCTACGTTAGTTAAAATGAGCAAAATGTCTTTAGAAAAAAAGGTATTTAGTAGAACAACAGAGCATTCAAGTGATTTATGCTAAACCTAAATCGCATGCCAGTTATACAATAAAATATTTTAAATTTAACCAATGTCCGTTTACTTAGCACAACAAGTTTCATTAACCTTTTTTTAACCAACCAATACTTAACAGATGGTTGCAAATGTATTATGTTCACATGTTACTGAAAGAGTCCCTTTAACTGATACAAATCTAAAAGTGCGATTGCCATATCGCTCTTAACATCGTATTCATTCCATTAATTCATCAACATAACGGGAGGGTGAGATCGCACCTTTTTTTTAGAACTAGGAACTGTCGTTTTCGTGCGAAATAAGCCGTCAGTGTGCGTGTGCTATAGCTAAATTGATTATTCGGTATGCATTACTCCATTTTGCTTTCTGTAGGATGTGAACTGCACCAACGTGAAGCTGGCAACAGTAAAACGTTACTTCCGGGTCCTGAAAACAGCAAACAACGTCAAAATAAAAGTATCTCTGGGAGGGTGTAACTCCTCCTCTAAGCGCTGCTGTTTTTTTCTGTGCTACAATAAATGCATTCCGCGATACATAATATGAGAAGTTCCCATCGTTCGGAATATACATTGCAGTTGTGTCTACGTGCAAATGGGCAACATGTGTAAAATTACCTCACGATTATCAGCTATGTTCCATTTAGTACTTTTAAACAACAAAATAGGGTGAATACTTATAAATAGGGTGAAGTTCTCTTTCACGTGTGAAATTGTTTACTTTGAGTATTAGATGGTTTAAAAAGTGTACACACGATGTCATTCAACAAACTCACTGGAAGACTACTTTTGCAAGGCACTGTATGAAGTCCTTTACATTACAACACAACACAGTAAATGACTGCAAATAATAAAAATGTTTATTGTGAATTGACAAAATGTCTCAAAGATATTACTGTATTATTAAAATGTTTTAAAGGGGTCCATTTTGACTTGGCCATTAGCTGAGCTCCTCAGCTCTTTAGCCCAGGCTGTATGGTGAGTTGGACAAACAGACCCCCACCGTCTTCACTCAGGTTGAATGTTGAAAATTGCAGTTCGGTCTCTTCAAAGGGGCGCCTCCTGCAGCTGGCTGGTTATGTGGTGAATCCTGGTAGCGAATCCCTGCATGGCCGATTTCGCACCTTCCAGCTGCGCAGAAAGTTTCTTTATTCGGATCTCCAGCTGCGAGAGCGAAAAACATCAACAATTTCGAAAATGCCAGCTAGCTCTGCACCTACAATGTTTGGAAGGGTCGAACAGCAGAGTAAACAATGTACAGTAGAGTAAATCCACACATCACACCCACGGTGTACAGCACGTGTAATTCATTGGGGGGGGGGGGGCAGTTGTAATCAGCAGTATATTGTGACATTATGAGGACACAGAGAATGTTTAGCTTCCTACATGCATTTAGCTGAACAGCTGTGCTGGAGTGTCGGCCAATGGAGGAATGAACCCATATGCTGGAATGAACCCATAAAGGAAGCAATCGAGAACACCGCATCAGAACGTCCACCGAAGAAACAGCAATTCGCTCAACGTTCATCGCCCGTAAACGTGGCTTTTAAAAGTGTTACGAACTTGAATATCAATCCACTATGGACAACTATTTTAGACGATTATTAAATATAAAAGTACTAATAACTTACCAAGAACAGTATAGCTATAGTAAGTTACAGGAGTGTACTTACAAACGATATCAAAGTTAAATCAGATTTAAAAAGCTTTACAATTCCTAAAAATGTATTTCTATAAATCTTTCTGTATTTAGTGTACATCAACAACAAACAAGTCCAATGTATAACAGTGCTTCAGTTGATCTCTGTAGCCCACGTTTAACAGAGGGTTAAACACGGCCTGTGTGAGGGTATGAAACACGGTGCAAGCGCACGTCCAGTGTCCCACCTCTTCCAGCTCCAGCCTTGTGGCGTAGCTCTCCTCGTCACCGCTTGCACTGGTCTGCAGCCAGTTCCTCAATACCCCTGCATGTCTGCGCCATGCCCTGCACAGGTAACACACAGATCAGATGTTGGATCATACAAGTCTGATTTATGGACAGCCTTGCTACTAGTTCTTTCGCCTTATATACAGATTAAGAAAACCCCACAATAACCTACCAGATACCATATTTTCACAAGGTATTAATTTATACATATATGGAGCAACATCAATGCTTCTGTAAATTCAGGGTAAACCCAGAACCAGTTTCGACAACAGTATTTCCCACCAAGACACTAAAATGAGTATTAAAATGAAAATTGTCGTAATTATAAGTGCAGGTAATTAGCACCTTTTCTTCTGTGACTGACACAAAAAGTACACATTTCCTTACTGGAGCCATCTCTTGTCGTCCTGGTAACGCTGCATCTCCGTCCGAATGCTGAGCAGCTCTTTGGTCAGTGCTATTGTGGAGTCGGAGGAGGACTTTGGACTGTCCAGCCTACTCCCCTCCTCCTCCTCCTCCTCCTCCTCCTCCTCCTCCTCCTCACATCTTCCACAAATACGATCCGCTGCAACAAAGGCCGGGGAA
>JAOVYW010000036.1:4978414-5006559 GCA_025775045.1 Hiodon tergisus | reverse complement strand
ACCAACAAAGGTTAGTTAAGCCTATGTAAGGACTATTGTGTTTCACCATCCTCTCAGCCAACCGCTGCTCCCGCTGCCTCTCGGAGCGCTCCCTCCAGGTGTAGAATATCCAGCTGTGCATCCTCTGCCTACAACACACAGGAGCGCACCTTGTCATGCCGGCTTGCAGATCTGGGGGCCTTTCGGGGGTACCTGGCGGGGAAAAGGCTCACCGAAAATGGACCTCTGCCGCCGCTCTCTGCTCCCTGTCCCATCTCCGCATGGAGGCGAATTCAGCCCAGGCACTCAGACACTGCGGCAGAATGAGGCCTGCGAACCAGTGCTCTGCGCGCTGTTCCATCTCCTGCCACAGACAGACCTCTCCCCCCATTAACTACATCTCCCAGAACACCAACCTGCTCCTCATTTAGGCAAATCTGAGGGACCTCAGCCATTTTTTTTTTTTTTTACATATCCTGCAGAAACATATGAAAATGGTCAAACTTAAATACTCCATTAGTAAAATGAATTTACAGACAAAAAAACATCCACATCCCTAAACCAAAAATGTTTTACTTAAGGCCCTCTCTGCCCATCATTGGAAATATAAAAATAAAATAAAAATAAAAACCCTATATCCATACATGGGACAGACATGTTAACATACCTGCATCCGCCTCTTCTCAGACAGAAATTCTTTCCAGTGTTGTAGCATTCTCGTTTGTAGTGTTGTCCTTTTCAAATACAGGAAAATACTTCACAAAGACCCACAGCACATGACAACTTGAACTACATTATTAATTACAGCCGCTAAATGAAGCATGCAGTTGTCTCACATGAAGTAGAAATCAAGTGCATGTACTGCTGAGAAAGTCTCCTTTTCAACTTTATTTTTTAAATCAACATTGAAATCACTGTGCTCGGACAATTGGTGAAGTCCAGTCCCACCAGTATATTTTTCAACGCAGGGGTTTTGAAAAGCCAATAGGACAGCCCCATGGTAAAACAGCCAGTATACCCTGTTTTTTATATTGCAAACGAAAAACCCTAATCTTTGTCAATTTACTGAAAATCTGAACACAAGCAACACTTAAAAGGCAATATTGACATGCTCACATGGACTGCCAAATGCAGAGATCAGTACAAGGAGTAAATAAGACTAAATGTTTTATAACACAAGTGCCTTTTGTGTCGCATCTCCTACTGTCTGGATTTTGCAGAGGTCCTGGAACTAGAAACCCACGTGTGCCATCACTTTCAGCACTTGCTGCGTGCATCGATAGAAACGTCAGCAGTACACCTTGTGCCCTCTGTGGGAGAGTATCTGTGTACCTGTAGTGCGCGAGGGCAACGTCTGTAGATGGCCGAATTCTCTTTTCTTCTGCGTCCTCACAATGTTGCTTCCAGCGTTTCCAACATCTGACGGTGACCTGTGAAACAAACGCGTACAAACCCACAAACATAAGCAGCTCCGAAAGGTAAACACTCTTTGCAGAAATAAAACTGCGCAGACTGGATTTTACAGTTTTATGCAAATAAAAAACAGACCTTTAACCCATCTGTTTCGGAAGAAGACTTATAGGTAGGGAAATGCATTAAAGTTCAAGGTTATAGGACTGAAAAAGTTAAGTGAATAATGTTTTACATTAGGGGTACTAACAGTGTGCTGATGTTGCTGGAGAGCAAGGATCTTGTTGACTCGATGGGCCTTACTTTGAGTGACATTCAGAGCTAGGAGGCTGAATCCCTTTTGCTGTAGGTGGGGTAGGTAGACAGAATAAAGACAGGCGGTGATTACGCAGCAATATTACTTTATATTATATTATCCTATAGAAGTTATTCCTCCTCACCAGCAGGTGGTGCCTGTAGTGCTCACCGGCACTCTCCTCCCTCTCTCTTTGCTCCAGCGACAGATGTACATCTTCATAGCTCAAGAAATATAGGGTACACTGGGGATCCTAACTTATATACTAAGTATAATTGACCATTATATTTCAATATAGATGGGCTGTCTGTTAATCAGCCATTTCAATAAGTAAAATTTTAATTTATTAATAATTATATGAACTAACATGTATCATTATTAACATTTATTTTAATACATTTTAATAAATGATGGAAATGATTGGGATACAGATCCTCCAGCGACAGAGTGCAGAACGCAGGACGCTCCTCCGTGCCAAGCTGGTCACGACCTGCCACCTGTCTCTCACGTTCTGCCTGCGCTGGCACGCGCCCCGCCATCCCAGCCAATGCTGCCTCAACATCCTGAGGCCCCAGGCACGCTTGGCAGAGGCTGCAGCACAACGCAGAGGCAAACACTGATATTATACAGCAGCAAGCTCGGTCGCGCGGATGCACCAACACCATTGCATACACAGACATTTTTAGAAGCATCCTCGGGTATTTCGGAGTCCGCGGTATGTGGGAGTGGCCTGGTTAAATGTGGATTTTTTAAATCCGAATGGAAAAGGACAGTACGCCGAGACTGCATTTTTAAGAAGGCAAAAGAGGTTGATCGAGTTGCACGCACATCGTTGCTCCTTCTTAACCTGGCGGCAGCGCAGGTAACTGGCCCAGGAACACAGCGCAGTCCTCTGAAGCTTATGGCAGTGGTGAAGATCAGCCTTAGCCTCTTTGCACCGTTGCCTGCAGTTCTGCATGTACAGCTCTCCCCACTGCAGCCATGCCTGCAGCGCACATTGGTCAGTAAGAAACGGTTGTAGAATGTTTAGCGTGTTAACACTTTGGTGTGAAAGTACTCTGCGAATCAGACAAGGGAGTGGGAAACGCATTGTTGCCGACATGGTCGTCACCGTCCACTCACCCTGCTCTGCAGTGCCAACGCCCAGTGCCGCAGAGCCCGCTCCTCCGATTCCCGCTGCCCTCTCCGGAGCTGCAGGCGCCTGCTCCACAGTATCCATGCACGCCTAGGCAAAGACACAGCTCAGCACGCACACCCTCGCAGAGAAACCCATACACAAGCTCCCGTGCGTGCCCAACAGTACTGCTGGAGATTGCCACAACGTTTCACAAGTTGCCCTTTAAGGTTCTGAGAAAGCTTCAGAGCAAGACGCAGGGAAACAGGACGACAATGTCAACGGCGACAAGTCAAATGGTCTCACCCCAGGATTTTGTGTTCTCGCTGCTGCAAGGCCAACTCCTGCATCCTGCTCTTCTTCCTCCGCACCTCCAGATATACCTGCCAGCCTTCCCAGGCCAGGCGCAGGCTCTGCCTTTCCGCTGTAACGCAATAAAGGGAAACCTCTCTGCTTCTGTCACACTGATCTTTACAATATTTGGACTGATGGAATACAACAGACACCGTATTCAGCAGACACCATAACTCCACACCAATGCTCTCAGTGGGTAAATGATCGTTTTCCTTTTAGTTTTAACACAGATTTATCAGCTAACCACTCCGTATAATAGTGTGTTTAATTTAAACGGCATGAATGATTTAATGATGCGACTGTAAAGTTTCTGCCTTTTCTCTTTTGGTATATAAACATCGCAAACATAGGCTAAATTGTGATAAATCACATTTAATTAGTTTACTAAGGGGCCCTTAAGGTGTCCAAACACCCAATAACATAGGGTACCCTTATGCTATACTAAACACAGCCCCAAGCTCCTGGCCATAAAGAAAGCGAGTCCACGTGCGCCTATGCAGTAAATATGCTACCATCAAGTGAAAACCATGCTTTTAATGACGCGGCAGGGTCCATACCATAGCAGATTGCATTGTCCAGCTTTTTTGTCTTCTCTCTCCTCTTATGCACATACTCCCGCCACCCAAAGAAAGCCAGGTTATACAGGCGGAACCTATGAAACAACAAGGAGCCCGTGCCCACCATATCAACAGCTGCCTGCGGGGGGCACACAGTAATATCAAAAGCAAAAGTCGAGACAATTTCATACACCAAGCTGGTCCTCTCACCTGTCATGGCAATCAGCCCGCAATGACAATGTCCACTCCCTTCTGGAAACCCACCACTCATCCCTCCAACCAACAAGTGCCCTCCGCAGTACAGTTTTCTGATGATGACACCTGAGGAGAGGAATACGTTCCGTCAAATTCAAAGGCACATTTTCAGCCTTTAAATGCCCCGATTGTTTGTGACCATGTGGTCGTCATTTGTAATGCTGAACTTTGAACTGTTTTGTCTTGTTTTCACTTTGCCTTGTATTTTCAACTAAACAAGATAGTCGCCTTACAAAAACTGCAACGTGTCTGCAATGTGGACAAGTTTTTTTACAAGTGTAAAAAGTCAAAGGGAAAAGTAAATTCCTCAAAAGAGATGAGTAACAAGTTAAGAGATATATCACACATAATCTGTACCTGGCCCTGGACGGATGAACCCGTCCAAATGTCCTTTGAATCCACAGGTACAAGTATTTCTGCAAAATATATCTACCAAAAAAAAAGCATGGCGTTGAAGGTGGGACATAGTAATATTTCACAAGAAGAGCAATAGGTATGTATTTAGGTAAGTGTTTACCTTATTCTGAGCACTTTCTGTCTCCAACCTCTGTTATCCACCCTTTGGGCCAAGGTCTGCCCGGCATGCTGTACCCCACGGCGACCGGCCCTTGGCTCCCTGTCTGTTGCTTTGAGCTCTCTAAAACACAGAAACCGGCAACCTGACCAACGTAGTTAAAGCCACATAGGGAAACGTGTAAAGAGGTGAAAGGCCATCATTCATACCCTCTCACACCGGCCCTCATTGGCGTCTTCGTAGAATGTCAGATCCAATTTTTTTCCTGGCCAGAATACGCTGGCTAACTAAATCTGTTGACAGCATCACATTCAGTATTAAACAGAATACATATTCAACTATCGCTATTTCTCTCATAAAGAAAATGCGATAAATCGAAAGGATGAAAAAGGTAGGTTCTACGCCACATAACTGGTTGATTTATACACATTTTTAACACTGCCACGCTAAAATTGCACGTGCCCTGCCATTTAATCTTAAGCAACACTTATTGTTGTCAGATTTCAAATGTAGCATCTGGCTAATGTTACGATAATTACCAATCACAGTTTACAAAATGTTAAATGGCTGCAGCACGACAAGTAACTAGATGGTAGGTAAACTTTACTCACTTGTGTGGTATTGTCATCCAATTTAATTTAAAAGATTGAATAAATTACTGTAATTTATGTATGTATCTTCAAACTCCAAGCTTCAGAAGACTGTTGATTTCCCAATGTGCTGAAAGATCCCTCCCGCCTATACGCGTTGCTATGGATTACTTGAACTGAATTTCTTCAGCAGTAAATTTGTTGCGCACGTATGACGCTCATTCAAACCTGTAAGAACTTTCTTTGCCAAACTTTTTTATTAATTATGAACGGCTTAAGAATTCTTTGTGATTTGTCTCATCCGACAAATTACGTCAGGCCACATAACGACTGTTTTCCATCCATTTTTAAAAAATTCTAATTTGCACATCATATGAAAGGTAGAGTTTTATCAAACACCACAATTCAACTTTTCAAGAAATGTATTAACATTTGGGTTTCCATTCAATGTGGAGGCGCTGTAGGCAGTTCCATCGACAGTCTGTAACAGAACGTTTTACGTTAAAGCTGTATGTGCGTTTCTTAATCGTCACTACGTTTTCAGGCAGATTCCTAATATTAAGACATTGCCAAGCATGTACACCAGTCCATAGTTTATTAGAAAATGGCCAGTAGAAAACGATTCAAGAATTCAGTGATGCTACAAAAAAACCATATACCAATAGTCAAGCATGATGATGATGATGATGGTGCTGATTTCATGTTTTGGGGATGCGTGGCTGCATCAGGACCTGGACGCCTTCCCTCCATAGAAGGAACCACGAATTCTCCCCTCTGAGAATTCTACAGGAGGATGTTAGGCCATCCCCTGGGTGAAACTGAGTAAGGCAGAAAGACATTGCTGCACAACAGAAAAGCAAGTTCACAGCAGAAAATGGTTGAAGAACAATAAATTTAGGTCTAGTCCTGACCTAAACCACACTGTGACGTTGAGGCAGGGCCTGAAATTAGTAGTTAGTAACCTACAGGTCACTGGGCAGAAGCAGTTCTGCGTGGCGAACCACCAAATATTTGGTTGCCGTTATCGCTAACCGATAATTGATGTAACCGGTGAGATGGTTGGAGTGGCTGGAGTACATAGAAATCGGTAGGCCTTTACTCCGATCGTTGATGATTAATGCCGTCAGCTTCCTTGACAGTGCCATCGATTTGGATTTTACATAGAATCTTCCGTGGGCGTCATTATCAAAATAATTTTGGTAAATGTTCACACAAGATTATTGTTGCCGAGTTATACTTATAATAACAGAAAAGCCCATGAACAAATTATTCCAGATATTTGCGAAACATCACACCCGAGAACACCCAACTCCAGAAGCGACAATCTACCTTTCAAAATAAAAGTTTATAAGTGTATATACGTAGAAGACAAACTTGTAATGACGAAATTCAAGCTCTCAATAGATTAAAAAAACAACAATTAGAAAAATGATGTAGGCTATATTAATAAAATGCCACATTTCACTGTAGTTTCCCGCGATCTGCAATGGAATACATTGTTTCTTTTTAACAAACGGTCTGAAATAACAATATAAATGTAACTTTTAAATAATGGAAAGCAAGTTTGTTTTAGCTAGTTTATATTTGAAAGATAACTTTCAATGCAGCAATTCCGAAAATAAAACAACAGAAATGCTTTCATGTACTATAATACTCCTATAAAAGTATGCATTTACAAAGCTGGCAACTGAGTTATAATTCACTGTTCTTATGGTCCTTACTTTATGAAATGACCGCTTATATTAAACTAAATTTGAATGTACAACAAATAAATGCTTTTTGATTTATAATTATTATTTTTGTATATCTACTCATGTTCTGCGTCTTACTGTGTACATGCATCCATCACACCACCAAAAACAACCTTCCTCTTACTGTAATAACTTTCATGATTTCAATAACTCGTACCTCAGATTTCTATAAAGGAAAAGTTAGAACCAGGCTAATAGCTACTTCGATAATAAATTCGTTTTTGCATACTGTGAAGATTTCCACTTTGCATTCACTTTATTTTTTGTCGCTTTATTTTATTCAGTCAACGCATTTATGTTATGCCAGTCCACTCAAAGCGCCTACACGGACGCAAAAGAGTGAACATGTACGGGTAAATAGATAAACGCCAAATAGTAATATTTATAATAGCCTGCTTGATTTAATAGAAAAATAAAGATATTGTTTAAAATGAGAGATACACAACGCCCGCTCTTACCCAACTAACCTTAAAAAAACACAAGATATAAGTTTCAATCTACTCATAAATATCTTCTTTTTTTTAACTTCTACAATAACTTTTCCTCACTCAAAAGTATTAGTGTTACCATTATGTAACCTGATAAAACGATCTTATTGTACTTGGATACTGTGCTGAGTCATTTGTTTAAAAAAATTACCAATAGATAAACGATCTAATTTATCGTTTATTATACAACTAGTCTTAGGAAAAATCTCATATTAGCATATTATTTTCAAATAATTTAATAGATAGAAAAAATGTATTATTTGAACGTGATAATATTTTGGTGCCTTTGCCATTTGCCTGTGGGTCCTACATGCAGTTTTAAAATCACTATCATTTTTCCGCCAAATAATACCAACTTATTCACGTAACATTTATTTCAGACATGTCTTTATGTATTCAGAAATAACCAAATAAACCACCGCCATACAATATTCCAATAATGTTGGATAAGGCGCCGGTGGGGTGTATATAATCCCATGGAGGGCCTAACTCCAGAAGCAGTGAGTTATCTGAGGAAAATCGCTGCTGTGCGACTGGAAGAGAGACGAAACACAGACCGTAGAAAGAAACCCCGAGGTAGATTTCTAATCTTCGTCGGAAGTTGAACCGCACAGAGCGTCTTGAGAAATTATACTAGGGTTCGGGCAAAGACACTTTCCGTCTAAATTGCTTAGAGCGTTATAAACTAGTTAACTTATGTAGCTAGCGTTGCCAGTTTTTGCTATGAAGCTACCTACCATGGTTTTCTGAACGGCGGCGCAAAAGAAAGGGAAATTATTTGATGTTTGTTGCCGGTTTTATTTTTATTTTGAATATTGGTTTAACCGCATCGCATGTTTGTTTAAACTTAAGGAAATAAGAGGCCAGTTTTCTGTTCTTCCCTGTAGCTTGAGCGGTCTACCGGTCGTGCTACGCGAAACACAAAGTATAGCTACTTAGCTAACTGACAAGCTTTTCAAAAAAAATAATGCTAACGAAGCGCACGTAGACTTACGCTAGATAACGTTAATCTCATATTCAACCAACAGGTAGAAAGGGATTCTCTTAAAACAATCTGTATTAGGTAAGTTCAATTTTAGTTTTTTACATTTTTATTTCATTTGTATGGCCCTTTTGAATTTGTGTTGCCTGTTCGGCTGGCCCCGTATATCGGTTAAGACTAACTTTCAGCCTGCCGACCTACATCTTGGAAGTTTTTACATAGCCTGTTCTAGTTGACTGCTAACCTGCACAATGTCAAATTGGTTTGTTACCAAACTTGCTAAAATTAATTGCTATCTGGCCTTGATAAAAATGGGTTGAATAGCTTTCAATGATGGCATGCTTCCTAATTCCTGCTTGCTAATTTATAGCGTAGCATACAGTTCATTGTACCTATTTCAGCATCTAGGCCCCACGCTATTATTAAAAACAGAATTGTTGTCGGTGGATAAATTCCAGCCGGTTTTGTTGAGTGAACTGTCGGAAAAGTAATGATTGATAATTAAGTTCTTGTTTAGTTGGCAGTACTTAAATCATATAATAGTGAAACTAATTGCATTACATCTTACAACAATAGTGGTTGTCAAGATGATGAAATCAAAAATACTTATACGACTCGTTTTTACGTCTTTCAATACTCGGAAGAAGTATTTTAGCTATTCAATGTTTGTTTTCATTGGCTGACGGGTTCATTTTACTCGAACGATTACCTTGCATGGTTTTAAATGGAATTATTCCCCGCACCACATGTAGTTGGCTGACTCGCTAAATCTAAGTATCTTTCAAAATGAAACCACAGCTTATTCGGATCTAAATGCACTTAAGTGGAGATGTCTGGGAGTATAATAACAATGTGGTTAATTAGTCAAATTAATATACTTTAAAAGTGATGGACGCCGCTTCAGGCTTAGGGGAGTTGTTTGAAACGTCACAGCGCAAAAGCTAATGGAAACTTACCATTATCGCACTTTTAAAAACGGTTATACATTTTATTATCGGCGTTAATCTATGCTAAACGAGGGAAGTCGCATTTTGATTTGCTACAGAGTAGCCAATTTAAAAATGAGGTCTGTCCTGGGTCAAATTTAGGGTTTGTTTACCTCTAGTAAGGTGCATGGAACCTTACCAATAGATAACTAAAATTATTTTTACTGTATCATTCAGAAGTGTACATTTCTTTAAATGGTATGAAACAAATGTGTGTTTTACAGGTAAATTTTATATTAAGACAAGATATTTGTCTGGGCTTCTACCACAGCCATGGAGAGGAGTGACTGTGTAGAAGAACAGGAAAATGGTGTAGTTGTGACAGAGCTGGTGCGGGAACCAGTGATGTCCCCGTATAGGTACACTAAGGTAAGAGGTAGCATGGCAAATTCTGGAGATTGATTGACTCTAAAGACTTGGTTGTCTGCAGTATCTGTTTTTGAACTGTTTGCACAAAGATGTTTAGGTGTGCATTTCCATCTGGTTGACTTGGTTCTGTTTGACTTTACAGGAGGAACTTTTGGAAATAAAGGAATTTCCGTGCTCTAACGAAAGACCAGAATGTCTTTCTGAAAAATATGACAGGTAATGTTGGTGGTTTCATCTTATTTTTTAATATGTATTGAACTGCCCACATACAAGCATTTTTGGTTGTATCTCAATTTCTTTAGTTGGTTAGCTTTTAATAAAACTTGATTTGGAAAGGCATTAGGTTGTGAAGAATTCCACTATCTGAAATAATGTGTTGGTTGGTGTAAAATTGAATTGTATCAATGTCCCATTTTTCTATCGTACCCTACTGTCTCATCTAGTATCTGTGTGCTTTCCTTGCATAAGCTGGCAGGGGCAACAATTGTAAAATGCTCATTTAATTTGACCAAATTTCTTAATTATGACCTTAATGCTACTGTTGCTAAATGAGTTGTGGAATACTATGTGCAAGCTATGTCTATTCCCATAGTGATGGTGTTTGGGACCCAGAGAAATGGCATTCTTCGCTGGACCCGAGTTCAGAACGCAACTCGCCTGTTGATGGCTACAAGAAGGAATGCATAGATGATAGGGTACCCTTGAAACGTAGAATTGCAGGTGAATTTGCATGAAGTTCTTGGACCATTCTTCCTCTGTAAATGTGAATTACGAACCCAGCATTAATGCATGTCATTAACAGCTTTACAATGAACATTTTCTTCAGTTAAAAAGAACTCTGTAATGATGCTCCTTCCTTTGTAACTAATTCAATTCACAACCTGACTCAGAATTTAGCATTTTTGGTATCAAAACGTGCACAGAATATTGTAATGCGGTCTTCTATTGATGTGTAAAAATTGTCAGTTATATTTGCATTTGGTCTCTTCTTGCCCTCCTTTACACTGGACAGACAACATTAATCCCCATTCTTTATTGATGGCAGGCTGGAGCTGACTTATTTGGGAAAATTTAATTTTGCCCAGTTAAAAAGTGGTCGAATAATTATACCTGTGTATTTAAAACGCATAGTATGGCCCTTTCTCATAGAGACCCATCAGAACATCGGCTGTGTTTGCAAAGCTGTTTTTTGTGACCCTCCCAGACCCCCGTGAACGGCTTAAAGAGGACGACCTGGATGTTGTGCTGAGTCCCCAGCGCCGCAGCTTTGGCGGTGGCTGCCAGGGTAGTGTAGCACCTGCGCTTCAAGCCCGCCGTGCCGTCAGCCCCCTCGAAAACAAGGAGAACGAAACCCTCCGGCTGGGCGGGACGAGGCGCATCGGCAGCGGGCGCATTGTGGCAGCTCGAGCCTTCGAACGGGAGGCACGAGGAGACAAGGATGTCCGAGAGAGAGACCGTGATCGAGACTACAAAGACAAGAGATTCAGGGTCAGTCGTGACTGTGTGCTGTTTTATGCAGGGTTCAGTGCCGTTTGAATGCAAAAATGGTTTTGTTTGAAATTTGTTTGGCATCTGGAGCTCAATCTGCACAGAGGATGTCTTGAATGTATTATGCACCAAACCCTGTGCCAGGATTTGTTCTAGATCTGGTCATTTTAAAGTTATGTATAATTTTACTGTCTTTTCTTGTGGCTGGTCATTTTAAATGGTTACAAGAAATTCTCTCCTATTGGCTTTAAAAATTTCAACCATTTGATCACATGCTCTTAGTCGTGTGGGTTACAACAATTTAGGAAACTTCCGAATGCGACTCATTTTATCCAGAGGGATTTTGGAGATAAGCGTGTCTTCAGTGAAAGGAGAAGAAATGACTCTTATGCTGAGGAGGAACCGGAGTGGTTTTCTGGGGGTCCCACCAGCCAATCGGAGACCATCGAGCTTATTGGCTTTGACGATAAGGTTCTCGAAGAGGACAAGCGCCGGCCAAAGCGCTCCCGAAGAAGATCAGAATCTGTGAGAGAAGGCAAGTTATTTGAGTAGGAGGTCACTGCTTTGGTAAAAATAATGGAACTGTAAATGTAATGCAACACATGGTTTGGTCCCAAAGAAGTATCTAAAAGCAACCACATTGTATCATGATCTGAAGTGTTTTCCGGTGAGAAGCTTAATGTTAGCTGTCATGGTATGCTTGCTATCCAGCGGCGCAGCTATTATGTTTTTAACCATGGAGGCTGTAAGGGTCTTTGTTTTACTGCTTGTATAGATGTATTCTTTGTGCAACAGTGGAGTGTAATGGTGGATTGGCAGAAGAGCCAGACCTGGGTAGGGAGAGAGCTGCAGATCAGGAGGTCCCTCGTGGCGAAGTGCTCCCGGACCCGGCGCCTGGGGAATTTGACTTCAACGAGTTCTTCAACCTGGAGAAGACCATGCCTGGCCTGGCGTCGGTAAGAGCTTGGTGGCACTGCATGCGTTGAGGGACTGGGACATTGGCACTCGTGGTCACTTAATGGTTTCAGCTTTGGGTAGCACTTAAGCAGCCTCCTGGGAAATTCTTAAAGCCACTTGATGACAATCTCTCCAGTTGTGTTGGTTCCAGCTTTTCCTTAGTTTTTCTTTTTCTGGTTGCTCTGGTTTTGAGACCCATTCTTCCTTATTGGTATAAACCACTGAAGATCACAATGGGATTTGCTGGGTTTCTTGTGTGCTGGTCTACAAGGGTGGTGATATGCGACCTTGAGTAATTACAATGTAACGTTATCATTGGCCATTCTTTCCAGCAGCTGTCATGTTTACTTGGAAGCACAGATGACACGATGGTCAAATATTTGACCAGCTTTAAAGTATTGCTGTTTTTCTGGCTTTTAAAGGTCATTGACATACAAATTTATGCCCATCTCTTGTTCAGATTGTTCTTGATGTTGAGTGATGTGCTTTATGGCAGTCTCTGGAACTTTTTTCCCCCTTCCCATTGGGGTGTGTATATGGTCTTATGTTTGAATTTCTTTGTCGACGTGATGCATTGTGGCGTCTGAGTCTGCCCCCAGGGAGCTATTAACTATGCTGCAGTATTTGTTACCATGGAGTAGCAAGGTTGCACTTTTGTTTTCAGTACTTTGTGTGAAAAGCTTAATGTGCTCCCTAAAAAAAAAGTATTTATATTTATATACAAGTTTTAAGCAGGCAAAAATTACTATGTTCTATACTTCACAATTGACCAGAAAGTGAAGTTAAAGAAAATGCCAGTAGGTAGTTATGAAGCCACTTTGGGAAATCTTTAACCAGATTTCCTTATTTGGTGGTAGTATTTCACAAGCGACTAGGAATTAAACTGGAAAAATTAAACATTTGGTCCGATTTAGGCACTGAACCTGTAGCACTTGGGAGTAATGTAGTGCTCGGGTTTCAATGAAGTGCAGGGTGGCTGGTGGTGGGTAGATGTTTGCTCTAGCTGGGTTTAGTGTCGTCCAGTAGCCCCCCCTCCCCATTGATTCCTCTGGTATGCAGACAGTGAACACTCCTCACGTAAGTGCCATCTTTGTCTTTGCAGCCTTTACTAGTATGGTTCCCCCCCCGACACGCACACTGAGCAGTCTCTTTTTTCTCTCTCAGATGATCGAGGACGTACTGGGAGAGGGGCCGGTGTCAGCCAGCCGTTTCAGCCGCTGGTTCTCCAGCAACGCCAGTCCTTCCGGTAGTCGCTCCAGCAGCCTGCGCTCCACCCCCCATGAAGAGTTGGAGAGATTAGCAGGTACGAGTCCATGGCAAGCTTGTGGAGCTATTGAGTTCCTTCATGAGAAATTCACCGAAGTTCCCTAATACACTTTGCACGCGGTGTTCTAGGCCTGGATCCACGCTGCAGTTCTCCTGGCCATGGCGTGACCCCCTACTTCACACCTATCCAGTCTGTGGAGAAGAGGGATAAGGTGGACATCCTCGAGCTGCTCCACAAGGCCAAGATTGATCTCAAACCCCTACTGTCCAGCTTGTCTGTTAACAAGGAGCGACTGCGTGAGAGTTGTGAGTGTTCTGGATGCTTATTTAGCATGTCCGCTAACAATTTTACTAGAACGTCGTGTGGGAGCAATATGATTAAAACCTCACAACCGGTCCTGCCGATGTCCGTTATTAATTTTTTTCCCCTCAGCACACTCGGGTGTGGTGTTGTCTCTGGAGGAGGTAGAAGTCGGGTTGAAGGGCCTGAAGGTGGAGGCGGCTGCGGCGGCGGCCAAGCAGCAGCACAGGGGGGGCACGCCGTTCATGGCAGAGCACTTAGAGGAGGCGTTCACAGGCCAGACCAGCATGGGGCCCCGCCCCCGCGATGCAGACATGTCTGCCTTCAACAAGCTAGTCAGCACCATGAAGGCAAGTGGCACCCTGCCCACCCTCCCCAAAGTCAATGTAAGTGTACCGCTGCGGTCCATGGCACCATCCTGACTGGTGCGCTGTGTGCATGTGGATGTGAGCATGGTACTGCCAAGCATGCCACTACGGTCCAGGTAACGCTGCGCTGAGGCTCGGCTTTTCATGCTTCTGTCTGCTGTCAGGTCTGCGTAAATTTGATGTGCTTTGTTTGGCTGCAGCTAAAAGCAGCATGCGTGACTAGGGTCCTATTTGAAATTCAACGATCATGTGGAAAGTATTGGCTTTTAGTGTTTTCAGGTCTGAAAAAAGTGATGGGCATAAATTTGTAAAAGCGTTGACCATTCCATACTATAAAGGGTTTGCATCAGGTGAAATTGAGCGGTATTATGCATTATATTTAGGCCCTATTCGTTCTATAATTTTATTTTTATGACTATTTTGGCATGAAACCTGACTCAAACCCTTGTGCAGGTAATTTTGTAGACCTTTATATCCCTTTCATGGCCTAATCTGTCCCTCTCAAGGTCTGTTTCTAAGACCTGTCAATAGCTTCTAACAACCAGTCTGCTGAGAAGTGTGTATGAATGTGTGCCGCAAGAGGGTGCTAGGCCTCCTGAGTTGTTTTTACACCATATAAATGGACTCTGCTCCAGGTTAAGGGTGTAATGCTCTGTTATTCAGTGACCTGTCTCTAAAAACCAATTGTGTTTCTGGATGAATCCCTCTCCCCCTGCCTCGCCCCACCCCTGAATTTCTTTTTCAGCAGCAACCACCTCCAGATCTTCCACTGATTCCGGTTTCTGAAGCCCAAGTCCCCCAATCACAGCAGAAGAACATACTGCAGGTTTGGGAGCAGCCAGGCAGAAAATGACTTTTGTTGTAACTTGTGGAGCAGTCTGTTCAGTGTTTGGTTTTTTTGTTGTGTGTATTTGTAGGAACTATTGGGCCCACAAGGTCCACCACGTGGAAGTTCCCCCACTCTACTAAGAAGTTTGCTTGGAAGTTCTGACCCTGGCTCTGGCCTGCTAAGACAAAGGGGCCCTTCGCCCCCCATCTTTTCCCAGAGGGCACGGTCTCCTGACTATTACCCAGGGCACGTACAACCTCCAACTGGTAAATGCCTTTATGCATTTGTAACTACCCTGATTTCCACCCTCTTGGGCATTTGCCCACTGCATATACAAGCTGCACCACCCTTGTCCGGAATTGAACTCTGGTCTTCACAACTTCCATGGAAACAGGAGAACCAACTAGATTGTTGAGCTAAAGACTGAAGTCTTATCTCTAGGAACTAATCATGCTCTGCTCTTCAAATTCAAGGAGTGATGTCACGGTCTGTAGCGTTCGTTCACTAGCCGGGCAAGACCGTTCTCAATTTACCATAGTGTTCTTTGTTATGGTAATGATTGCCTGTCTCGCTGCCTTAATAAAGGAGCCAGTTTGTCTCGAACCCTTTGATCACTTGTTTATCTGCCGCATGGTTTGTCATTCATAATATTGATGCATGGCTCCTCTGCTGTCTTGTACCAGGGTTCCCCGTTGCCCCGCAGCCCATCCTCGCTGATCAGTTTCCAGAGCTGCACCGACCGTTAAGCCCTGGACCTTCCCCTCAGCAGGTTAGAAGTAATGACAGGCCTATGTCTCAGTAGGTTTACTGTAAAGACATCCCACCCTTCCGTGCTGAAGATGGATGGGCTGAATGGAAAAACTGGATCTGGAAGCTATATTTCTGTGTGGTGCAGGTATAATAAAACGGAAAACTGGCTGCGGTTGCCCATTTATCTAACTGTACGAAATGGCAACTCCTGCAGCAGTCTCTGGTTAACGAACCCATCATGGCTGCTAACACCAATGTGACGAGCTCTTCGTGTCCAAAGAATGGTTTTATAGTAAGATCTCTAACCTACATGCTGGAGTGTGTCCCCGTTACATGCCAGTATAATATCGTTACCGTCGTACTTGGATTTGTCTGACACGGCACGTCTAATTTAAATTCTACCATGGGCGTTTAATCAAGTGGTCTGCAGTTTGGTTACCGCAAAAATAATGCCTATTGATGTTTGGTGACCTGATCTGCGGGGCTAGGGCTAAAGCTGATCCAGTGTCTTCATCTGTTCAGATGAGAGCGCTGTCTCTAGGAGTTGACCAGGCCACGCTGGAAGCTCTTGCCTTCCAACAAGACCTGGCTCTGCACACACGGCAGCTCTACCATCCGGGCTTCAACAAGCTGACCCAGGAGAAGATCTACCGTAACAGGTACTATCCTGCACCCATGGCAGAAGTTGCAGCTCAGAACTTTTTGGAATGGAATGCTTTAACACATGACGTGTGAGTTGATCAGTTGTACATTTTTAAGAAGCATGTTCTATGGCGCATTCCTCTGCCCTTTTCCATAGGTGGTGGTTGCTTAACTCTGAAACTAAAGTAACATGCAATCAGTAGATTTGTTTGCATAACTGTTTTTCTACAGCAGACAGCCCAGGATGAACCGATCGCCCATACCTGGTGGCCATCGAGCTGGCAGCAACTCGCCGGGCAACACCGTTACCAGCATGGTGAGCGTGCCTGTTCTGTGTAGTGTGGTTTTCTGGTTATATGTGACTGCACCTGATGTTCAGACTGATCGTTTCTGAGCAGCTGTCGCCGTCCTTCACACCCACATCTGTGATCCGGAAAATGTACGAGACCAAGGAGAAGAGTCGGGATGAGCAAGGTAGTCGCCCAGAGAGTAAGGAGGATGCTACACGCTCGCAGGAGGGTATGTAGCCTGATACGCCGTCTCTGGTTTTCCATACCTATGCATATCTCAATTCTAGATATTCTGTAAAATCCTGGATTACAAGAGGCATTAAGACTTCAATGATTTTATATTTAGTTTAAAACTACAAACACTTAGATGGTCATGCTAATTAAACCTTCATTTTGAATTATTACACAAAGATAATATGGAGGAAATTGGTCTCTGGTTGTATTTGTGCCTTATTGGGGACAAACACTAACTTTATGCCAAACCATTTTTCTACACACAATGTTTTACAAATTGTTAATTTTGAGGTTTATTGATTGTGTTTGAAGGAAGAAAAGACAAGGGGTATAAAGCTAATTTCCGGATCAATTAAGCAAATTAATTTGAATTCCCGTTTATTAGCTGACCAAGGTAGGTGGTCTTGGTGAGAGAACCGTCATGGCTAGTACTGGTCTGCATTTACTTGGTGATTTTTAGCTTGACTTGTCGTAAATGGCTTGTGCTAGCTAACATTGGATGGTTATCCTCACGTGCTAATCTGAAACAAACACTACAGTGCTTTTGAAGCTAGACATTTGGGTGGCGGAATATTTAACAACCTACAAAAGTTGTTAGCCTTTACGCCCCAATGGATTTGCTTATTATGGAACACTACTTTTTATTAATTTCTAGTATATCTAGTTGACATGCCAAGCTAGCTAAACAGTTGGCTAAAAAAAAGAATAGCGCCCAATTGCTAGGTATCAAGCTAGCTCCGATGAACATGTTTGAAAAGCATGATATTGAAGATATGGTTGATTAGTTACTCAACATGCAATAAAGTTAAAATGCGTCTGGGGGAGAAACTCTAAGCTTCTTCCAATAAAATCAGAATTGGAAGAACATTTTACATGTGGGAGCAGATTGGAGTTCACATGTCCTGTCTTGCAGACAGTAGTAGCTCCCCAAACTCCTTCTTGGAAGGTGTGGATGGCAGCAGCTCCCCAGCTGGTGGGGTCAAGACCGGCTTTCCTCGCTCTGCCTGCTCCACTCCCTTGTCTGGGCAAGTCAGACACTCCAAGGAGTCCGAGCGCCCCCAGCACGCTTCCTCCGGCCATCTCACCCCCACTATGGTGTCGCCCGGCCCGGCCTCGCCGTTCCCCCGGCCCGTCTACCCAGTACCGCTGATGTCCCATGTGCCCCTGGTGCGGCCTCCGCCGCCCCAGATCCCCCCCAGTGTGGTGCAGAGGATGCTGGCCCAAGGCCTCCATCCTCAGCAGCTGCCTCCTGCCCTCCTACAGGCAGGTCAGTACTCAAAGGCTGGAAACTTTGTGCCATTTCAGAGTGTGTGTGTGTGTGTGTAGCCGTTCTCCATTCTGTGCATTTGCCTTTTGTTACAAAACGAACTTCTTTCTGCAGGCATGTTTCCACAAGGAGTAGATCTTTCCCATGTACAGGGTTTACCTCCTGCCCTTCTGGGGCAGTCATTCTACCCTCTAGGAGCGACGGGGCATTCCCCTCTGCACCCCCGCGGCATCAACCCGACGCAACTAGCAGTTATGCAGCAGCAGAGACAAGGTGGGCTGCCTGTGTTTAACTTTGAACATCTTTATCAAATGCCAAAGTGGTGTTTGAGTCCCCCCCAAATATATCATCATGCTACCCTTTAAAGTGTCTGAGTAATGCATCCCTGAAAATTCCTTGTTATGGATACTTACAAGTGTGTAAGTTGGGTACATAACAAAAAATATGCCTAATTTTAGAAGTTTGGACTCAATAAGAGCCAGTGTCTTGAGGTTTGCAAGCTACCCGTCAGTCCAGGTATGATTTAATATCGGGAAAAACATTTTCGATCCAGCTTGTTGAGAAGTGAAGTTGGTCAACCCTCTGAATGCTGTAACTCCAGGACAAGGGTTAAGTACCGCCCTTCTGAACTGCTAGGATTATGCTTGAAGAGGTGAAAGGGTAGCTGGATGGTGGCCTGACTGTAGCTAATGTACAGTGCAGGACTGGAGTTGATCATGGAAAGTTGTCGAGTAAATGCAAATACGATCAATCGTGATCAGTTCTTGGTTTAAGTTGAGGAGCCAGAAGGGGGCTGATTGCTGGGGACAGCTAGGTCAAGCAGACAAGGAGCTGCAAAAAGTATGTAGTGATGGAGATAATTTTAGAAGACTGAACATTGCGTTAAGACACCTGGAACCAATTGGAGAACTAAATTTTGCTTTTGCATCAAACTCGCATGAACAACAATTTCACCCTGAACTTTATTTTGTTTATATAAAATTGAATAATGCTTTAATGTTATAGATATTAATTTAGTCAGTGGCTTGAAATATATTTGCTTTACAGATTTAAGCTTAATCTTAAATTAATGCAACTGGCATCAGATATAACCATACTATGTGAATCTGATTTTACTTTCTGGCTGGACAAATATTGCTGTTCTCACCCTAGTGATGCACCCGTCAGTCTCCGGTGTCCCTCAGAGCCACGGACCACACCGGACAACCCACTCTCAACGACGGGGAGGCAGCCCTCCTTTAGGCTTGGCCAAGTGGTTTGGTACAGATGTCCTGCAGCAGCCCCTACCCTCCATGCCTGCCAAGGTCATCAGTGTGGATGAACTGGAGTTTCGTCAGTAATGCGCCGTGGACAGGACACAGGACAAAACGAGACCCGTGCGAGAATAATTTTTTTTTCCCCCTCCCTTTGTAGTGTGCAACAATGTACATTTTATTTTGTAAAAGACAGATGTACAGATTGGAGCACTGTCTTTTTCCATTTTTCGTCTTAAACCTGGAGTCGTTGACAGTTTAGGAAAGGCCTTCAAAAACTTGAAGAAAAAGGGAAAGGCGAGTGCTGAAGTTCTTCTCGGGACATGTAGTGACAGTTTTGTATTGAGTTAATACATTTTTTTTTTTTTTGTATTCAGTTTTTTGCAGTATGAAGAACGATGTATAGGCCCAAGTTGTACAGACCCTGGGAATGGATATTTCTTTCATCTTGTATATAGAAATGTTTTTTTTTTTTTCTTTGTCGGGGGAAAGTCATCCTGCTGTTTAAAACTGAACTGCTGGCGACAATGGAGCAGATTCGGCCAAGTAAGCGGAGACCATTTTGTTTACTCCAGTGGTGTTTGGTAATGTATTGTTTTTCTCTCCGGGTGGATTGTATGTGCTGCACAGGGAAAGGCAACCTGCTGGTTGGCCCGCTGATGCAGCAAACGGTAGATGTCCTGTGTAAAGTGTTATGTTTTGCATAGGCACTGCATTCTCCTGCTTGAAACGTCATCCTTACACTTTAATCTCCCAACTCCCATCAATGTCTTTCTGGAGATCCATGCCTGTCTCGTGGCTGCTGTTTCTTAGCCCCATCCCCAAGCCAGAACGGCCAGAGACTGGGCAAGTTGTCCGCAGATGTGGTGAAGATGATGGCACTGTTACTGAGGGACGAGATGTAGAGTCCTTACCTTATACAGAAGCATTTTATTTGTTTTTGTGGACGCTGAGCAGCGTTTTGTGGTTGTGCCTTTGTCTTCACCTCCTTCCCATTGCTTCACTCCCTGTCTCCCCACAGTCACTGGAAGAAAGCGCTGCTCTGGATCACATCGAGAACATTTATTTGGGGTGGTAGGGATTCAATTTGTTTTATTATATATATATATATATATAATGTGCTATGGAGTAAAAGCACAAATAGAATAAAATGTTCAATAAAAATCGCTCACAAAAAGTTCTGTTTAGTTACTTTGTTGCCAAAATTGGACCCGAGTCAAGTTTCCTTCGGGTAAATCTCAAATATTGGAGTTCTGTTTTTTGAGTAATTGAGCCTTGAAGGCACGTGACTTACCAGTTACATTTCTTATTCAGCATAGGAAACTACAGTAATCGAAGGACTGTTTATCCTTAAGTTAACATTATCTGGATGGCCAAACAAATCAGTTACTAATTAAACAACTTGAACGTGCTGGCCTCAGGATCAGCATTTCTCACATTGCATTGGTTTCCTTGTCAAGGTATTGACGATAGATTTGCAAGTCTCAAACTGCTCTGCACTTTTATAAGGGAATTCAGCAGTTGTTGAAAAGGCTGTTTTTAATGCATTTCCCATCTTGATATTGAACAATAACTAACTTCTAAAGGTTGTATTAAATGTCATGAGGCCCTTCGGTCCCTTTTGGCATAATCAAATGGGTTAGTTTTGTAGTTCAGTGAAATGGATGTTTTGCTTGGCTGTCAGACTTGTTCTGTGACAAGAACTGTTTCTGCTGCTGAACTTGGTCTGGGAATGGGAAATGTTGAGGTTGGCACAATGCAGTGCTAAGTTAGCACTCAATGCAATTTTGCAGTTCAGCAACTTCTGTCTTCTGTGTAACAGCTATTGGTGTGTGTTGGACGTGCTCCCCCATAGTAAAGATCTAAATGCATTTGACAAAGGAATCTGAATCCTTTTACAAATGCACTGCAATTGCCTCTAGGTAATCGCTATGCTGAAGAGGTGAAACAATTTAATTCATGTTAAACTTTGCCTTATCTTCAAAAAACACAATTTTAGCACTCTGGGATATACCAAATGTCTGCTGTGCATCCTTCATACAGCTTTTGGATACTGTCATGGACGTCATCGTGAAACGGCTGCCTGCCAACCGGTAGTTCTTGACAATGGTTATATCGGTTCCGATGACTGAATGTTGAGGATGTCAATGTCTTGGCTGATTGAAATTAGCCTAAATTGGTTTCAAATATGCCATTTCTGGCAGTCTGTAAATAAGTTTCTTTAGCAGCTGTTTTTGTAATGAAAAATTAACATTCAAGATTTAAGCAGACCATATATATATATATTACTCATCATTTTGCAAAACTGGTCATGATTTGATTAAGTGTCCTTGTAGCACAATAGCTTCTGTGACCCAATTCATATTAAATGTTAACTTCACAGGTTTACATTGCAGAGCTTGTAAGAATGTGTGTCAGAAGTAAATCAACAATGTAAAATGAGGCCCTTTTGTGGGGGCAATCTCAGATGAAGGACTTTGGATGTTCAGTAAAGAAATGGCTTGGGACAGTGTTCATTTGGGAATCTGGTCAAGCTGTTAAAATGGCACTGTAAGGCCAAAGCTCTAATACAACTTAAGATAAAACGGAGGAAGAACTTGGTTAAAGGATTGTATGAGTTTGAGCCATGTCAAAAATATTATTTCTGGACTGGTCCCCAGTTGCGTTATACCATCTAGTTGCTATGTTAATGGTAAGTCTCATCTTCGAGTGCGGCGATGACGTTTACGGTGTTCCTCCTGCACATGGCAATAGTCAACACGAGGCAAAGTCTTTCATAACGTAATACAAAATTTTGTACGCACTATTCTTAACAAGAGCGTTCAAGTCGTGCGTGACTTGCAGATATGAATGGATATGTTATCTGCCAATTAACAAATTTAACACATGTGGTGGCAATACAAAATTATTTTACACTGTACCTTACACTTGCCTAACTGGGTCGTGTGCAGCCTTTTTGCAAAACTGGTCAATTTGATTAGGTGTCCTTGTAGCACAATGGGTGGAGGGGAAATATGTCGACAGGTTCTCCATGAGCAGACAACAGTGCGAGCAATTCGAATGCCTTTCTCCATGAGAGAAACCGCCACATAGGGTGAGCCGGTGCCCGATTGACGCAAACTCCATACCAGCTAAGAAAAGCGCTGAGGACCAGGTACAGCTATGTAAGCGGATTTCAGTCGATGCATCGTTTTACCTAAAGCATATACATAAATCAATATGCACATACCCACAACGACTATTAAATTTTTGATGTGATCATGAAGAGGCAATTATTTACCCATTAAAATGATTGCTGTGGATAAAAGCTTAGCCTACAAGTAATACCTACTTATGTCACCACCGACGAGGTAAAAAAAAAAAAAAAAAAAAAGCCGACAAATTTTCTCATAACATACAGGTTAACTGATACATTCGGTGCTAGCAGAAGTAGATCTCAATGTCAGTATAACAACGTTAACGTTACATCTGTTGTAGCCTGGGTATTGCTATCTATGTACTTAACTATGTCAGAAATAGAAAAGCGTTATATATTCCCGTTTCAAACTTTACTTGCACAGTACCCTGTATTTTTAAAGAATTAGATGGTCCCTGTTCGTTTAATTTTATTTTCAGGAAATTGCAACGAACTACTCTAGAGTTGCTGGCTGTGCCCCCAACCGAAGACGACATCAAGCCTCAACATACATGGGAGTTGTGCACTGTATCGCGAGAAGTACATAGGACGAGAACATAAAAACGGCGCCTCTTCAGTTCAGGCTGAATTACTGCTAGTTAAACTTGAACACTACAGTAATTACAGTGACAATACGAGCCCTGGGGCTTAGCAGTGAGCGATCTTGGATTATCTGACACAAAAAATACTAGATCCTACACCAAAATGATATTTTAATTTAAAACCCTCCATCAGCCTACGTATCTGAAAAATATACAATAGAATCTACAAACTGGAAAGCCATTTTAGCATATCTCAACGGATTGTTGACACTTTATTGACAGCTACTACTTACGTAACTACAATTTTATTTAGTCGAATACATGTATAGAAGGATATTAACGTAATTAAATTATACGTTTTATATTAACAAAATGTACGTTATAAAATATGTATCCATATAATGGTTTAGAAGCAGTTTACACTGAAATTGAACTGACTGGTTTGCATCTCAGTAGCCAGTGACCTCACCATTTGCGCTGCTTACTGTCCCATACTGAGACAGCCTAGCCGAACAAAGACGTGAGGAACTATCAGTATTTAGTAACTAGAAATTGAAGCCTAGTGATAGTGCGCATACTTCAAGGAAAACAACAAAAAGCTTTTCAAGCAACATGTACTTTCATTCATTACGATTAAATTAAAAACTATTCGTCTACGTTTTTTTGTGTAGATAAGAGGAGCTGTGGGTCATTTTGGAATAAAGTTTCTAACCGATCTCCCTGTGTATTTATGTTTATGGAAGAGCGGCGGGGGGGGGCATCACCATTGTTTTTTTTTTTTTCCTATATGTGCATCCATTTTGTCAGGTCCATTAGCTGGTCGTAAACTAATATGTAGATAATGTATCTTTAAACAAAACCTATTTCACGTTTAATGTCATGAATATTAGCCAGAGACGTTGACCAAAAAAGATGTAATGTGTCCGTTGACTCAGTTGCTCTTTGAAAACGTAGGGCGCTTTGCGTGTCAGTGGGGGAGGGTGAGCTGTTAGGGGGAGGGGGCACAGTGAAAAAAAAACAGGGATGTGAATTCGCATATGAGGGGAGGGAGAAACCAGGAAGATGAAATCAAACAAAAAACAGCACAAAAAAAATACAGTGCTCACTGGCTAACTTTTTAAACCCAATGTAAGAAGTCCGTTTGCACGGTGTAGCTGCATGTGTCAACTTTGCCAAACGGTAAAAATGAGCTGCCGCTTTCCCTTAGAGGAAAAATACAAGAACGATACCCCCTCCCTTGAAACAAAGGTCAAAGTTCACAGGAAGCTGGGGGGCTGCCATTTTTCCCTGCAAACATTTTTAGATGCAA
Source organism: Hiodon tergisus (assembly GCA_025775045.1). NCBI lineage: Eukaryota > Metazoa > Chordata > Actinopteri > Hiodontiformes > Hiodontidae > Hiodon > Hiodon tergisus. The sequence goes on along the minus strand of JAOVYW010000036.1, from coordinate 4,982,244 downwards.
AAGAGACGAAGAGGGGTGGTCGTCGTTCAGTGTTTATTATTTAGATTTTTAAAAGATTTTTTCTATTTTAGAATTTCCCACCCCCTTCTCGCAGTCACGCGTCTTTTTGGATGAAGACGACATGGAAAGGATAGCGGAGCAGTCGTGGAATTCTTCCTATACCTACCAGGTGAGCAAGCACAGCGCCGAGATGCTACACAACCTCAACGTCCAGAGAAAAGATGGAGGCAGGTTTTGCGATGTGATCTTGCGCGTCGGAGAAGAGAGCTTCCCTGCTCACAAGGCGGTGCTGGCGGCGTGTAGCGAATACTTTGAGTCAGTATTCAGTTGCCAGGCGGAAGGCGACGGCGAGGCGAAGGAGTTGGAGATGCACACGATCAGCCCTAAAGTTTTTAAAGATATTTTGGACTTCGCTTACACCTCAAAGATTGTAGTACGACTGGAATGTTTCCCCGAGCTGATGACAGCGGCTAAGTTTCTATTGATGCGTTCGGTCATCGAGATCTGTCAAGAGGTGATCAAACAATCAAATGTACAGATTTTGGTTCCGCCTTCACGAGGAGACCTCAGTTTGTTTCGTACGGAGCTTGGTTATCCATTGCCTTTGGACATGTCGAACGGAGGTGGATTGGTAGCAAATGGATCTGTTTTTGGGAGTAATGGACAGACTCATGACGTTGATGGCAGCCATGCTACTGGGCCAATTTTATCGAGTGGTAGTTCCCAGTCAGCTGTGCCTGTTCTACAGACTGTCGACAGGCTACCTGCGAATCAGCCAGAGCTGACCGTGAACCCGTTTCAAGGTGGAGGTACTCAAGGGTCTGGTAGCAAGAGAGGCAGAGGACGGCCAAAGAAAGTACCAGCTATGGAGCCTTTACTTTTTAATCACAGTGTCCCCAAGGATCTCGGCATTTTTCCTTGTGGAATATGTGGGAAGATATTTACAGAGGCCGTGCGCTTGAGAAATCACGAAGCGCAGCACGCCGCATCTAGTGGTCTGCACAGCAGCGGGGTCAACAGCAGTGTGGACGGCTCAGTTGGTGTGGGTGGCCCGAACTTGGTATCTCATACCCAGTCAGGGTTGCTGGAGAATGGACTGCCGCTGCACAGCGGCGTAGACACCAGTCGCAAGCGAGAGAGGACGAGACGACATGTCGGCTGTGATATTTGCGGGAAGGTATTCCGCGATGTCTATCATCTTAATCGACACAAGCTCTCTCACTCTGGTGAGAAGCCGTACGCTTGCCCAGTGTGTGGATTGCGTTTCAAGCGCAAGGACAGAATGTCGTACCATGTGCGTTCACACGACGGCTCCGTCGGCAAACCATACGTCTGTCAAAGCTGCGGGAAGGGCTTTTCCAGGTGAGTTTTGATGCGATGGACAAAACTGAAACCATTTCTTAAATACATTTAAAAAAAACTTAGTCTATGCAATCGCTACCGAGGCAACGGAAAACTTTTTGACACGTCCAACAATATCTGATTCACCGCCCATGTGAATTATACATACAACTTAAAATTGTGTGCCAGGATTTTTGGTGGGTCCGAAGTATTTAGAAAGCCATGTATTCAAGCGAGCGTAGGTATACATTTGGCAGGTGTCTGCTCCCACGGATGCCTTGTTTCTGTCGGAAGTAGCAGCGTTTTTCTCACCAAGACGAGCGCTGTTTGACTCATACCAACTTGAGGTATAAACGCCCTTATAAAAGTTTAAAGCGACGAGCTTTCTTCCAAGCCCCATGGCCCATAAACTTCAGCTCCAGCACTTTAACTGGATCTGAATCCTTTTTTTTGTTTTTAGAGTTGCGAAATCACAGTGGGCATCTGGGCCGGAAACAAACGTTAAAAAGAAAAAAAGAAAAACTAATTGTGAAAAGGGGCCGTCAAAGGCTGTCTAACACAGTCTACTGTTGAACTGCCTGAAGTTATCAGATAGCAAAAAGTTGTTTGCACAATTTTTTCTGGTCTGGGTGAACTGAATACCAGACGTTATTTGACCTGGTCGTGATTTTAATTAGTAGTAGCCTGGTAGTGGCTTTTATAAACCCCTATGTTCGGTAATGTTTCAAAATCAAATTACATTTTAAACAATACATTTAAACAAATGTTTTATTATAGTATTTAATAATTTTGAGCTGGCATATTAATACATTTGGATTTTTATAGTGCGAACTATTAATTCACTAGGCATGCTGCTAAATAGCAACAACTCTTAAATAAACAAATTAAAGAATTTATTTGAATAAACGGAGTCAACGATTAATAAAGTAACCTTTTCAGTTGACAAACTTCTTATTCATATTAGGAAGGCTATTGGCCAGTTTCAATTTCAATTTGATTGTTAATTTAAAATGAATTAATTGTTTGAAGTGTCTCAGCCTCCCCCCCCCCCCCTTTTTTTTTTAAGCCTGTTCGAAAACAACATTGGAGCTTAACCGAATAACAAAGGACACATTTCTGAAACTAAAGGTTGTGCATACTGAAAGATGAGATGTAGGTCATTACTTTTTTCGGCCAATATAAATTAGCCATTTGCTTTACACTCCGTTCACCCTTGGTATTTCCATTGTAAATATATGAATAAGATGATGGGCCCTATTGTCTTAACGTGTGCGCTGGGGAGTTGAAAGCATTGTTTAATTTTACACTCCTGCTTAGGTATACATATTCTATTCAGATGTGACAACTCTGGTATCTTTAAGTTAGAGGAAATTACACCGGTGTCAACGGATTTTTAAAAAAAGAAAAAAAATTCCCGATGTTACTGGATTTTGGAATGGGATTTACTTATGTTGGATGTAAGATTGGTGACGTTAATGGCCAGAGAAGAGATTTTCATGTGCGGGCGCTGCGTTATGTATTGCAGAATTCAATAACGCAACATTAACTGCCAATATCTTCCAGGCTCGACTCCTTGATGTATCTCCTATTGGAACTAAATGGTGATTAGATTTAGCCTGGGTTGGCCCGATGCACCTCCCTGGCCAAAGGAGGGTGAGCTGACTTGGGGCGAGACCTCAAGCCACACGTGTTTCCTGTATCAAATTACTGAGTAGCTAGTGCCTACCGTGTGTGCAAGTCTCCCACAACAGCGAGGCGTTTAGTTTCAGTGATGATTTTAGCCGAGTACTTTTCATTTACATAACACCACTGTCATTTTAGTTTATTTTGTGTTTTTCAGCGTGCGCATGCCTGCCTGCCTACCTTTATGTGAAAGCCCAGTCATGTTTTGAGACATAACTAATACGGCAGCCTATTTTGTATTTGCAGTTATCCTGATTTATAGTTTAATTTCTAGAGTTCCTGTAGCCGCATTAAGGCTAGACCCGAATCAAGACAACCTGCTAATCGCATTTAATAAACGTTTATTTATTTTGTATCTCTCTACTGGTAGAAGAAAAATAAAATGCAGCTATTTAAAGTGCGGTTAGTGGGTTGCAAAAGTGTGGATTTGCTCCCACCCTAAGTTTAATTCATCACTCATAGGTAAGAACACTTTAAGGGTTATAAAGTGTCTGGTTTGTCATATTGGAAACTGGTTTGCTATAAGCTCTTTCCAGGAAGGCACCCATCCTGTTCAGAATTGTATTACTGTGGAGTATGAGTGCATTTAAGCAGTAGTGGAATCGCATAGCCTTATCCTAAGAACTATCAATATTAAGGTATATACTGATTAAAAATGATATTTTACATCCCTGTTACATCCTTGCATGATGGTCTGGAACCATGGTATATTGGAAAACTGAAAAATTGGCATATTTGTGGTGCACATAACAAAAATATGCATATGTCCATTTTATACCTTCAAATACAGCTTTGGTTAAAAAAAA
>JAOVYW010000036.1:4957742-4971670 GCA_025775045.1 Hiodon tergisus | reverse complement strand
GCCCCCCTGGTAGCAAAGTTGGGCTTTGTGAGTTCTGATCAGTTGGTCACTGACATCTGGTCCTGGGAAACAACTTACCAGTCGCCGGCTGTTGGTCACCTTCCCTGAGGCGGAGGGCCGTTTTCGTGGGCTTGCTGGGCCCCCGGTGCTGCCCCCGCCTTGTCCCCCCAGTCTTGGCTTGCAGCCCGAGCTGCTCCTGGCCAAGCCGGGCGGGGGCTCCTATTTCTGGGAGTGCCGTGCTGCCGGGGCGCCAGGCTTTCCCACCCAAGGGCCTCTCGCAGGTCAGTATGGGGGCTGCAGGAGGGGAGGGCTTGGGCTAAACGGGAGCATAGCCCCCTCGCTAGGTGGATCCACCTACAGGGGCGTTGAATTTGTCCATTGACGGCACCAGGCCCAGGGTTGACCTTCGCTGGGGCTGATGGTGGGGTAAGGCCGACGGCCGATTGGTTGTGTTTTCTGTCAACCATGATGGTTATTGGGTGGCAACAATTTGCAGTTGGGGACTGTTTTCCTTTTACTGGAACTGAAGTCGCTCACAGTGCTTGCTTTGATTCATTGATGGTTATTTACGATTGGGAAATTCCCTTGAATTAATCAATCCACCCCACAGTTTTGTCCTTGAGCATCTTCCATAGCTATACTGGACTGGACTGTGGGGGGCAGCATTGAGCTTCGTTCATATTCCGTCATCCAGAATAGTTGTGGTGGTCACTGACGATGTCATCTGGAACACATTTTGTCAGTGTTGATCGTTGAATACTTTATCTCCAGATACTAAAATGTTCTGTTGGAGGTACTAAGAGTTAGAGATTGAGTGCAGGTTATTTGCAGGGTTGAAGTTTTGGTTAAGATGGCTTCACGTTGCTAGGTTGGTTAGTTACTAGTTACTGGGATCACACACACTACGCAATACACACTTGTATTGGATTAGTAAGAGATTAGTTGGATTAGTTCCAATTCTGTCGGTTGTAATCGTAGGGTGCTGATTTTTATTTTTTATTTTTAGTGAAGACAGATTACTTTTAATCGGTGGTCACTGATATTTAGAGTCTGAAATGAAATTCTCATTTTCTGAATATGAGAAGAAAAATGGACTATTACTATTAAAATTACTACCATTTTAATTCTCAGTTTAAATTGCATCAACTCTGATATTGGATCCTAAATTGCTGGAGTTGCATCTAAGGTGATTATTGGCATGAAATGGTGAAAATGTTCTACTGTCCTCAAGCCCCAGATGTGTCCTCCTTTTCATTTCTTCTCCGTTCCATCCCCGACATACAGGTGCTTTTTGTTGTCTCGTTGCGCTAATCGCTGATTTTGCTGCATGTGTTTTAAATGCAAACGTAACTGGAGCGTTTCTGCTGCATAAACAATGTAATGACCATGGTCATGTGAGTCTTGGGGGCGGGGCTTTCTTTCGTTAGGTGACTTCCCCCTTACCTGGTAATTTTCTACTTCCTAGTGTGTGTGTGTGCGCATTATGTGGATGAATCAAAGTCTACCTCACTGCATGGGCGCAGGTTTAAATCCTACAGGACGAGCTGCTGCTGTTCCCTTAGGAAAAATTATTGCCCAGCTTTTTCAGTTAATGCTTTAAACCTAATTGCAGCTGCTTTAGTTAAATTTTCTTTAGTTAATTTTCATTTTCATTGATCATGAAATGACAACCTGATTAATGAGAGAAAAAAAGTGCCAAGTGCTACTGAAATACTGCAGTGATTTAATGGTTGGTAGCAGGTGCAGTCTGCTTCCTTGTCCCTGAACGTGTGTGTGTGTGGGGGTCTTGGGTAGGTTTTGTGAACTCTGCAGTATGTGTGTCAGGGAAGCTTTACAGATACAGTAGGTTGTCGATGAATAACTACTATAACTTACTATAACTATAGGTAGTTCCACCCTCTGGGCTGCGACTTTCGTTCTCTGTAGTAAGTATTGCAGGACAGCAGACTTGGTTCTCCTTGGCATCCCGATCCAAAATGTTGTACGAGTACTGAATATTGTGCAACAGAAATCCTTTATTCCTAATTGAGGGGCTCCCAATGTCTCCAGGCCTAACCCCAATGGCCTTCGAACCGTCCACTCTCGCATGTCAGTAACTTTGTTGAAAGTTTTTTATTTTGCAGGTGGCGGCCAGCGGGGAGACCGCGGTGAGTAGCGCGAGTGTAGGCTGTGGAAGCCACTGACATGGTACCATTTCATGCTGCGTAACGTCTGGGTTCTCTCTCCTATTTTTATCTCTGGTTCTCCCTCGCTATCTTTCCCAGATGGGCAGGAAGACGCCGGGAAGTGCCCTCACCAGGACTCCGAGAGCTCGGACGCCTCGTTCGGGGAGCTCTCTGACGGCGGGGACCTCAAGGCCCCGCGCAAGGTCCAAGATGAAGGCTTGGGGGGCTTTGCCTGCAGCGCCGACGGTGGCGGCGTTGGCGGAGGGCCGCCAGCAGGGGGCAGCAAAGGCAAAGCGGACTCTGAAAAGAAGCACCCCTGCACCGACTGCGGCCAGGCCTTCCGCTCCAAGTCCTACCTCAACAAGCACCTGCAGCGAGTGCACGGAGGGGCCCAGAAAGGGCTGGCGGTGGCAGGGGCCGCTCTCACCGAGCTGGCGCCCTCCTTGGGCTCCCCCTTCTCGCCCCAACAGAACATGTCTCTGCTGGAGTCCTTCGGCTTCCAGATCGTCCAGTCGGCCTTTGCGTCCTCGCTGGCCGACTCCGAGGCTGGCCACAGCGGCATGGGAATGGGGGGAAAGTGAGCCGAACACGGCCAACGTTAGCTCTCTCTCAGCCATGGATACGGGCGCTCTCACCACAGTTCTTACTTGTGCTCATAACCCCCGGTTGGTCCCGTTTTGTTAAGTGTATGGGTCACGAACCATGCGGTTACAGAGCGCTTCGTTTTATTTTGGAGCAGGGGAAGAACTGTACATATATGTTCAGATTTTAATTTTATTTCAGTTTTAAACGTTGTCCTGCTTTTTAATTAGTTTAAATCCATCGATAGGATTCAGGCTTGGTTTTTAAATGTTTTTTTTTGTTTTTGTTTTTTTACATATAATGAGTTTAAAAAAAACAAATGAAAAAAAACAAGATACCTCTCCCCTCATCATCGTCATACTTAAATCGGACAACTCCAAAAACACTGGATATACCGAAACGAGCACATCTCCAGCACCACACAGTCCAACCAGGACACTGAATCCGTGTCGATGCCCTGGATCCGTATCTGCGATGTCAATGTTTTAAATTTGAGAGAGTGAATTTTGGAGGGGGGGGGGGCAGTCGTAATTCATGCATAATCATTGTGTAACTATTTAAGAAATTATATTTATATTGACTTTAGGTCAAGTACTTTTCCCAGATGCGTTTAGAACTGGTGATTGTGCCGTAAGCTCTCCCATCGACGCCTGATGAAGTGGCCTGGTGAAAGACATTCAAAGATACAGATTAATGAGCCCTTCTGAAAGCTCCAGCTGAATCACTTCCTGTAAGGAACCCCCGGAGTTAATGAATGAGTGAGTTTATAAGCTATTGACTGAGTCATTGCAGAAGCTTGTCCGAAGTCGCCCGTTCGACCCTTAAAGCACTTCATAAGCCTCCTAGAAGAAATTGTGTCCATTTCCTTTTATCCATTCGGATAAAATCCATTGTTTTATTTAGTGTGGAGTCCCACATAATGTAAGTCTGAGTGTCGAGAATGTAAGATATACGACTGATTATTGCAACTGTACAGCTATTGAGGTATTGACTCTGTATTACCCAAGGGACATAGTGGTACTGCAGAGTGAGTCACAGAATGAGTGTTTGGGGGATTGTTTTTGCTCGTAACGGAGAAGGTATACAACGACATCCCCTTATGAAACATTTGTGTCTACGCCTGTGGGATGTAAACTCAATGTGCAGAACGACCAGCGGCTGACCTGACGATTTAGTTTTGAGAGTGTAGATGACTATATTTTAGTAAATTATTGACCGAGCGGTCAAGATTCCGCACATTAAGAGTTTATAGCAAAAAATTATTTAATTTTTTTTGGCTAAAAGGAGGGGATCTGATCTGTTTTTGTTCTCAATCATGCTTTTTTGTTTGAAGCCTCCAAAGAGTGCTTGTATTAGTATTAGTGAGAGTGCAAGAGGTTGTCTGTCTGTTCTCTGTGTCCAGAATGTTATTTAACCAGACGGACTCTGTCCTTTTTGGATTAGGCAAAGAATTAAGTTCATGGTATAAAAGTCTGTACATTCCTTATTAATTTATAGAATTTTACTGTCGTGATTGTAAAATATATATATATAAATATGATCGAAATTGACAATGTTTTCATATATGTGAATGGATTATCCTGTACATAAAATTGAGTTTTTGCTCCGTATTCTTTGAACAAAGAGTTGTCAGGGAATTGATTAGGAACAGCTGGTTGAATGATTGGTGGAAGCGTTGGTTTTCTTCCACCGCCAAACCCCTCACTCACAATGGTGGTTGTCGTTTCCCTTTGTTTTGTGTTTGTTTGTTTTTTGGGGTTGGGGTTGGTGTGAAACACTGGAGTGGGAGCTGTAAGCTGTATCACTGTCTGCGCCGTGATCATCGGAGGGTTGAGAAGGAAGGTTATGCTCTGCCGGTAGAGAAACCCTGTTCTCTCTAGCTCAGACTTGCCTCTTGCTCTTAGTCTGGAATGGCACAGATTTACCCCCCCCCCCCCCCTTCGCCAACCTGTGCGTGACGTGCGAGTTAGCCTTCATTCCCTGCGTGACGTGCGAGTTTGCCTTCATTCCCTAACGGTAAAAGATGTGCTATGTGGTAGCTGCCATTTGGGACGACAGAGGAATGAAACATCATTGTTTGACAAATGCTAAGACTTTAAGTCACCGAGGTCAAGTATTCCAGTGAGAAAATGTTAATCTTATTTCTTGAATGGTGGTGGTCAGAATTAGCTGGTGGCTGGTGTACAGTAATCAGTTTGAGAGTGAGTTTGTCTCCATTACCTGCGTTGTCTTACCAGTTTCCAGGAACTTGCTGATTGCATGGTATCTGAGTTTTTTTTTTTTTTTTTTGGTTTTTTTCATCGCTCTTTTTAGTGTTATCGTTCTTGTCTGCTGCAAAGTGCCTTCCAGATACTGATCACGCAAAGCAGAGGGTATTAAGTAAAAAGAGAAAAAAATGTAATAAACAAGGCTGGAAAAAATAAAAAATCGAGATTATTTAAAACGTACGACATGCATAAACATGACTTACATGGAAATTTTTGTATAGAGACATGCACACACAAACCAAGATGTACATTTTGAAATTTTATCTTACAGCTATGGTTTTTATTTCTTCCTGAGGTTATACCTTATTAACATTATGAGTTACTATTTTTGTTAAAGTTATTATTTTTTTTGGATATGTTTCAATATAAGCATACTTTTTCTATAGATGTTGGTTTTTGTACACTGTTTTTGAGTCTGTCGTCTCTGTATTTTCTGCAGAGATTGGGATTAAATAAAGATCTCCCATCTGGACTAATCTGCCGCCTGTGTGTTCTCTGAAGAGAATGGGGGACAGTCGGAACTGGTTATAAAAATGTTCTGTGAAAGTATACTGCCCTGCTGGCATCAAAAGTTTTTATTTATGTACCAGACTGTATTCTGATCTACCTCCCAGAACACTTAAGCAGACCTGCCAATTCAGAGATTAAAATGCCTCAATTAATCCCCTGTGGAGCAGGGCAGACAATGAACCCAAATGGAAACGGGGCATATTGTCTGTTACACAACATTCCTGTCCTCTCCCGGAAATGTCACATGTCAATCATTTTTCTGCTGTTTAACACGGGCATTGACAATTCAGACGCAACAGTGCTGCTAGGGTTTTCCTGTGGACTCCTTTAATCAACCAGGACAATGTCATGTGTTTGTGCTGTGATTTCGGTTTCCAAATACTTCTTCCCTTTTGCCAGTTTAAAGTCTTCTGTGGAAGTTCTTTTCTCCCTGTTTTTATGCTGGCTATTATTTCAGTGCCACCTTACTGCCCCCAGCTTTGGGGTGATTCCCCTGAAGACATTTGTATTAGTTAAGCAGATCCAGAAGAGTTGTTGAGTTGAAAGTTGAAGGAATCGTACAGTTTTGGCGAGTCTCTCGTATTGGGTGTAGGTACATGGTATTTGACCCGTTAGTGCAGACGTTTCCTGGCATGGGAAAAGATGACATGCTCATCTTTATGAACATGTTGCCCCTGACCCTCAGCATCATGCTGCAGGATGCACAGAGGCTCAGAGAAGGTAAATGCTTATTTTTCTACCCCTACTCAAAGAAAAGACAAGTACAGATTGGCTACATATACTAAAAGCCTATTTTATTTGGGTCCATTCTGTAAATGAACGCTGGGAACCTTAAGGTGTTTGTCACTCAACCCCTTATATTATCATTTGTTCAATAACACTCGTTCTCGGATTTCTGTTGTTGGATTTTCATAAGCTTTTTATCTGGATTGAATTGTTTTGCAGTTATGCATAATAGTTATGCAAGTTAATAGAAACTATGTATGTTGGACCAACTTGTGGGCGCTGATGTGGAACTCAACCGGCTAACCACTGCTATGTCAGAACAAGCAGGGCGGATAGTGTGGTGACATTCAGGAGCGTCATGCCTTTTCTGCATTGAAGTTAGCTGCTGTAAGCTAACCCGCTATTTGTGTGAAATGGTAAGTAGGAAAAGTTAAATGATAATGTGTCGTTTATCTTTTGTATCGATTTTCTTGAAGGTGATTTGCCAGCACAGCCCGATTGGCCAGTGCAAGTTTTCACACACAATTTGGACACGGAAGTTATTGGGGTTTCATCACTGCAATTTGCAGTGCATGAGTTATCGTTGCTCATTTTTAACTTTGACTGTTAGCTCAAAGTGGTTTCCCAGAGTAACAAGACTTTCTTTGTCAAATGGTAAGAAAGAAATATTCAAGATTTATTTAAAAATGCAAACGGATGAGAATGCAATGTAAAACATTCTAAAAGATGTCGGATGCGGGACTAAACCTTCTTCAGTGCTGGAGTCCAGTCCTCTGTTAGGCTTTTGGTCTTTTTTTGGGCAGTTGTAAACATTTATTTCTGCAAAGCTGAATTTTAAAATAGACATGGTCTTACTTGTTTCCCTGCCTAAGGAAAACAAATGGAATCGTGTTACTGGGTTTAAAAAGTTGGAAAGGTAAAGGTTTGTGCAGTGTAATATTTTCTTTTATAGTTTTGTAGTAACGGCAAAGTCTGATCGATAATTCTCAAATGCTCTGCCCTTAAAGTTAAGCTTTTTAAAGTTCTCCAAGGTCTCCACCATGGTCTTCCCCTTGGTTTCTGGGATGAAACACAGCATGAAGGCACCGCTAAGGACACAGTAGACTGCAAAGATCAGAAAGCAGAACTGTCCCAGTCCATCCTGTAAGGAGATACATACCAGGATGCATTATTTCCTGTTCAAAGAATACGCATACTGTTCATACTGTCGTCTGGGAAATACCAAAACCTGGACAAAAGATCAGATTCGCCTGAACATATTTAACAATTTATTATCAACTATTTTGACATCCCACTCAGATGTGACCCCTATACATCTGGCAATGTATGTTATGTTTGTTATGTACCCTTGAACTGGATAGCTTAAAGCCAGAGAAGCTGCTCCTTTCCAGCTGAATACAGGACAGGCACTTAGAAAAATATGTGCCACTCAGCACTGACTACACTTAGTAACCTCCTTTTCGAAAAATGTTTTCGATATAGGCAGCGCTTTATGTACATTTATCTGCCGCATCGTGTGAGACATGGATGTTTCGTTGATATGAGCCTTACCACAATGAAAGGAAACAACATCCCAATGAGGAACAGGCCGAACCAATTGACGGTGCCGCTGATCACGTAGGCGGAGGGTCGCCAGGCTTGCAGGAAGAGGTCGGCGGGCAGTGTAATGGACACACCGGCTGAAATTAGAGGGGTCATGCCAACTTACATTTGCGTTGCTTAGCGGGCGCTTGGTATCCAAAGTGACTTGCAATTTCTTCATTCGTCCGCTTACACAGCTGGGTGTTTTACTGAAGCAAATCAGGTTAAGAACCTGGCTCAAGGGTAGACCAGCTGGGGTGGGACTTGAACCAGCAACGTTTGCCACCTCAACTACTACACCACCAGATACCCTTCAATTCATTCTGTACAGATGTTCTTAAAAATTAAGCATGTGCTTGTATTTATTTGGTGTTTAGATTGTCTGTTTAACCAATAGGAGTACTAGTAAAAGTTAAATCGGAGAGAGGTACCCACCAGGTCCTAATCCATAAATACAGATGATGGAGAAAATGAGTGTTAAGTTAAAATACGGGACCCAGGGGTTACAGTCCTATGGAGAGAGAGACAAAAAAAAAGCCAATTTGCATGAATTTGCATACACCGTGTTACAAAAATACAAGCGACGCAGCATCTTCAGGAAGGTTACCTTGACAGACAAGGTGATGACCAGCAGTGACATTACCATCCCCATAAGAAGGTAGCCAATACCCATCAGTTTCTTTCTTCCTACACGTTCTATCAAAAGGGACTGACACATAAACAAGGAGTTACAGCATTTAACCACATCGATTATGTTTTTACTTTCCCATGGCGGTATGTATGACGTCCTGCACGGTCGCGGTACTGCAGTCGTATCTGGCGTGGCGTTACTCACACAGAGAGCGTTGGAAATGAGCTCAGTGGTGCCAATCCCAATGGACATGTACTGCATCTGGCCCTCTGCCACCCCAGCTTCACGGAAGATGTCGAAGGCATAGAAATAGAGCTGCCCGTTAAAAAAAGTGAAAACAACAAACCTTTCGTGTTAAGGTCCAGCACAGAAGCCAGTTTATACCAGTGGATTTTTTTATTTTATTTTATTTTTTGGGTTATAATACAGTTCATCATTTATTTAGCAGATGTCCTTGTATACATCAGTCTGTCTAACGTAACGCTGATCCTAGTTAGATAAATTGGATAGATTAAAGGGCGGGCTGGTGGGCATTTTCTTTTTAGCTAGAGACTGAACTCACCGCGTTGATACCACAGAACTGCACGCCGGCACAGGGCAGCACCAGGGTGAGCAGCTGCCACCGCACCAAACGGGAGCGCAGAACGTCTAACACAGTCTTGGCTTTCTGTCCCAGCATGCTGTCTCTCTCGCTGCGCATGTCTTTAAGCTCCAGCGTCAAGTCCTCTTCATCCCAGAGCCACCTGAGGGCTGAGTTCCCACAGACGGACCGCAAACGTGTCAGAAACGGAGCGCTGTACAAACCTCGCTTCTCAGCGATACCGAGGCGTTCCAATGCAAATCCCTGAGCTCGGGACTTCCCCAGAACCTTGACACCCCCCGGCCCCACTCACCCTTTTCACAGCCCTCTGTGTCCCCTTTGTCAATGTAAAGGTAGCGTGGCGACTCAGGGAAACAGAGTAATGGAAAGAACTGCAGGATGGCTGGGATGCCACTCAGAGCCAGAAGGTGAGGCCACATGTGTTCTGTACCAATCAGCTCCCTGTGAGATGGAGGAGAACAGGTCAAGTGACATTCCCTTTTTTTACGATTATGGGGCAGTTCATGCTGACATTTCTAATTTACCCCCTCCCTAGATCAGCAGCGGTTGCGGACGATAGTTCAGTTAATTTCCCAAGTCAGTGTTGACCGTATCCCTTACTTTTCTGTCACTTACTATTTTATGCTCTGGGTTGTCAAAACTGTTTCCATTTTGTTGTCGACAATGAGGTGGTTGAAAGTTTTATTCTTTTATTTATAAGTGCCAGACTGGTAAATATATGTAACGGGCTGAGCAAGACAGAATTTAGATAGCGGGAGGGCAAAGCCAAAAGATTGTGGCAATTCTTCTTTAATAAGTAAGAGATTTAAGGTTTTTGTCTAGCATGCAACAAAGCGTTAGATGTAAATGAAATGCCTCGTCTTCGAGGTGTGAGACCAAAAAACTGGACACAGCACGACTTCTACCTTAACAGTCTGTCAAGTTAATGAAACGCTCACTTGATTCCCAATATTTGACCCATGACCTTTCCTAGGCCAATGAAGGCGGCGCTGGTTAGCGTCAGGAAGCCACGCAGCTGTCTTGGAGAGCTCTCACAAAGATACATGAGATGCACGTTAATCCCAAGCCCTAAAGAAAGCAGTCCACACATCAGGGAGAATCACGCATAAGAGCTATTTCATAATCACTGTTTGCAGCAACACTCTCGTTTTCATAATACTCGGGCCTCTAATACATAGTACACGTGGTGGTGGCTAGCTGGGTTTGTGACTCAAGGGTCAATAGTCCACATTTAGAAGAATTAGCAGTGCACCCTCTTCAATCTGCCTCTACTTCTGTGTGCGGTGATTTGGTTTCAGTTCACAGATTTCTACAGCAACATGGTACAATTTAGGTCATAAAACACATTGTTGAGGGAGAGATACAAAGCAGGACAGGCCCAATCAAATTACCTGCATTGTAGCCATACATAAATCTTCCCAGCAGGATCATTTCAAAAGATCTGGCGGTACGAGAGAAACCCATCAATAAAGCGGCTCCGACTGCTACCACATTGTTGATCAGCAAGGCTTTCTTCCTAGAAAATCCCCACAATGGACAAATAAGAAACAATTGTCACTATTACGATAAAATTATCAAGTGGTCCATTAATCCATATAAGAATGACAGACAGAATTATAACACATTTATATCCATGATTGGTTTGTTTTCCACAGATGATACATTGGATAATTTGGGCTACCCTTTGCATTTTATAAGTGTTGACATGTAATTTTAATTGTAATTCTGATGGTTATGTTGAAGGTGCAGTTTCGGGAGTGGTGTACCTGCCATAGACAACAGGTAGGCTCCCACTGTGTATGGAACCTAGCCAGCCCCCCAGGCTGAAAACTGACATGATGGAGGACCAGATGATCATATTGGTGGTCTTATCAATGGGGACCCCATACCTCTCCAGCCACGTCTGATTCACAAAGCTCTGTATGTGCTGGAGAAAGACCAGGGAGCTTTTTGTCACACACACAAGCCACAACACACAACACACAACACACAACACACAACACACAACACACAACTCAATAAAGATGGAAAGTTTAACATGAACAACACAATGATGTAAATTCTTCATACCGGTTTTAAAAAGTTTCTGAAAACCTAAGTTCCTTTAGCACGCCTCCAAAGCATTACATCATTAATGCAACATTTCTAACATGTCTAACATATGCATTTGGTTGAAGTGAATTTGCATCAAAACTAATGTTAGTAGGTTCATTTAAAAGTTTTCAAAGTTTTCCAACCTTCAGTATTTTCCTTGTATGTTAGTTTCAGTCCTTTACACCAATGTGCATGTGCAGCAAAGCTCATAGTCAAAGAGTTTGCTACAGAAAGTGACCAATTGAGTTGAGACAATAGTTTGACTGGTTCCCTGAGCTAGAGACCCAATTTTTTGCTGAACGAACTTATTGTTTTTTTAATAGTTTCAGAAATGATTACGTTTTCTTTGTTGTAGTGTTGTCTGGTTTTGTTTAATTCAAGAAGCCATTATATCGGCCAACGCAAACTTGCATGAATTGTGTGAGTGCAATCAAAATATAAATTTACTTCCGGATCACAGGTTTAGGCCAATACAGCTGGAGTGAAGTAATGATCTTTGACGTCCAATGTTTATGATGGTATACAGAGTACTTACTTCTGCCGGGGAGGTCATGACGGAGACTTGAAATCCGTATTGAAACGATCCCCCAATTCCCAGGACCAATGCCAACAAGTAAAGCCTCCAGTATTTTCTCTGCAACGACAAAAATAAAATCCTGAGTTGCACTGTGGCCTGGACACACAAGCTTACATGAATGAGTCTGAAACATTACATATCTGCGATGATGCATTCTCTTCATTTTCTAGAGAAGGATCATTTATCACTTGACAGGGGCACCAGCCTTCGTTCAAGCAGTCGTTCCTAATTAGATCAGTGAAACCTTACCAGTAGTTTTACAACTTGCATTTTGATCCTTTGCCCTTTGCCTTGATGTTGTTTGATGAAGAATTAGCACCAGTGTACTTTCACTAGAATATTTTGACACAAGGCACAACGGCGAGATATATACTCGTACATTTTATGTCGGGTTAAATATCCCTGAAGTTGATCTTTAAAACAATTAATAAGTGACGAACCTTAACATGGGGTATGACACCGGGAAAAGTCGAGAAAATCAGGATTGAACCTGATACACCAAACTGGATCCTGTCTGTTGGATCTCATCAATGGACTCCACCTCACAATGGTGCTGTTTTATTGGGCAGTCTCCTGCCGGGTTATGGCCGGTGATGCACGGATCTACACTCGTGTCCACAGAAAATAAACTCCACCCTTGGCTTGTTTTCTCCCATCGGGGAGAAAGTACAACAGCTCTCCATGTCAATGATTTTATAAATTTTACAAATGATTTTACACAAATAATAACTAAACTAATAATATTATTAATGACTTGACACATGTTTGTTTCAGCTTGAACCTAGTAATAAAACTTAGGCACTAATAAGAGTGTATTGGTAGTGTGTGACAATGTGCCTAATGTGCTGCATTGTCACTCAAAAAACTAAATGAAAAAACTATCCTCCTCAAGGGAAATTATTTACTGAGCCAGAGGAGTTTAAAACGGATTTCAATCCATTATTTAAATTGTCAATTCAATGAAAGTAGAGCTTAAGATCTCGATGTCATTTCAAATTGTTAACAGGTGATTAATTTTTGGCTCACGTCTATTTGTCAGGAGCCAAAGATTCACCAAATTGAATCACAACTTTCGAGAGTGAGAACATGTTTATTAGCTTTTAGACAAAATTTGAACACCTCAGCTGATATCAGTCTGTACTTTTGGCGTCTTTTACGAGGCTTATGCTAATAAGCTCTTTAAGAACATTGTTCCCACTTCTATTGTCTGCTCTCCTGAGGTGTTACACTGGCGCTGTGCTGCTCAGAGCCCAAAATACAGGAAGCGCTGACGGCTTGATAAATACAGTAGGTCAGTATTACTCCAGAAACTTTTGTTGGTTTGCAGTAATTGTTCTATGGAGTGAGTATTTGGAGAACTGTGTGTCAGAAACGTGGGCTTCACAAACCATGTCTACCATCTTTACACTCAGATATCTCACCTTGGCACTCCTAAACAAGGCAAGGAAGGTTATGTTCCCTCCTGGGCCGCTCTGCAGCAGTCAAGCCACACCTTATATGTCAGTCATTTAGTCGTGGGAGTGTTTGAAGAGTTTTAAACTTTGTATTTTTATTAAATCGGGTGGAATTCCTACTAGCCGATTCATACACGGTAACTACAGTTACTTCAACAGTTACGAATAGCATTTGACGCTTATTTTTTTCACACCGACTCACTATTTTTTAGCACAAAGACTCGCTTGCTGTCTGGTACGCTCACACACAATCCGGCATCACACATTCTAATGCACGATTATGCATTGTTACACACTTCACATTTCATATGAAAATGACAAATAGGAATGCCATATTCTGCCTCACATACCATATCTTCCTCATCCCTTCATTATAATGTCAGATTATACCACACCATATCTTCCTCATCCCTTCATTATAATGTCAGATTATACCACACCATATCTTCCTCATCCCTTCATTATAATGTCAGATTATACCACACCATATCTTCCTCATCCCTTCATTATAATGTCAGATTATACCATGCCATATCTTCCTCATCCCTTCATTATAATGTCAGATTATACCATGCCATATCTTCTTCATCCCTTCATTATAATGTCAGATTATACCACACCATATCTTCCTCATCCCTTCATTATAATGTCAGATTATACCATACCATATCTTCCTCATCCCTTCATTATAATGTCAGATTATACCATGCCATATCTTCCTCATCCCTTCATTATAATGT
>JAOVYW010000036.1:4939794-4950846 GCA_025775045.1 Hiodon tergisus | reverse complement strand
TTCCCTTATCATCTCTGTGTGTGCCCGACTGTGCGTTCCCTTATCATCTCTGTGTGTGCCCGACTGTGCGTTCCCTTATCATCTCTGTGTGTGCCCGACTGTGCGTTCCCTTCCTGCCCATCTCTCCATCTGCTATGGCTTTTTCTTTCTGACAATGTTATGTTCCCAGCAGGAGGTGGAGAAGGAGATGACGGTGGAGGTGTCTGGGGAAAAAGCCTTCAGCCAGACTACAAAGACCCTCCTTAAAAGGTGCCTCCTATAACCCTACTGTGCTTTTATTGAGTAAATGTCTGCTTGTAATATAGAAGATGGGAATGAGAAATGTGTTTCTGTGTTTAAGGTGGTACACATCATTTCCATTGGTTACTAATGCTACAAGTTCACTAATCAAGGGAACATGAATGTACTAAATGCAATGTAAAAACATTTCTTCCCAGACTGCCTTCTCCTATGGCCCAGAACATGTCGGTGCCCCTGGCCTTCGTGGCTCTCCTGCACCTGGCCAATGAAAAGGTGGGTTTTACAGAGCATCCCAGTGCATGTCGTCAGTCACCTCGGTTTGATCTGAACTGCATTGCTTTTGATAGCTGTCTGATGTGATCTAATCAGTTGGGTTACTAAGACAAAGGTAGAATGCCTTGGAGCTTTTACTGGTACTTGGCACTTCCTGATGACATGTTAAAAACTCTGATGATATATTTAATGGATGTGAAAAGAAATGGGCTAACTTAGCCCATAAAGTTTGCTGAATGGATGAGTTTAGGGTTATATGCTTAAAGTAATGTGTATAGCAGAGCAACTTGCATTGTGGACAGTTATACGGCAGTTGCATTGTGCACAGGGTGCCACTTGCAGTGCTCTCCGTGTGGTTGGAAGACCATTTCCTTAATCACTACACCACATGCTACATATGCTCACCTTGTAGTCCACTTCACAGGATGTGATTAAATTCAGTTTCCATTTTATGTTTTATTTTAAAATACTGAAACTCAAAATTTTGTTGTTTTAAGGTGACATTGGTTTTGTGCTGGGAAGCATTTGTATGACCAAAAAAAAATCAGTAAAATGAGAGAATTGGTCAGGGGTTTGAATACTGTTGCAAGGTACTATAATTATCGGCTTCATATGTGAGGATTCTGAGAGACAAATGGTTGTTTGTTTAAAGGAAACTATGACTGCTCAGGACAATAACTGAAAACTGTTTGACTTTACCTTTACAGAACTTGGAGCTACTCAAAGTGGAGGACATGTCAGATATTGTCATCAAGCAAGGTCACTGAAAATGTCCATTTAGTTATTTCTTGAAAAGTTACTTCTTTTTTTTAGTTTTGTCTGTATAAAACAGAGGGGTCTACATCTTAATGTCGGTCAAGCCCTCAATTTTTTTTGGGATTCTTCCCAGTAATGTGTACAGTTTGAGAAAAGCTCTACCCCATCACCGTTTTCCCCTCTCTAGACTCTGGTGTTCTCTGAACTCCAGCCAACACTGGTGTTCGCTGTTTAAATGCATTCATTCTGTGTACATATGAAATAAAGCATCTTTTTTGTATTTGATTTTTAAATTAAAGCCAGCAGTCATGTTTGGAACAAACAGAACTTTTAATTATATACTGTATGTCACTAGAATATGTGCTGCTTCTGTACCTGCTACAGAAGTGGTTTTCCTAATTCTGGAGTGGATTATGTGTTGGACTGCAGTGTTTCCCAGCAACTGTGATGTCTACCTATTCTAAGAATGCTGTAACCGTTTTTTCCTGGTAATATAGAAGGATGAGTCACATTTCATCACCATGACGATGTACATCAAAGGTTGCATTTCGCGGTGAAGCCAGTTTAGCAACCGGTCCTTGAACCTACACAAAATACTAATGACTTCTGACTCTAAGTTAATTAACCTAGAACTAGGTACTTCCTAGATTTTGTTGACATCTTTTACATCCCACTTTATTTTTGCACAAGGAACCCAATATGAAAATCTAGACAAGCCCCTATATTTAATATTTTTAAATATTAGGTTTATTCATGGTTAGTGGCTTTGTATAGCTGTACCGCAATAGCTAAATCAATGTAAACTGACTGTTAATCTATCATTGCAGGTTTTCATTTTGGTGGGCAGGTTTTCATTTTGAAAATATTTAGTGGGTATGACTATCTTTACTGTATTTTGTTAAATTATTTTTAAAAGATCCACTTTCAGTCTTGTGAAAATATTGCAAAGGTTGTATGAGAGGTCACTGCATCTTTAGTAAAGATAAAATATTTCACAATGTCAACAATACTAATTTATAAAAATGTCTGTTTCATAACTCCCTTAAACTGTTCAAATTGAGTCACTAGCTCCCCCTACAAATGAGATTTTCTTCTGAATGTTAGCCTATAAGATCCAGCTTCACTCAATGAGAAAATACCCTGTTACTCTGGTGTGCCCAGGCCTGAAGAGTTGAAGAATGGTTTCTTGCAAGTGGTTCTGCAGGGGATCCAGGTTCAGAACTCTACGCGCTCTCCTCGGCCACTTCCTGCCAATCTGGAATTACCCCCATGCCATGCTAATGGGGAACCGATTTGCCAAATGTTATCACAGACTGTGGCCTTTGATAAAGTGAGAAATAGTGTTAGGATGCACCCAGTTGCTTGATGGAAAGTGGGGAATGCAGCTAAACCACACCACTGGTATGTGATCTGTGTAAATTGGGAACGAGCAAGGTACAGCGAAGCTCAACGCCTGAAATTCTGACTCAAATAAAAGTTGATTAAGATCTACTTTTCTTACACAGAAACGCTAATGTTCTATTCAGGAATGAAAAAGAAACGTCCAGAACTCAGAATAAGGAGCTAGAGCTATTTTTTTTTTACATTTGTAAACGCATAAACATAACAATGGACTTACAGCACCGCGCCGACGTATTTTAGTTTACCTCCCCCTCACCTGTCTCCCAGGTGAAGAGACTAGAAAGGATTTGCGCCCTCGCGAGGATGCAAAAGTAATAGGAAAAACAGGTGGGTCAAAGCGAAGGAATTCATTTTTGAAACAAAACCAGGAAGTTGATTATAGACGTTCGTCTTTTGAAGCGCAGTATAGCAACAATTCCGATATCGAACACACATTTGTATTCAAGACAAACGAAAGAAAAAGGCTCTAAAGAGAAATTCTTGATTCTTTCTTGAGGACTTGAACTTCTGTGTTTGGAAAAGATGGAACGGAACATGGTAGGTATTGGCTTTCTGGAAGTAGGTACAGCAGCTAAATATACATACTATGTTGATCCATCGTTTTGATGCCGTGTATCTCGATTATCTTATGTGTATGGCATATGTTGGCGGATGACTAAATATAGTGACAATGCCAGCTACACTTGTTGCTTGTTTAAAATGTTTATCTATCATGAGTAAATGGATCGTTATTTTTCAAAAATAATTACAGATGATAATGTATACACCCGAACCATAGGTTTTTAAGAAAAAAAACGGATGAAACGATTACTGGCGGAAGAAAGCATCGATCATCCTGTGTAATTGGAGACAATCAGCGGCTAATTTCGTACGCGAAATTGAAAAGTTTTCGTACATTGTTCATGTATTTTGTATATATTTAAAAACTTTAATGCAATGGCACTTTTAATTAACGTGTTAGTAGTTCACATGTAGTTAGCGTTACCGTGAGTTTGTATACCGGAAACGCAATGGACATTTAGCCAGCTAACTTTACCGTTGTAACCCCGAGTTTCAAAATATGAAATTAATTAGTTCATGAATTTCTTTGTTAGGATTTATTTTGTAACTCTGGTTCATGATAGGGAGAACATTCGAACAACCTAAATGTTTACATGTAAATTTGTTTGCCTACAACATTTAACCGAACAAGGGGCCTGTTATTGCCAGTTCTGACCATTCGAACCGCCGGTTTGCTATTCAAGTGTGTGGTTGTTGTGAGTTTATGGAGTTTTTTTTACTTCCTCAACGTTTTGGATTCATTGGCATTTTCCAAGAACGGACACCGATTTAAATGGTGGGAATTAATTAGCTGGGGTCAGATTCCGAAGCTGGTAGTTTTTTGTTTGTTTGTTTTGTTTATTAATGAGTATTCCTAGTATTGTTATTATTCAATCAATGTGATGTCACATTTACATTTTAGTCATTTATCAGACGCTCTTATCCAGAGCTACGCACTAAAGTGCCGTAGTTTAAGGGATAATGTGGAAAAAGATACCGAGCTACCTTGCGCTTATGTTGAATACTACGCAACGGTACAAAGGAGTAAACACGATATCAATAAACATACATCCAAATATATCAATACTAATCACAACATAAGCATCCGTATTGCAATCACTTCCTTGGGTGATTCAAGACTGTGATGTGAAGTATTATTGGTAGAGTAACTTTTCAGATTCCTCTTGAAGACAGTGTAGACTTAGACTGGATCCAAGCTGCGACAAGGAGCCTGTGGAGTTTGATGAAGAGGTCGGTGGCATGGGTGAACTTACTGAGGCTGAAGACCACCCGAGCAGCAGCATTTTGAATTAGTTGGAGAGGTCTGGTTGAGGAAGCTGGCAGGCCAGCCAGTAATGAATTGCAGAATTCCAGACAGGATATCAACAGTGCAGATTGTTAGATTGTTCAGTGGTTCCTGGTTCCTGGTGCAAAGTAGATACTAATTCATAAATGTCTTAAAAACAAACATACTGCAAGCCTCCCTGCAATGTTACTATCCCACAATGACCACTGTGTTTGGAATTATAGGCAGACAACTGTACGTACTATGATTGGGAACATTTGATTGTACAAGCATCTAGACTGAAACAGATGCCAAGGTTGGCATCAGTGTATACCTGAAAATTAGACTCTCCAAATCTTTCACTTTTTTCTGGGGGTTATATGTACTACAAACCAAAGCACCTTATGACGGTCATCTTGGCATTAAACTGGAGTAAGCATTATTGTAATTGGTAAATGAGCAGTGGACAGCCTGTTAACTTGACGGTTGTTACAATATAAATGCAAGATAGAAAAGTTTCATTTCATTTTCATTTCAGACATTACCCATTTACTTTATCTGCATTTTTTTGGGTGAAGCATTATATTAATTAATCAATTTTGGGTTGATATCCTTATAAAAGCTTTTAAATGGTGACAATGTTCAATTTCAGTTTTTTGGGTGTCTGCTAGTTTTTTTTAATTTATCCTGAGGATTTCCCAATGAATTGATATTTAATTTTAATTTTCTGGTCTGTAATTGCTCTTGCACACACTAGTAATTTACACAGAAATGTATTACTTAATGGAGAACAATAATAAATAAAGTTGTTTTGTATATCATTGTTGTTAGACAGGCTATAATTGTAGTCTTTATGAATATGAAAGCAGTATAGTAAAAAGACATCTACACTGGTGTGATCCAGGTGTCTGTTTTGTGTGTTAATCCCTCCCAATTCTGTTGTTTGTGTGTTAATCCCTCTTATTCTGTGTGTGTGTATTATAATCCCTCTCATTCAGTTGTGTGTCAATTCCTCTCATTGTTATCTGATAGCCATCTGATAGTTTGATGATGACCGCAATTCATGCAGAGTGCTGGCCAAAAGGTGAACAGCAGACAGAGAGGTGAGGTAGAAAACCAGCAGAAGTGACGCAGACACTTGGGCTTGTCACCAAGTGTCACCTCTAGGGATATGGAATGGGTGTGCCCTTTTGTGTGTACATACGCACTTGCACAGAAATGCATTTAGCCCTTTGCGTGCCGTGAGCACAACTGAGAGGGAGTGAAAACTGCAAACACACCCAGCCACTGTGAAGGATGTTTGAAGGCTTCAGTTTTCGGCTTTCATCGTTAACTTATGAAATATCTCTGCGTAATGAGTGTATCCAGATGTAAGAGATACAGGGTGTATTTGTACACCAATCGTTTTCTTTCTTTTTACTCTGTTTCAGTTTGCATGATATGTATTTATGTATCTTGTAGTTTGTTCAGTAAATTCTCTTCCTGTACTTTCCAACCATCTTTCTCACAAATATTTCTGATGCCCAAGTAACCACCTATATGTAACGCCTATCGTTTATAATATAGTTGACCTGACTACAAAAAAGCATTATTGTTTATTGTGGAATCAATAAATACATTCATTCATTCATTCATCTAACCGTTCATTCACACATCCCTATATTTTAACCCTTTAAACCCTAACCCTAACCCAAAAGCAAAATGCAATAAGGTTCAAACAATAAAGAAGTCTGTAAGAATAGCTTAGGGTTGGAGATAAATTATTTAAAATATATATCTTAGCGTTACAGAAGTATGTCAAATCTATAGCTTGGTGTAAGATTAAGCATGTCAATTCAAATTTACTGGTTAGTTTGGTATTTTTACTGATTTAATCATGCTTCTTTCTGAATATGCGTTTTGTAGGGTTCAGACAAAATAAGATGAAGATTAAATTGTGTACGCTTAAATTTAAATCAGGATCATAAATCCATTAAGTTCAGCTATGTTCATAAATACCAAGTTTTCGTGTGAAAATATATTCAGTTTCACATATTTAAGGTGGAATTGCTCAAACCTGTGAACAGCACACACCTCTGGGGTTTTCATGTTGAATTTGTGGTTCACCTTTTAGCCATCTCCACCACGTTAAAGAGCCTCTGCTATTCTAAGGTTTATTACACATAACCCTTTCAGGCTAGCTGTCCACATGTAATTGTGCTGTGTGTAACTCTCTCAGGCTTGCTGTCCACATGTAGAAACACAAAGAACAACTTTTTGTTCTTTCTATGGGCTGATTTTGAGTAGAAGAGAACAGTATAAAACGTGTGATAGTTAGTTTTGTGTTCGTCTTCTGTTTGGTCATGGGTTATGAAAGGAGGGAGATTTAGTTTACTTTTTTGTGTAGCACAGATAAAATGTCGTGCTCTTCGGGTACACTGGTGAAACTTCCTCTTCTTGTATAACTGGCTTTGCTAGTTAAAAATAACTGCATTGGTGGACTGTTTGTTTCCCGTTGTTAAAGTGCAGAAGTAATTCCAACCTCCAGAATGGCTTATGAAATGACTTCTGCGTGTGGTAACCATGCAGTGCTCTCACCACCACTCTGTCACTCTGTGTTTGGTGACCACTACCACTCTGTCACTCTCTCTCTCTCTCTCTCTCTCTCAATTTTCACTGGGTGTAATCCCTCCCACTTTGTCAGGAACAAGGTGAG
Source organism: Hiodon tergisus (assembly GCA_025775045.1). Taxonomy (NCBI): domain Eukaryota; kingdom Metazoa; phylum Chordata; class Actinopteri; order Hiodontiformes; family Hiodontidae; genus Hiodon; species Hiodon tergisus. The sequence continues at coordinate 4,943,656 of JAOVYW010000036.1, read as the reverse complement.
GAGGTGGTGAATCAGGACCGGGTCAAGTCCCTGCAGTCTCAGGTGGAAGGTGTTAAGGACATCATGACCCAAAATGTGGACCGCATCCTGGCTCGAGGGGAGAGGCTTGACGATTTGATGGGCAAGACTGAGGACCTGCAGGCTGGGGTAAGCTTTTCTTCTCTCCCCCTCTCCTGCCCTCGGTTGTCCTTCTGGATGATGGCAGTCAGGGCTGTTTGTCTTTATCTCTCGGTCTCTTATCAGCCCAACTCACTGGTCTGTGGAACTACACTAGGAACTCTTCACAGAGATGGTCACATTGTTTCCTTCAACACCTTCAGTTGCAGTGGCCTTTGTCTACCTGTGTCCATTTTCAGTACTCCAGATATATGTAAATACTTCTGTTTTCTGTCACTCATGTACCTCATTCCTCTCAGTTCAATTCAATGGGGCTTCATTGACAAACAGCAAAACTAACATTTAGAATCCTCTCTCTCTAGGCTCAAAACTTCAAGCAGACATCTCAGAAGGTTGCTCGGTCATACTGGTGGAAGAACGTCAAGCTGATTGTGGTGATTGTGGTGATAGTGCTGATCATTATCCTCATCATCGTTCTACTGGCCACTGGGGTCATTCCTACCAGCTCTAAAACCAATCCCTAGCTCCACGTCTTGTAGTGCCACAAGTAAGGCACACATGTATAAACAAACACAAGTACACATACATCAGCACATTCTCTCTGTCACACACTCGCACAAACACAGACATTCTCATGCACGCACTCGCGCACACTCTCATACATGCACGTACACACGTGTTCACACAGATGCACTCACACATTCACACACACACACACACACACACACTTTCATCACCATTTTTTTGGTTTTCTAGCAGCGTGCCGCAATCCAGAGCTGGTCGTGTTATAATTCTAGAAAAGGCTCTGCTATTCCCCGTTTTCTACATGGAATAACTCATTGGGATTTTAACACGTACTTCTGCTTGTTGTATCTACTGGTGTTAATGTTGCATCATGCGGCTGATGGCCAGAGAGAAAAAAGCCAGTAAACTTGATTTACATTTTTGGTCAAAATTGCGGTCAGTAATAATTATTAGGTTCCTCGCCCATTAAGCCAGTCATAAACGAGTTTAGAGAAAAGGAATTAGTTCCAACATTCAGACACAGTTGTGTAGTTATTTACAACCAGCGTTGTTCCAGTGCCTTTGGAATCCACACAGAGGGTACACTTCTTACTAATTACAACAAATATAAATAGCATAGTTTTAAAAAATGATGTATTTATGGGAATGTATGCAATTAAATGGCTAAGTTGTCTTTGATTAAAATATACATATATTTTCGTATTAGCCTTTTCAGCTTATTTTATTTGTTTTCTGAAGTGGAGCATTCTGGGTCTCTTCAGGCTGCACCCTATGTAAGACCATGCAGCAAGGAGGCGGAGAATGTAGTTACAGTAAATATAATTGGGAGAAAAAATAGTTGGTTATATGATCACAGGTTATATGATCAATTCAGAATGAGTACACTCTTCTGGAGTGTTTAGTTGTTTCAGTGTTTTAACTTGTTCAGTGTCCTTGCACCGACACAAACGTAACAATTGTCGTTTTAACTATTACATTGCACAGATAAGAATTGTGCGGTGCTCTGATGTCTACCGAAAGCTCATCTCTAATACCATGTTTTGGTTTGAGATTTCTGGCTAGAGTGAGACTTGAGTGTATATGAACAGTTAAAGAATTAAATATCTTTAAGATTACCTAAATGCGCTTCTCTATGTGTTTACAAGCCCCCTGCCTTGGGACTCCAGGACCCCTACTCTGGGCTGTCTGTCTGCTCTGTCCACACCTGTACTGCTGGCTCACAAAGCCCCCTTTGGGCAGCTGAAGTGAAAACTTTTTCTAAGCCTACACAGTTGAACATAGAGCAAGCATGTTATCAGGCTCTAACAGCTGAATTCATTGCTGATTTTCCCCCCACAAAATGTCTTAGATCTCTACATGTATGTGTAGAACCTTGCACTTGAGTTTACGCAGCTAGATCATGTATAAATGAGCTGCTGTGTAAATGGCCTTGCTTTAGATGTCAGCTGTTGTGTGTGTGTGAATGTATATATGTAAAACTACCTATATCTAAACCATTTGTATGCCTTACGAATGTAGAAGTTTCTCTGTGGGTGTCACATAGTTTTGTTTTATGTTTTTTGTTTCAACCTTTACTGATCTAAAAAAATTCTCTAACTCCCGAAACTGGGACCTAGAAACAAACTAAAGGGCCTGGGAGCCTGTCAAAGAGACTAACATCACTTTTTCCCCCCGATTGTATGACACGAAAAGTATATAAATTCATATATAGCTTCTTCATGAGGCCCCACAGGTCTTTCAGTCAGGGCTGTCAGAGTTAACGCGTTTGATTAATTTCAAATGCTTTATGCCGTTAATTTTTTTGTCCCAATTAATGCATTTTTGAGCTTTAGAACCAGCCATAGTTAAAATAAAACTCCACACTCTTGCGCTTGTTTGTCAATTAACTGCTTGGATTTAGATATAGCTTTGCTGATTAAGTAAGCTTGAATGATGGAGAAAGCTGCTAAAGGGCTTTTGAACGGCCAGTTTTATTACAAAACATTTACAGATGGGTCTTTGGATGAAAGCAAAGTTATTTGCAGCTAGTGTAAGGGTGAATTCGTGTATCACCGAAGTACGTCGAGTCTGAAGTACCATTTGCAATCAAAACACAGACTTGACGCCGGCAGCAGTTGTGAGAGGGCTAGCAATGCAGGACAGCAGCAGCCTTCTCTTTTAGAGTTTGTGCGCAGGAGGCAAGACAATGAACGAGTCAACGAGCAGCAAGCTAACAAACGCAATAGCGAAGTGTTACTTCTCTAATCGCAATTAATTATTTTAATCGTTTGACAGCCCTACTTTCAGTACATGTGCATAATGAGCTTAATTTTTTACTTTAAACGTCACACAGTTGAAATGTATTAGTAACCCTGCTGTCTCCATATGGGACTATTGGTACCTCTTGTCAACAAGGACCCATAAGGATGTGTAAATACAGCCATTTAACACAGATGCCAACACAGAATCTTCCCAGATGAGTTATCTGTGCTGTGCTAGGTAACACAGTCGCCACCAAGAGGACGACACTGGTGGAGAGCTCAAGATAACTGGCCAGTAGTGAATTATTTTATAAAACGTGGGAGAATCATTACTTTTGGGATACTCCTGTACTCCTGTACGTTTTATTTATTTATTATGCTTTAAAGAGTATATAAATGAAAAGTGTGAACATTCTACGTGTGATTGTGCAATAAATAGCATTCGCTTTCATCCATTGGGTTTATTCTTGGCCTCCAGAGAAATGTGTGTGGTTTCATATGTCCAACAGAGGGACCCAAAATCCAGCAACATACAATGTGCCCAATGGCTGTGCAAGCCTGTGTTGAGAAACTCTTCAGTATAATTCACTTGTATATGTAATTAGTCTACAGATATCATTCGGGTTTAATGAAGGCTGACAGGATTGATAAATAATGGTCTTTATGTATCTGTTTTTGTTTGGATAAATTGTATGGGTGGATCTGTTTGGCTTTACATGATAATCTGTACTTTTCCACATACTCATAAACATATTCAGACATACTCTCATACAAATTGATAAACATACTTAAAGGTATGTTTTGTGTTGAAGACAATTGTGTGCAGGGCATTAGAGATGTATACCGTGTTGCAGATGCCCTTGTCCAGACAAACGCGTGCAGGGCAATAAAGCTGTATACCGTGTTGCAGATGCCCTTGTCCAGACAAACACGTGCAGGGCATTAGAGCTGTATACTGTCTTGCAGATGCCCTTGTCCAG
>JAOVYW010000036.1:4894193-4918236 GCA_025775045.1 Hiodon tergisus | reverse complement strand
ACATAGATTTGATAATAGAAAGCAAAGCCTCCGTTATAATCAAGGCCTCCATCGTACATTTACATTCCCCCATTCCCTGTGTCCTCCCACAACCGCCCCAGGTCACTCCCCAGCCCTGGCTGTCAATGCGGGGCTAAAGAGGTCAGGGGACAAAGGGCAGAGAGAGAGAGACGGTCAGGCCTTCTGGTGGAATTCTGTGTGGCAGGATATAGTGTGATGTGGGGCGGAAAGAGATGCTCCTCAATGGGCTGAGCAGGCCTCACGATATCTCACAGATTTCACGCAGCCACTTCAATCGAGCTGGCAAAACCGCCGACACGCACAAGTCCCCTCCCCCGCTGCCCCACCCTGCTAACGTGCAAACACACAGTTGCACACACACACACACACACACACTCAACACAAGCAAACACAAGAGCAGTACACATGCCCACACACCCACTCTCACAAGCATCCACTCTCACATGCACGCACCCACTCTCACACACGTCCGCTGTCACACACACACACACACACACACACACACGCACTTTCACACACATCCACTTTAACACACACACACACACACACTCTCAGGCGCACCCACTTTCACACACACACACACACTCTCACACACACCCTCTTTCACACACATCCACTCTTACACACACACAAACACACCAACTCTCTCTCTCTCTCTCTCTCACACACACACACACACCCATTCTCACACACACACGCTTTCAGAGGAATATTCATGATTTTCAACATAAAAACATAGAATTTCAGAAGTATTGTAGAACAATTCAGACAAAGCTGTTGTGATATAATACCATCAACCTGCTGGAGTACCAGATTGACAGACACAAAGATTGTGTTGTGAGATGATGTGAATGAGTTGCCTCCACACTTTTGTATAACCTTATTATAAGGTAATACGCTCCTCTACTCTCCCACCAGAAGAGGTGGTCCCAGAAGACAAGAGCTGAAAAACTTGAGTGAAGCCTTTTTGGGGCATTATTTTGGTTCGGTTTTCAGCACTGTTTGCATTCCTGAAGTATCTAAACTTTTCTGAAGTATCTAAACTTTTCTGAAGTATCTATGGCCACCGTGGCTTGGCAACTTATCTTAAACCATCATTCTACAAAGCGTGTCCAGGCCAAGACTGAGACACGCTGAGACAAGGCAGGAGATGAGGCTCTAAATCTGCCCACTTCCTAGCATTTCTCAGATGTTAGTGACAATATGTGGCTTGGCTGAAATCAACGGCTATTAAATTGAACTGGAAAATAATATTCACATTACTTTATTGATAGTTATTTTATTAATAATTATTTGGTACCCATATACTTTGCAGATGCCCTTGCTCAAAGCACTGGCTATTCAACTGGGTATTCACTGCTATTCAGTAATAAAACAGTGGCGCACCGGGGAACAGAATCTCTTTCCTTCTGGTCTCAAGTCCCAATTCCCTCACTACAAATTCATTCAGACATGTTCTGAGTCGATTAAACAATATCATGTTCATATTTTGAATTAATTGCATCGTTGATAAAAGCATACAAATATTTTACATTGCTTTAAGTTACATTCCTGGTTTTTGATTGCATATACTTTTGTCAAACGTACTTTAGTAATTGATTTTGTGAAATTTTAACTTGTGCCAATGGTTTATACTACAGGAATTAACTCATCTATTTATTTATTTAGTGTGTGAGAGGGTTTGTATGATTTGGAGCTTTCTGATTAATAGTTGAATTTGTGAAAGTTTATTAAGTAAAGAGAGTCAAATCAACAACACTGCTGCTGTAATTGGGTTAAACCCACTCTAAGGCATATCCAGACAGTCCAAAGACAGGTACACCACTAGAGCTTGTCCCTACTAATAGGAGAACGCACAGAAAGACACGTGTCAGCGATGAGCCGAGAGAAACCTTGCCCACTGCCCCAACCTGGGAGTGGCACTCTGCCAATTTTATGCCATTGCTCCGCTCTCCCAGTCACAATCAGCAACTTCCGGTAGACAAAATAACTTCAGGGAGAGATCATGAGAAGCTCTGAATCAATTACTGCTGAGGCAGGGAGTGGGGTCTTATTTGATAAGATACAGAAACCATTCACAAGATCTATCCTAAGTGGTCATGTGTGAGCAGAGAAGTGCACAGCTTTGACTTGTCAGGGCTAACTCACCTCCCAGGCGCTCAGCTTCTTTTTTAACTGGTCACACTTGCGCAGCTTGCAGATCTGGTGTCCAACTTTGCGGTTAAAGCAGTTGGTGCAGTTCCCGCAGTTCTCCCTGCGCAAACAGGGGCCACACACGCCGCATCTTTTGCGCTTTGTCTTCTGTATGGCTGTGGTCCCTGTTGGCCCCTGGGGCCCGAGGGCTGGGAGGGAAAAAAGGCCACCCTGATGATGCTCCTCTCTGATGTAATCTGCCAGTGGAGATACCCTTCCCATGACTCCGCCCCTCAAAAAGATCTTGGGGTCTTCACCTTCTAAAGAGAATTCATAGATGTCCTGTTGAGGGGGGCCTAGGCCTCCCTTAGGTTTGGGCATGCCAGAGAGAGTCCCCTTACTCTCCGGCAAGGAATTTGGACACTGGGGAGGAAGAAGAGCGTTTGGGCCTTTTGCTATTATGCAACACAGCCTAGTCCATTAGTGACTCTGTCTGTTGAAGAAAGGCTGCTCGTGAGCATGTGTCAGATAAGTGTGAAAATAAAAGAGTGTTTAGAAGTTTTGCTCTACTCATGGATAACACTCATGCCCATACTGTTGCCAGCCTGAAATCCAGGGAAGACTGCAGTGGATGTTGTTAGGGCAACCTTTGAGCATCATTCTACGCAGTCAGTGAGTTCCCAGGCACTGTAGGCTGGAGGGAGGCGTGTGGGTCCACCTTGGCACCATAGGGAGTAATGGGGGCAGAAGAGGCATGGTTGTGGCTGCAGAGAAGAGGAACCAAATCTGCCACCGCTTCAGCTGGAGAGAGAAATAGAACCATAAAATGGATGCAGTATTCTGCAAAGAGAATTCTGAATGGAGCTTAACCACCATGTTTTCATGTAACTAAATATATTATCCAGTAACACAGACCATAGTCATCACAAACATTTTCAGCAAGTTTCCTGACCTGATTGTCAATGTTAAATAAACACCCGAACGCCTCTGCGTTCGGTTATACCAAGTTAATATTAATATATTTATTTTAAAATTTAAGTAAATGATAAAACAGTTTATTAGGAATCAAACACTATAAGAAAAACGTTTAATTTCTAATCGAAGCGTGATAAATAACGACAAAAATATCCATGCACAAATATCACATGAGAAATTAATACAGTACTACAAAGTGGCGAAATATGTTACAATATAATGGCGTGTCCCCGCGAGGAGAAGGTCTTTGTTTGCGCATGTTTGCATGAGAAAAGAGGGTTCGTTCATGCCAGCGACAGGGGTCTTTGTTCCGCGGACGGGGGCTGCAGTCAACCGTCAATAAACTGAAATATTTAACGCCGACAGTAAAACCGGGATAGTGTTGTTTTCACTTTTGACTCTTAAGTTACATTAGCGCAATTTAGCGTCCATTAATAAATGCCAACCAGTTATCAAGTCTATATGTAAATACTAAATCATTATATTTCAATGAACCCTACACGGGGCACAGCATGACAAAAAAGATTATAGCAAACAAGGTTTCAGCAGTTGCGAGTCTTTCCAGCATGGGGTATTTAAATATAAATTTCCCAGCGGCTGTAGTAAGTCTCAAAGCAGTGCTCACTGTTACAATTCTAAAGTTATTTGCACGAGTCCAAACAAACTGCACAGTATGAGCACAATACTACGAACTCGTAGAATTATTCTAAGCTCGTGTTTTGAACTACACTTTGCCTATATTTCAGAGTAAACTTTTAAAATAGAAGTCAAAGAGCAGTACGATGGGCTACATCACGTATACAGTCTTCAGGATGAAGAAAACCCAAAGTTGGTCTACAGGACAGAGTAGTAACACGCGCCCAGTGACTTGCACGTGGCTTATTCAGCAATTTGTGCAAGGTGTCCGGCCTGGCGGCGGTTCAGCCAGAAAGCGGTACAGAGGGACGTAGGGCCAAGAAGGAAACCCGTCTCTTATCACTCCTTGGGAATTAACTGTTTATTCACAAGTGACAGTTTTGTTTTTGCGAAAGAAAGAAAATCGACACATCAGCAAGACCCCCCTTCTACTTTGAGAAAACATTACCCCGGGGGGTTCCAAAAACAATGCGTCAACTACAGTGCATGCCGTAAGAAACAATGTAATTAGCAATATACGAATATTAATTGCAAACAGTTTTCTTTTAAAAATCAAGACCTTTACGTATCCATAGATAATATACTCATTAGGTAGCATTGGTGTTAAATTCAACACGCTTCATTGTGTACGTTGAAGCCAAAAGTCAGTATGTGTATTCCACTAATTACTTTACTGGTGAGAAACAATTCACTTTCTCTTAGGGCAATATACAAGATTTCTTTTGGCAACTAGCCGCAGGGTCTGAGGCTAACTGTCACAGAAAAGACAACGAAAGTTATATACCCCATGTAGAAAAGTGCATACGTACCAAGTTTAACGGGTGGCTCTTTAAATGTAACGCTTCCTTTTTCTTAGAAATTTAAATTAAATATGGAAATACAGATATTCTTAAAATTTTAAGATAAAAAAACAAACTCTCCCTCACACTAAATATATAAAATACGTTTTTTAAAGAATTATTTTTAAAAGTTTACTATGGACACTTCCAAAAGCACCTTATGCGTATAGTGTGCCACGGACAACTCGGAACATTTTGCAAAAAAAATGCAAATAAAATAAAGAGTACAAACGAAGAAGTATGAACGAAATACTTGCTAAGCACACTTTTTTCAGTTCTACTTCTTGTCTCGCCAAAGGTTTGAGGTCTCCGTAGAGTTAAAAGAAGAGGAGGAAGAGGAAGAATAGACGGAAGAAAAACGTTGAACAGAAGTCGAAGTGATCAGTAAATTGCGGAATGGAGTTCGATCAGTGCGCTGGAGCGAGGGGGTTAAATTTACCTCGTGGCATTACGTCATGAACCGTGGTATGACAGCTGTCAGCTAATACCAAAAAAGGTTGCTTTTGACGTTGTGTAGCGATATAATACATACATAAATTATTATATACAGAAAATATTCGCATAAAAACAATATAAAATTAACGCATCAATTGAAAACCATGATATGTCCCATCCCAAAATTCCATCCTAAAATTGTATGGGTAAAGTGTAATATTAATATGATTATCAGTATTCATTTTCCCTTGTAAAACATTAATTAGTAATTTCTGTTTTAAATGATTTGATATTATAAGAAGGAAATCCGTCTCTTATCACTCCCTGTGAATTAACTGATTATTAATAAGTATTCACAGTTTGTTTTTCTTTCTTTTGCCAAAGAAATAAAATCAGCAAGACCCCCTTTTTACTTTGAGTAAACATTACCCCGGGCGTTCCAAAAACAATGCGTCGACTACAGTGCATGCCGCAAGAAAAATAAATAAATAAAAATTAAAAAGTGTATGTCTAACTTAAAAAGTATATTTGACATTATAGAGGAATCTTTGGTTACCCTACAGTGTCGGTTTTACAGAGTGAGGTGTTGTTAGATGTGTTAATTGAAGGGGGAAGATATTGCACATCAGTCATTATATTTTAAAAGCATGATAATCTTTGCAGAATAGAAAAATATCCCAAAAGTCATAACTGAAGTTGACAACTAGTTCTGATCTGGTGTCCATAATCAGGCATCAATACTGGCAATCGGGTACTGGCAAAATAAGAAGTTAATTTATATTGCTTGTATGCATTGCATTTTAAAGCATAAACTCACAATTTGACTGAAGCATGCAAAAGCAAACGGGTTCCCGACAGGTCTAAAGACACTTACACACATGTCTACCATGCAGATAGCTACATACGGCAAGATTTGGTCATGTGACGACAAAATATACTGTCCACAGCAGGTATTAAAAATGGCATTATATTCCAAAAGTAATGGTCATTATTTTATTTAATAGACACGCCTCAATTAGTACTAATAAATGAACTTCTAATTTTATCATTTTAATTATGCATCCAAGTTTTTGGTAGGCTCAGTGTTTGTGGCCGCTTCCCCTCTTATTCAGGTTGAACAAGAATTAACTGACTAAATAAAACTAGACAACACACATAGGGATTGCCATGTGCTGTTTACTAATGGACCTGTTAAACCCGCTTCCAACTAGAAATTCAATTCAAGAACAGTAACACACCAGAGTGCCAAAATGTCAGTTTCCATGTCTTTATTTTAATAGCACTGTAAACCTTCATTGGGATCGTTGTCACAAACACACAAAAACAACAGCAATACAAACAAGGACCGTTCTAGACAGCAAGCCTGCCATCCAATTTAAACCAAATTTACGTAATAAATAAAGGCCTGCAGTGTCACTTCAGTGCTCAGCTATGTAACACACAAAAACAGCTTCAGTCCAACCACAACAGCACTGCCTCATGCATCAACTACAGTACAGGTGATTAGTCCCCATTCTTGTCAAAGGTATTTAAATCACTGATTTAACATAATATTGTAATTCATTGGATACAATTGGTTGTAGCTGTACTTAGTGAATTGCTAACCAGCCAGGGCAGGTTTATTATTTCCTTATGGTACTGCAACCACTGGGGTTAAAAAACAAACAATCATAACAAAAGGATGCTGTCAAGGTTGGACAAAGGAATGTACAGAAAAAAGGAATGCAGTTCATATGGAACAAGGAGCTGGAGTGGTCCCAAGTCTCACTCTTTTTTGTGAGTTGACAAAAGAGTCGGAGGGTTAAAGAAAGAGTCAGGGAGTTAAATGGTCAGTGAGATGACGGAAGAGTCAGGGAGTCGACGAAAGAGCCAGTAACGGCTTCAGAGGCAAAAGGGTGAATGGAGATATCACACTGCACAGTGGTGCTGGAGGAAGCAGACAGAACAGGGGATGGAGTCAGTCATAAAAAGTACAGAACCGATACGCTGAAAATACAGTGGAGGGAGATTCGCTGTAAGCCTTAGCTCAGTCGCAGAGAACACTGACACTCAAACATTCTTATCTTTACACATCAGCTGTGCAAAATAAAAGTAGTGAATGGGTAGCGTCACCAATTCCATCAGTTAACATTCAAAGGTTGTGTGAATTAAACCTGAGACAAATAGCCAAGGGATGCACCACTGCATTTCCTTCACCCAGTCGCTTTCTCAGTGCTTGTGGTTCAGCGGCTTTGAAGTTGTGTTCAGCCTCTATGTCCGGACCTGAAATTTCCCAGCCTTCGTCATGTACTTGATACCTTTGAAAGGTTTGTACTTCTCACCATACATATCCAACCTATTCACCTTTAGACCTGAAATGGAATTTAATGAGTTATAGGACATCTGGACGATTGTTAATAATGCTGCAAATGAATACAGTTACTTTAATGATTTATAGAACATCGCGACCTTTGTGGGACGGGCTTTTCTATTTATTAATGATGCTGGAAATTACTGACATTTCCCACCTGTGCACACAAATACTTTATATTTAAGTTTATAATCCATCTTTTAAATGTATATTGAACGGCCATTTTATACATGGAATTTCTTTTGTAAGAATGACTGTGTTTATACACTCCTGATAAAGAGTTGGTCTGCTTGTTACTGAGAGGATTCTGTGTGATGAGGGAACGGGTATAGAATTAGTGTCTACAGTTTTAGGGTACCTGAAATGGCCATCTGCTGGATTTTGAACTGAATGTTTATGGTGGGGTTCTCATCAGGTTTGGAGGCCCCAGCCTGCAGGCTCATGGAGCCCTTCAGACTGGGCAGCTTCTGAGGATTGATCTTCCCCACATCCCACGACAGCAACTATTCAAAACAGTCCACAATATCACAGCTGCTTCCACACACAGTATTGAATGTCCAGTACACAGGGGCACATTCACAGTGGAGTACACATGCGTTCACACACGCATGCACACGCGCACACAGGATAACATCATCTTCACAAACCAAAGTAAGGAATGCAGACCTGATTTGAGTATCACTTTGCCACTCGTTCAACCCCATCCCCACACTTGCATGCATTGGCTCAGTTGCAGGTTCCAAAAAATAAATAAAGGAGAAACAGGCATACACTGGTACCTTGGTGACAGGATCAAAGGTGTATGCACCCTGGGAGGGATTGAGATTGGTGTTGAGGACCCCACGAGGCAGCTGACTGCTCACAAGCACAGATTCCACTGCCTTGCCCATAGTCTGCTTGGGTCCCAGTGTCAGCTCAAATCGGCCCTGCGAGCTGCCCTCCCGGAAGGTGATGTTGTGCTTGACGTACACAGGGATGGCCACCAGGCTGCAGGGAAGAAAGGGTGAATAATGCTGCAGTCACAACACATCATACTATCATAACAGCGCTTTAATCAATGGCTTTGGCTCGACCGTAGAACTGTCAATGGTTTGCTTTTAATACTTCCTACTCAGTTTTAACAAATTAGTCTTTCTCTCTGTCTATCTCTCTCTCTCTCTCTCACAGGTGTGTGAAAGAGACTTCCACTGGGCTCTACTCACTTCTGGGAGCTAACATGATAGGACAGCAGGCGGAAGTTTCCGTCTGGAGGAATGAAAGACAGGATCCGCTCTGCTTCCCAGCGCTTAAACCTGACACAGGGATGGAAGCTGACATCATCCAGGAGTCGCGGGTTCTGAGGAGAGAGGGGGGGAGGGGGGAGAGAACTATAGGAAGATGTGTGGTACATTTGCTTCATGGTAGAGATATTTCCCAATTTCTACCATCACAGTATATACTTCTTATGGCGTTAGCTGTTATGCTACTAGCGATGCCGTTAGCTGTTATGCTACTAGCGATGCCGTTAGCTGTTATGCTACTAGCGATGCCGTTAGCTGTTATGCTAGTAGTGATGCTGCTTTTCTGCTAGTAGTCTTAAATTGCTAATTACACACATTTTTCCAGGATGGCACTTTAGTTTGGTTTTGGATTAAAAAATCTGCCACAGAAAAATAAATGAAGATTTGAATGAAAACACAAGAGTTAACAAAGGAGTAGACTATGCCTTCTGGTCTTCATAATTTCAGACCCTCTTCACACAAGTCCCACGAGCGCACAGCGAGTAGACTTACCATGAATGAGAGGGTGAGGTCGGGCATGCCTGTCAGCTTCACACAGGCGTCGATCACTCCCTGGATCTCGGCTGTGATGGTGGAGCCTGTGAGGGAGGAGAGCGTTTTCACACCACTGTTCCTGACCGTGGGGGCGTTAGAGAGCGGGCATGGCGAACCATTGGGGAATAGGGCCGTGGGGCAGCCTTGACTTTTCACCCAGCTGGAGCTAAGCTTCACGTTTCAACTGCTTCATCGGATAACTTAAGTTCTGCCAAAGAACTTAGTTGACAAACATGTCACGCATGATCCTGGAAAATTTTATTTAGCCTAATTGGTCATGCTTTGCGGTTGAAGACTTTAATGAGATAACGTGTAATTCATGGCTTAAGAGACCACCGTGAATAAGCAGGATAGTTGGCTGTAGTAATTACAGTTAGTTAAAGCTTTATACATGTCCCTTAAACAGGGACAAATACGACATAAAATCTAAAAGATACGTACTGGATCATTCTTCTTAAGATGTTTTGGTTACTTTAATGTTATAGCATTACACTTATTTCACAAATAACAGATATCATTCTAAGTAATAAAAAGCTTGTATTTATTCATACCCCTTTAGTCGGTATCTCAGAAACTCCGCTGGTGTTCAATGCACTTACAAGACATGTTTTTAACAGCGTTTTGTGCGGGTCTGGCTCTTCTCCGGGTAATGAAGGGCACACCGTGAATGTTACAACATATAAAAATGCATTACCACTTAAGTTGTCTTAAAGGGACAGACACTTCAACAGACTGGTGTCTCAGCATGGTAGACAAACAGTATGTGACCCAGACAGTAAGCATGGTAGACAAACAGAGCACGTGATCCAGACAGTACCTGACTTGTCTATGATGGCATCAATCTCTTCGACCACATCAAAGTAGGCCTCGTTGTTAGTATATTTGACACCAGTGCGTCTCCATGGCACCACTGACAGCTGGCCGGTCGGAAGCTGCTCCCCCACATTAGTGCTGCCTGCACCCACAACCAAGAGAAGAAATGCTCCACATTTAAACACAGCACAAGTCATCTTGGGTCTAAAGTATTTCTCGCCCAAAAAGACAGGATCTGCCGAGTCACTCATGGGCCACTCACCAACACTACGTCAAACATCTACTACATCAGACTTTCAAAGGCTTTTTGAGTTCAACAACACACCTTAAGATGGGGTAGCGATTTGTGACTGGGTAATTATGCAGACAGCCACTGACATCGTATACAATTTGAATAACTACACTGTGCATTCAAGTACGGCTAGTGACAACTACCCAACCTGGTTTGGGTTTCAGGTCTCATTCGGGGTACTCGGGTCAAATCCAGGTATAGTGGACCTGAATAGACTGCCATTAATATTGAGCTCCCACACAAAACCACAGCCTCTGCATTAAACTGTGCATTATTAGCTATTCCCAGTTTAAAGACTGGGTAAAATCCGGACAAGCCTCAACATCACACTACTCAAGATGCCCAGGTGGAGCACTTGTGTGATGCTGTTAACTCATGGGCTGACCACAGCTAGGTCAGTAGAATGGTGTTATAGTGTTTTAAAATCATGGCATGGGCACCTGTTATGGTGTGGACCACAATCAGGTCAGCAGGATGGTGTTATTGGTTTTTTATATCATGGCATGGCGTTGACCACAGTCAGGTCAGAAGTATGATGTTATGGTGTTGACCAAAGTCAGGTCAGCAAGACTGCGTTATGGTGTTATTAAAGCATGGCATGGGCACCTGTTATGGTGTTGACCACTGTCCGCAGGATGGTAGGCGGCTTGATGAGCTCCTTCAGAATATTGGACTCAGTGGCCAGAGGGAAACCATTGTCCAGCATCTCCTCCAGCAGCTCATACACCACCACCACGTTGTCCTTGATAGCAGCTTCGGTGCACACCCCAAAATAATCCTGACCAGCCGGGGAGAGGTGAAGGAAGGGCAGAGAGGGTGAGGAATAGAGGGTGAAGAAGAGAGGGTGAGGGACAAGTTCAGCACTCCTGCCTCATGTCAATGAGTAATGAGTAAATATGAATAACAATTAAAGTCTGCACGAGACTACACCAACGCATGCATGCAATGCAATATAAGCATTGATCTACTAAAGGATACAAAAGTGCATATAGCCACACACGTACCTGGAATGTGTCTACTACCCTATGCAGAAATTCGATGACGAAGAGAGGGGGCACTTCAGTCTGGATGACCGCCACAAAGTAGATGCGGTGTCTGAGCACGCTGATGAGGTAATGGTGCGGAGTCGGAATAACAGGGGGGACATTCTCAGGTTCGCTGGCCCGCTCCTGTGCCTCAAAGAAGTAGTCACACACTGAGCGGCTAACCACGCTCTTCCAGTGCTTCTCCAGGAAGATGTCCCCCGAAGAGTTTACCAGGAACAGGCTGTGTATCATCCTGATTGAGGCTGAGGGCAACAGAGCTGGAAATCTGACCCAAGTGTCCGACAATGTGCTTGCTCTTGCTTTGGCAAATATCAGGTGACTGTTGCATGCACAAAAGTCCTGCAGCCAGTCTGTTTTAAACGGAGAAGCACAGCTTACGGGGACAGTCAAAGACACTCAAGGAGCGCACGCACAGGAATACACTGAAGTGTGTGTGTGTGTGTGTTGGGGGGGGGGGGGGTTAAGGTATCGTTGACATTAGCTCATTAAATATTCGCAGTACTATCAAGTTCGCAAATATGAATAGTGTCACAGATTGGCAATACACTCTAAAGGAAAACACTAAGTACCAAGTTTTATTTTAGTCTCTTTTTAGAATATTCTACTCGCATGAAAAGGGCTCCGAATTTCCCTTGTGTCTCGTGGAAATGCGTTTTCTCCCCTTTTCCTCACACGGTTGTCTTGTGACAGGGATCTCCCGATCGCCATCAGCCCTCCCTTTTCACTATTAATTAAACATTTACCAACTGGTCCCTTAATTAACTACTTGCTAGGCGCTATACTATTTTATAATTCATTTATTTAAAAAAAAAACAAAATGCTACGTACTCACCCTATCCGGCTTTCCAATGTTTTTTCCTTTTTCCCCTGTTAACGAAAGATTAAAACAAACCGATGCTTCCTTCTCCGTTACCTGGCCTCAAACATCGATTGGACGGCTGATATCCAACATAACCAATCAGAGTATTCAGCTGGCAGAAACGTCTACATTATCCAAGTTGTTATTGGTGCAGGATGCGGAAATGACATTTGTCTGTACTCACCCATTATTGGGCAAATATCAGTAAACATAGGACTCTTTATGATTTCGGATTGGCTAGTACAGAGTGGGCGTTATTGTTTCAGTGAAACAGTGACGACTTCGTTCTTATGCCATTATATTCGTATGTTCCTTGTCCGAACATTTTAATAATAACGAATACGTTCACATCCCACAATGTTGGTATGTACATAGCTAGAACATTTCTATTGGATCGCACAGACAATAAAACAATTTAGATTTTAGTCATTTACCAGACGCTGTTGTCTAGAGAGACGTAAAAATAGTGCCGTAGTTTGGGGGTTAACGAGCAATAACACGTTGTAGATTAAATAGATGTCTTCGCAGGTTTATCAATTGGTTGGTTATTCTTGAAGGAAATTTACGAGTGCACCCGATACGACAGTTTAACTATATCGACTGGATTACCCGAAGAAGCTTAACAGTGCAGCCATAATGGAATAGTTTGTTGCACGAAGCACCGTTTCACCTTGAATTACGATTTCTTGCATTGCTACCTACATAATTTGTGGTTTTCAAAATCTAATTAAAGAAAGAAGAGTGTTAAAACATACAAAATAAAACGTTTTATCACACTGAATGTATTAATATGTTGAGAAATTCTCTTCTGCGATTCGTATAAAAATGCCAGACGGTGTTGTTAATACATTGCATTTATTCATATTTATTTTCCTAAATGTTTTTGGTAAATAATTTTTCCATACTTAATTAACGTTTCATGTATAAACGGGTCAGATCATTTATCGATAAATTGTTTATTTTTTAACCAAGTGGGCGTATAAATTCTGTGAAATTTTGAAAACGTGATACAGATCCGAGACAATCTCCAACACAAAGGCATTGTGTGTTTCATTAAGTCTCAACGTCCTAATAGTTTAAAAACTGCTGGGAGAATATCTTTTCGAATTGGCTTCTCGGTGGTTAATCTGCTGCCATTTTGAGAACCTCTGCCACAAATTAGGTCACTATACGAATTTATTAAAAACATATTTATAAGGATTCGAGGAAAATATACAAGCTTGGTAATAAACCACGCGGTATTCCCCACCCCCCCAATGCTCTATTAAAATCCCGCCACCATTGAGGACGTGCGTCTCAGCCCGTTCTCCCGATGGTTTCTCCGTACGGTTTTCCTCATTTTGGTCTGAAATATCTACGACAGCCATCTTAAGGGTGATTCGGTTCTTAGAAATGGGCTAGGGAAATTTTACCTGCCCTCCACTGCCCCCTTTGGTGATGTTTACATGAATATGTACACTTCGCGGACATCCTAGAACTCTTTGCTTTAACGCAAGCGATATCTGTCGTTATTATCTGGTAAAGCCGTTCAAAATGATTGAGACCGAATGAGAGAAATGTTACATGTTTAATAATGGACCTAATTACGCATTAATTAGGTGGATTTTTATTCTGAAACATTTTAATTGTAGCAATATTTGCTCGCTAATTATTGGACTTTCATACGCTACTAGTGCTATGCATTAATGTTAATTACGAACTTTTTGTTTCTATGCGATTCATTAGAGCAATTTGCTAAATAACAGAATTAAAACGTTACACCATTGAGCCGGCGGAGTGATGTAGTATGTGAACTCGCCACTTCAACGTGGTAATTTGACATTTTTTAGTTACAGGAACAAAGTTAAGAGTAGTCTTGGTGAATTTCTGACTCGGTAAGGTTTTACAACTAACAACGTTGTTTATGCAACTGGTGGGATTTTGCGGCTGTGAGTGTTTTTTTAAATCCCGGTAACGGGTTGTGGAAAGCTGCGGGCTCCAACATATCCCAAAGTCGTATGAAAAAACGAAACCCTAATAACCACGC
Source organism: Hiodon tergisus (assembly GCA_025775045.1). NCBI lineage: Eukaryota > Metazoa > Chordata > Actinopteri > Hiodontiformes > Hiodontidae > Hiodon > Hiodon tergisus. The sequence goes on along the minus strand of JAOVYW010000036.1, from coordinate 4,903,997 downwards.
TGTGGTATTTAATGCAATACACTTAAATCGATGCAGTAATTGCTTTAAGATTTGAGTTCGCCGAAGCGGTTGGTGCCTGCTAACTTAAGACGAACGCGGGTTCCCGTTTGTTTAACAAAGTCAGATAACACATTTATGCTTTTTATGGTGTCAAACTCCTGACATTGTCCCCGTGAAAAAAACCCTCAAATACAAATAATTTTACCAGTTTCATAGGCACGTTAGTATATTGTTGCTAAAGTGTACTAAATGTTTTCCTCATTAAGTCGTTTTGCAAGCGTTAGAAACCAATTCGTAAATACTCCACACTAGCATTCCCCCCCACGGTTTAAAGCCTATTTAAATCGTTTGCAAACAATTTAACTGAAGTTTGACTCCACTCTGTATACAATTACTCTAATAATCATACCATTAAACAAAAAGTTATGTTTCCGCCATTAATATGGGGGCGAAAATAATGTACACATGCTCACAATCGTTCTCGAGAAGTGGCGAGATTTTAGTTAAATATGCAGATTGCCATAAGAGATCCAAGGTATAAATACATGGAAAACTTTAAAACAGCACTTCAATGGGAGAAATCTTTAAAGTATAAAAAGTAATCATGTTAATTAAAATTACTTTTATTGTTTAAATATTGAATGCAGTTTGTTACTACACAATTAAAAAAGGTATACACGCAATGGTTTAAACAAACTGAATTCTCTCTAGAGCAAAGAAATAACTGCATTTCTTTCGAAACAGTTATCCAATATTACTAACTTAATATGTAGGAGTGGAAACATTCACAAATCTGGTTAGGAGAACTGAAAACCTTGTGGTAGGGCGATTTACCAAAATATTTAAATACAGAACAAAATAGACAAAACAATTACTCAAAAAGTGCAATCATAGTTGTAATGGCTCAACATAATTTATTTTCGTTTTATGTTAAAATGTACAGAGTTCTTTGAAAGTACTTGCTAAGAAAGAAAGAAAAAAACAAAAACAAAACATGGAAATACATACAGGGACAAAACAGCCGAGGGGAGACTGGCGGCAGTCAACCGATACCGCGCGAACCAGTCCTCGACCTGTTTCTCGCGCTCTCTCTCTTAGCTTACGACTCACCATGTACAATTACAAAGGGTACAAAAAAGAAGCGATATAAACAGACAGAAATATACTGAGCTCGTTTTTACATGCCTCTTAGACGCAAGGAAGTCGTCCTATACACACACGAAGAAATCAAAACAAAAGAAAAGAACGCTAAGTGAGCTTTAGATATCTGTTTTTTCCTTTTGTTTTAAAATAGCATTAATATACTACACAAAGATAGAAAACTCTAGAGATGAGATGGAATGGAGAGGTTAAAGGCATCTTAAATTCACTAAAAGTGAGTCGTTTTTTTTTTAAGTTTTGAATTTCTTAATATTACCCAAGAGTCAAGCTAAAAAATACCTTTTTTTCCTGAAACAGAAGTGAAAAAAATGACAGTACCAATATCAATGTCAGATTTTTTTATATTATAGAAAAAACATTTCTCTACAATAGGTTTTCTAAAGTCAAAAAGTCAGCTCGGGTCATAAAAGAAAGCTGCCCAGTCTGATCAAATTCGAAGGAGAATAAACAAAAAAAATTAAAAACACAAAGAATATGAAAGACATCCTTCCTCGTTATAATCTGAATACTGAAACACTGAACATTTGGAACAATGTCTCCACCCCTCATCTCTTAATGCAGTAACCGTCCGGAACGACATCTACTCTTACACCGAGATCCTAGTGTGTGCCCATGTGCGTGTGGTGTGTGCCCAGGAGCAGGGGTGGATGGGGTAATTAGAGGGAACCACCAGCTTTAAAGCAGGTTGACATTTAAACTTTCCCATTAACAGCTGCTGTTTAAAGGCATTACTTAGAAGACAACATGTACCCCTTGGTTCTAGAAGGACTCATTCTATAAGGATTTAATTTAGTGTAGCCTCAGCTCAATCTGCCATTCTTAAAGGTAGAACACTTTTTCTCCAGGTCCCTGTCCGCATCATAGCTGGTTTATACCACACAAGCAATCTCCAAGCCATCTCTGGAGTGTGTTGCAAGAGTGTGCATAATTTCCTTCATCTGCATTCAGAAGGAGACCGATTAATGCAAACCAGAAAATACAGCAAAATCTGTATTTTTTTTTTTTTTATTTTTTTTTGCAAAGGCTACTTGTTCATCATGAACATCCAACCGACACCTAAGGCTGTGGACATCCACCTTTCACTCCACCCTTTACCAGGAAGACAAGTACCCCAGACTCCCAACAATTAACCACTACTCCACCAAACCCACACCTCCACTCACATCAAACACAGAAGTGCCTCCACCTTGACTCACAAAGTGGCAATATAAGGGTGTGCAATGTGTGTGTGTTTGTATGTATGCATGCATGCACAGGTGTGTTGGAGAGAGTTACAGCTGCAAATCACCTTTCCAGAACAACACACACACACACACAAAACATAAAAACGATGTTGGACTGCGCACAAGCATTTCAACGGTCAAAAACAAAACAAAATTTTAAAAATATAAAAAAACAAAAAGTCCATCTACAATTTGTCTTTTTTAGGTAAGGCTTCCTATGTCAAAAGATTGTGTGCATGGTTTAGTATATCTCGTTAACCACGTTTGTTTGATCTCAGTTTTACTGGTCAGATCCTCTTCTCCTGCACCAGAGTGGTGGTGCACTGAACATAGAGACCCCCAGTCCAGTCCAGTCCAGTACTGACAAGGAAAGTGAGGCAGGAGTGGTACTGGAGTTACAGTCAGCAGCCTGCCACTAAAAAAGGTCCATTTACACATCATCCCAATCTTGTCAGCTCTCTTCCTACTTAGAAAAGGATTTTGAGGGAACAAACAAAACAAACAAAATGAAACCAAAGTCCCTTTCTCACCCTCTCACAGCGGAGAGGACTAATACGCATGTATCCAGTAGAGGTGCTTGACTATTGCGTCATCTCTGCTTGTTCAATGGCGCTCATCTGCTCATGTAAGGCGACTGTTTGGGGACACCAGCGTTCATGTAGCTGTGGTGCGAGGGGCCCGTGTACATCATGTTGCTGTGGTGGTTGGGCTGCATAGGCTGTTGCGGGTAGGCTTGTCCCCCCATCATGCCCATCTGCATCTGCATGGGGTACTGAGCAGGCTGGTTCATGTAAGGGGGGTTCCCGTGGTAACCGCTGTTCATCATAGGCTGGGGCATGCGGTAGCCAGCCGGCATGGCGTTGAGGGGATTCATGTTCATGGAGTTGTACGCGGCCGGAGTGGGCATGAGGTTAGACATCATGCCTCGCTGCACCGTCAGCGTGCGTGGGGAGCCCTGCATGGCCACTGCTCCGGAACTGCGCCCATACAGCGGCTGCTGGTGTGGCGAGCCGGCAGGCAGCTGTGTGGCCTTGGAGCGGATAGAGATGTGGCTCTTCATCTGACCCTGCAGGCGCTGAGTGTGTGGCGGGGGTGGCAGGCCGATGTTGGCCCCCGGCATGTTGCACTGAAGCAGAGGGGAGCTGAGGTTCATAGCGCTAGAGCTCAGGTTGGGAGGAGGGGTCATAGTGGGCTGGGCCTGTGGCAGGGAGGGGTGTGGAGGTGGAGCCAGCTGTGCCAGGCCAGGATTGGACAGAGAAACACTCTGGGCATAAGATGTGACGGCAGCGGAGTGTGAATAGGGCATGCTGTGGGGGTCCATGATGGTGTTGGTGAGCTGCTGTAGCTTGGCCAGGCTGAAGGTGGCAGAGGGCTGGGAGTAAGCTCCAGCCCCAAAGTCCTGGCCCATGCGCTCATACAGAATGCGCCCACCACCTCCACCTCCCCCTGACTCGGGGATCTCCATGACCCTCGGTGTAGAGGGAAAGCCGTTGCCCATGCTGCACTGGGACAACGCCTGTTGCTGCTGCGATGGGGGGAGTGGGCCAGAAGGAGGGGGCTGAGGCTGTGGGGTAGGAGCCTGCTGCTGCTGGGGCGCTTGAGGGACCTTTTTGTGGGACTGTTGGCTGACACTGGGTGGCCTCTCAATCACACAGCTCTGGGGAGACTTGATGCCACAGCCAGGTGTGTTAGAAGATGAAGGTGGAGGTGGCGCTGGAGGCTGTGGGACACCATTGCCACTATTGTTGCTTCCCCCATTATTTGATCCTGGCCCGGCTTGCTGGGTCAGACTGCATCTGCCCAGTCCCAGCTGGGAGCTGAGTGCCGCGCTGGGTGACGTGAGGCCAGGGGCTGAGACGAAGGAGCAGCTGTTGGCCTGTGATGAAGAGGAGGAGGAGGGGGCTGCAGAGCTTGATGACGAAGAAGCCGCAGAGGACACAGAGGCAGAGGCTGAAACAACCACCCCTGCTGCTGCCACAGCGACGGACATGGTGGTCCCTGTGCCTCCATTCCCACCCCCGTTGCCCCCACCACCCATGGTGGAGTCATAGCTGCTAGGATTGTCATAGTTCTCCGTCGTGCTCTCAATGCTGCCCAGGTCACTGAAGCCACTGTCCACCACCTGCTGCGAGTGGTCTGACACAGACGGCACGTCCATCATGGGGGAGGTCTCCATGTTCTGCAGCGAGGGGGCCGACAGTGAGCCAGGGTGTTCTGGGGTTATCTGGGTGTATCCTCCATTGCTACCGGTTCCCGTCGGGCCTACTGCTGCCCCTGGCCCCGATTCCAGGGTTCCAGGCGTCAGTCCAGGGCTGTTGACTGAGCGCACAGACTGACCAGGCAAAGCAGACAGGGGGGCAGTGGGCAGAGGGCTGCTGTGTTGTGAGGCATCACACTCCTCCACCAGGCCGAGGGCTTGGTCTTCCCCTTCTCCGTGACTGTAGCTCTGCAGGGTGCGGCAGGCGGCCAGCGTCTCCTCGCAGTCCTGGTAGGCCCCATGTGGCTCGGCCTCCTCATCCTGGGCCTCACCCTGGGCCTCGCCCTGGGTCAGTGACTGCACCGCTTGCACGGTCTCCAGGTCCAGCTCGCTGGTGTGGTGGTGTGCGTGCGGAAGCTCCGGTTCCATCAGAAGCAGGGCTTTGTCCTCTGGGTGCAGCGGCGGAAGGCCCAGGGGCTCCTGGGGCACAGAGATGGCAGCTGCTGCAGCAGATACCTCCTGCTCCCGTCGTCGTCTCTCATCCTGGGCATCCAATCCAGTTTTCACCTCCTGGAGCTCATCTTCTGCCTCCTCCTCCTCCTCATCTTCCTCTTTGCTGACATAGTCTCTCACCACACCCCCCTCAGTATCTAAAAAACTTTCGCCCCCTTGGGGCTCTTCTTTAACAGGCGGTGAGAGTGTTGGTGATGCTGGCTCCTCATCTTCCTCCTCTTCGTCATCCTCCTCATCTTCCTCTTCAGAATCCTGGTCCTTCCTCTTGCCATTTCTGCCATCCTTGTCCTCAAGGTGGCCGTCACCTTCATCATCAGCGTCATGGTCCTCACTGCGTCTTCCCACTGTGCCTGCCGCCACAGCCGTTCTCTTAATGCCTATGCGTGCACAGTCTTCCTCCTCACGCCCCTCCATCCCTTCTGCCGCACCAACTGGAGGTCTAGGCGGGGGAACCAGGGGGCCTGTAGACAAAGAGCGGGAGGATGGACGGCTCGGCTTTTCTTCCATCCAGGACATTTCCTCTTCCTCCTCATCGTCGTCTTCCTCCTCTGCTTCTGAGATTGGTGGTTTGCTAACAGGCACTGCCAAGGACATATTCTTTGGTGGACGTCCTCGGCGCTTGGGCTTCTCGTCTCTGCGCTTATCCACGTAATCGTCATCCTCCTCCTCTTCGTCTGAATCTTTGCGCTTATCACCATCACAGTCAGAAGCCACGGATCTCATGCTTGGTCTCTCCTCAAGTAGCTGCTTCTCCATTTGCTGCTGAAGAAGCCTCCTGGTCGCCAGCTCCTGCCTAGCTGCCTCCTCCTGGGCGCGCTGCAGGTAGTAGCTCCGGGGCTTGCGTCCTGGTTTCATCTTAATCTTGGGTGGAGGTGGGTCTTCTGGAGACAGGACCGTCTGGTCATCTCCTCCCATCTCCCCAACACCCTGGCAGGCCCCACTGCCCGGTTTTCTTCCTGGCCGCTTCTTCCAGTGCAGGGGTTTGCGACTCTTGCCCTTGGGCCAGCCCTTCTTCTTCACAGGGGCTGGAGCCATCTCCGCAGGAACCTGCCCAAGCTCTCCTGTGGATGTCGGTTCGGACTTGTGTAGTGTGGTGATGGGCTTCAAAACTGGGGTGCAGTCTGAAACAGACATTACAGCAGACAAACAAAAACAGATTATAAATCGCCACTTACGTCCACCATAATTTTCATTCACAAACTATTCTCCATTAATGAGGCCTATTTAAAGCCATCTGACGCATACCCTCTTCGTCAGACTCTGTGAGGTGAGCACGGCGACCCCTTTTGGAGGGTGGGGCTGTATGTGCTGCTCGGGCCGGTGGGTAACAGCGAAGCAGGCAGGACATGCGACTCTCCTCCTCAAGTCTGGGCATGGGCCGCTCTGTGTCCGAGTCCACAAAGGGCTCGTCCAGGACCTCTGTGGTCTCCGAGATGGTCTCCGTAACCACGCTGCTGTGGGGCTGGCTGCGCTGGTGCATGCGCCACTTCCGCAAAGGCTTCTGGGAAGGACAGAAAGAAACAATTAGGGAAAATTTGAAACATTGAAGACTTACAGGAACAGACTTCAGGAAATGCTGGCTCACAAACCTTGCTTTTAAGCCCCAGTGTGGGCTTGGTAAGAATTGGTGGCGAGCAGGGCTGCTCTTCCTCCTCGTCTTCCTCCTCGTCTTCGCTACTATCACTGAAACAGCCCCGGCGAATAGGCGGGGGCTCGCTCAGCCTGGGCACTGGGGGGAGTTGGAGGGGTGGTTCCCCTGGCCCTTCGCTCAGCCTCCGTTTCGGTCCCCTCTTCTTGCGGGGCGGACGCCCTCTGCAGCGCGGAGCGGACACCAAAGGGTGCCTGGGGATCTCCTTGGGCCGGCTGGGGTTGTGCTCTGACTCCTTCTCCGGAGTTAGGAGAACTGGGGACAGGGATGGAGCAGGGGTTTCTAGTGTTTCAACTCCATTGTCCTCCTGTTCGTCCTCTGCCACTCTCACTTTCCTGGGGCGCCCTCTCTCTGCCCGCTGCCCGTCCTTCACCTTTCCCCACAACCAGGCCTTGGGTGGGCGCCCCCTGCCCCGCCGCTCGCCGTTAGCAGGTAGAGCGGGGATGTCAGTGGTAAGCTGGGTGGGGCGCGCTGGAGAGGATCCTGGTGAGCTCTGGCTGCCCGGGAACACCGAGAAGCACTTCCTCACCGTGTTCTCCACCTTCTCTCCCCGCACATGCCATGACAATGAAGAGGCAGTCTGACCGGGCTTGCTCTGTCATGCACAAGAGGACACCGTTTAAACTCACCTCACACCGACACATGCCAAGGCAAATTTTGGCAGCAAAAGCAGTATACCGTTTGTAAATTATGAATCATTTAGCCGTGTATTGTGATTTACACCTACTACTACAAACTGATGTTCCCACCACGTTCTCACCACCTATCTAGTGATATTCCCGCCGCACATTCCCACACCTACAGAGACGTTCCCTCCACAGTGACTAACCTTGCAATCATCCTCTTTCCCTTCCTCCTCATCGTCATCATCGTCATCCTTCTCCTCATCGTCATCTTCCTCCCCTTCGCCCTCTGACACGACGGTGTTTGTGACGATGACAGGGGTCCAACGCAGACAGTCAGGGTCCACCTCTAGCTGCCGTGGTTTGCTCTGCAACCGAGCCATGTGGTTGGAAACCAGCTTCTCCCTGCGCACTAGGACCAACCTGTAGGGGGGGATAATCAGTGCGTGAGTTAGGAAACCAGCTTCTTATGGCAAGAACCATAAAAACTTCAATTCAAATCAGATTTTTTTTCACATTAAAACGTAAGTGTAAAAACTCCATTATTAAGAGTGCCTATCCCCCCACCTGTCCCCACGGTGCTCCAGCATGTTGAGGTGGTGCAGGGTGACCGTGACATCCTGCGGACAGATCCCTGTAATCTTGCTGAGGCGACGGATGGTGAGCTGCCGATCGCGCACCTGGTGCAGACACTCCAGCACCACGCTGCGCCAGTACGCCATGTAGGAGAGACGGCCCAGGTCCGACAGGGGCTTCTCTGGAGAGCCCGGCTGACCCTCCTGCTTGGACAACAGGTAACCTGCGAGAGGGGGGCGGGTGGTTAGCACTTTCTTCTTTGTTTTTGCACTCTTAAAAGATAATATGACAAAGTCTTACTGAAGTCAATGAGGAACCGGCCATAGCCCTTGCGTTGGTACTGAGGAAGAATCATGATGCAGGAGACATTGTACTTCTGTTGACAGTGCTTCTCCTGTAGAATGGCAGACAGACACGCCAATCACACAAAGAGCAATGCGCACATCAACTTTGATCACGTAGCAACTCTGCTGCTGTAATACTCAGAAGATATATTTAATGATTTCTTTGGTAGCAGTTATTTTAAAGATTAAAATCTGGTGTAGTTAGTGTTAATTTTTCTTACTTGGAATCACTAAAAACGTAGAAGCAGGACTGTGTTCTGCCACTCGTAATTTAACACTACGCAAGCCAATCGGAGGAGAGGCACGATCCTCCTAGCATTGCTGCTAAGTCGACAGCGGTCGCTGCTTAACAAGGACCCAAGAGGAACGAGCGCTGCTTCAGTAGCAATACATTCCCATTGGATTTCAATTTGATCAAATTTGATTTTCAAAGAACCAAAATGGACATTTAAGCAGTACGAACATGCAAGAGAAAAACGTAGTCTCATGTTTTTTTCTGTATTACTTTTCACTTAGCTCACATCCACTATGCAATGCACCTGTAAACGCTGCATCTTTACCAATGCCATTCCTGTTCTGAGTGGAGAGCGAAAGGGACACCTTTGAACCGGTTCGGAGGCCTTGCTCCTTTAACAAAAGCTTTCACTCCAGGTCGATGGGTCAAATGTTCACCCTGAGAAAGGCTGGGAATGAGTGCTGCGAGTTGCATCTATGCCAACATGTCACGCATCACAAGTCCTACCTTGGAGAAGTATCCCACCAGGTGGCAACCCTTGTTGTCATTTTGCGTTAGCACGTAGAAGAGAAAAGGCTCAACGTCGTAGTAAAGGGTCTTGTGGTCCAGAAACAGCTTGGCCAGCAAACATAGGTTCTGACAGTAGATTGTACTGACATTCCCATCCACCTGAAAACACACACAAATCAGCAAGCAAGCCAGACTATGATCTCAGAACAGTAATCTTCATTAAGCTGAACAGTTATACCTTTCACAACAGCCATACAAGTAACAAGATAAATATAATCTTCTTCCATCAAATTTCTTAAATCTTCAGTGCTGAAATACTGAATATTTAGTAATTCAGTTCTTCTACCCCCAACACCAAACACCACCAGTCTCCGTCCCAAACCCCCAACACCAAACACCACCAGTCTCCGTCCCAAACCCCAAACACCAAACACCACCAGTCTCCGTCCCAAACCCCAAACACCACCAGTCTCCGTCCCAAACACCAAACACCACCAGTCTCCGTCCCAAACCCCAAACACCACCAGTCTCCGTCCCAAACCCCAAACACCAAACACCACCAGTCTCCGTCCCAAACCCCAAACACCAAACACCACCAGTCTCCGTCCCAAACCCCCAACACCACCACCAGTCTCCGTCCCAAACCCCCAACACCACCACCAGTCTCCGTCCCAAACCCCAAACACCACCAGTCTCCGTCCCAAACCCCAAACCCCAAACACCACCAGTCTCCGTCCCAAACCCCAAACACCACCAGTCTCCGTCCCAAACCCC
>JAOVYW010000036.1:4863139-4874977 GCA_025775045.1 Hiodon tergisus | reverse complement strand
CCCCCACAATCCTGGAATGGGCTGAAACGCACAACGGAAATTTCCAGGCCTGTCCGGCAGAGTGCACCCCCCATCCCCCAAGCCCATCCCCTCCCCTTTTTCAGTCTAAGAGGGGCAGACAGCAGCTGGAGTGCAGCCCGTAGGAGACAGAAAGCCCACCAGTCTCTCAGACTCCCCTTCTAGAGATTAGGTTAGGGTTCAACCAGCTTTACTCTGCGTCCAAGTGCTGGAGAACATCTTCCTTTCTTATCCCCACTCAAAATCAAGTGTCCCATATAAATACGTCTCATAACTGGTCAGTTGTGTGCATTACACTTTTAATTATTACGTAATCTTTATAAGTGCCTTTAAGTATACTCCCCTTTCCAAAAAAAACTTCTCATTTGCAAAGACATACACCACTACAGTAGGTCTGCAATAAAAAGTTAAAACTGAACTTTATTGTTTGCCACGATAAAACAACATGACATAGTGTAGTGGTTAAGTGTATTTTTAAGTAGCAATTTAATGCAAGTCACAAATTAATAATACATTAGTCTCTACAGATCTGATGTTTCTTTCCAAGAAGAAGAGTAAATTGTTGAGGGAGCACCTGTTGGTATTGAAATTCATGATTGTCTTTGGCAACATGTTTGGAATCGACCATTACTCCTGATTCGCCATTTAGCGCTGGTGTTTTTTGACCAAAGTCATTATTTGGATTGAAGAGGTAACGGTTGCCAATGTTTTGACTTCCTAGGATCACAGATCTCTGAGGCAGATCTGGGTCCCCTGACTAAATTTATGCATTGATTAGTTATGTTCACACTCAAGTGCAGAGAAGCCAATTAAATATGTTAAGGCAGTGTAGAGAGAGACCTTAGGGCAGCTCAACAGTGTGTGTTTCCTGTCTCAGCCAGCGTGCTGTGTGGAGTGCAGAGACATGACAGAAGCCACGGTCTCCTCTGTTCCAGTGATCATTTAACCGGGCCGGACCCAAGGCTGAAAAAGGAGCCCAGAACAGACCTTCATAGAGCAGGATGCACCGCAGTGGACAATGCATTGCATTCCAGCATGACTGTGGCCTGGGAAATAACCTCCCAAATTCAGGAGGAATTACTACACTCAGAGTCATTTCTATGAGTTAACGTAATTTACGACCACTAGCTGTACAGCCATTGGCCAGGGTTGAGATATCATAGCATGTTCTCAACATTCAGACACATTCCTGAAACTGAGGCAAAGCATCATCCACAAAGATGTGTAGTTACTCCACTCTATCCAACTGACTCAACCAAGTTGTTAGATTTTCGCTTTTATCCTTTTAGGCTCTCAAGGTCTGTCTTCATCTAGCTATTAATACTCACTTCTTTCATCACTTCGTGTAGGTCCATTCCAAACCTAAGTAGAACCACAACTGGAGGAAAATCTGTGATAATCAGTTAGTTGTGACTGTGAACCAGTCTGCACTAGGTCAAAGTCAAAAACTACATATTAATTACTGCATATTAATGAATTAAAAGTACTGCACTGAGCACGTTTAGTCAATAATCATGTTTAATCTAATAAACATACAGCGAATTGAGGGCTCTTTTACGGTTTTTTCTTGATTGCTTAAACACATTTGTCCACCCTGACATCACATTTTCAAAACTGGCCAAAATGACAAATTTTGTTAGCAAAATGCGCCAACACTCACGGAACATTAAAAACATGCAACAAAAGCAAATATTTGACCACAACTTGTGGTCAAATTAATATTCTTTCAATCAATCATTACACAATGGACAACAAAAGACAGCTATCTTTAGCTAATTTGAAACTTTTCAAAGAAATGCTGAATACTGTAAAAAAACAAAACAAAAAAACAAAGGAAACATGGGTGGAAATATCTAAAAAACTATAGAGTAGAAATACACAGAACTTCACATTTAGTCCATTCGTTCCTGGCAATTACGCCACAGGTTCTCATCAACGTCGGATTGGACGTTTTCCCTTGCAATGCACCAAGGGAAATGCCTCCTTGCATGGCGTATCCATCCCTGGCAGCCCTCTGCACCTATTGCCAGGCAACCAGCATTCATTGTCTCCAGGAGGGACATCTGCTCATATGGCCAGTGATCCTACACCTGCCATCTCCAAGCAGAGAACTCCTCAATTGGGTTCAGAAAAGGAGTGTATGCAGGGAGGAATTGTACCATCATACAGGGCTGTTCTGCAAACCATTCATTCACAAGGCAAGAGTGGTGGAAGGCGACATTGTCACAAATGATGACATACAGAGTCATACCAGGCCTCAACAGCCCTCTCTTCAGAGGAACCAGTCTTTCATTCAGTGCATCAAGAAATGTGATGAGGCGTTTTGTATTGTATGGGCCGATAGTTGGTATGTGGCAAAGGACACCATCACTGGAGATGGCAGCACACATGGTGATATTGGCACCCCTCTGACCTGGCACTGCAACAGTGGCCCTCTGCCCAATGATGTTCCTCCCACGTTTCCTCACTTTAGAGGTTGAAGCCGGTTTCATCCACATAAATTAATTTGTGATGTACCCCTTTGGCTTCAAGCTCCATTATTATCTAAGGAAAAAAGCTAATTCATAAAGCAAATAATTCCAGTTGCATGTAACTGTATGGTATAACAAATCCGTACCTGCACATACTGGAATCTTGCCGCCTTCACGATGTCAGAGTTTCTTTGGAATGGAACTCTGTACACCTGCTTCATTCTGACAATGTTAAGACATTTGCAAGAGAAGACTTCTGCTGTGCTAAGTAGGTGATGATGAAGATCATGAGGATCCCAGTTTCATTAAGCGTGTCTCAGCAAATTAGAAAAACTGTAACATAGTGTGATGTAGAACATCATCTCAGCATTGTTTAAATAGTTTTCCATACTTAGTTTTCCATGTCTTAGTTCTATTTCACCCAGCTTCTATGTGGATCCAAGAACTAGAGGGAGGTTAGCCGTGCTTGCTAGCTTCAAACGTTTTAATTTCATATAGTTCAGCTGTAGAAGTTCGCCTAACCATGCATACCCATTCTATCAAACATGCTAACACACAAAGAATGATGAACCCGCGCAGCTGAAATGTTTTATGAAATTTGCATGGATGTAACATACTCTGTTGTCTGGGACAGCAACCTAACCACTGCCCAGTAGTCCTTAGCTCTGGGCATGCTGTGCTAAGGCAGAATTATGCCACAGTGCATTAATAATGGATAATGTAGCTCCACACTGCCTTTTACCCCATAAAACTGATTACATTGCATGAAATGTGTTGACATTGTTAGTCTAAAAAAGTTTTGTAAAAAAAAAAAGCTTCAGAACAAGTATGGCGTTACACAGGCGAAGAGTGCAGTAACCTGTCAGGCGCTTTTATTTTCCCGGTCCATGCTGTTATTCAGAGCAACGTGCAGTTGCTGTAGGAAGCACCCCCCCCCCCCCCCACCCCAACACACACACCCCCTTCACATATTTTCAGTTTGTTGTGTTCCTGTGTTTACCTATGGCAAGTCCACACCAAGTTTGCATATTTGGATCCTGCCATATCCTGCCATTCTTCTAGGCAAAATTATTCAAGCACTGTCAATTTGGAAGGGGTTCATTGGTGGGCAGCCAATTTTGCTCCAGATTCTCAATCGGATTGAACTCAGGCCTTTGACTGGGCCACTTTACGACATTCACTTCATTACTTTTAAGCCAGTCCAGGGTCACTTTGGCGTTGTTCCTGGGGTTGTTGTCCCCCTTGAAGGGTTTGATTCGGTCTGTTGCAGAATGAAGCAGGTTTTCCTCCGGGATTTGCCGGTTTTAAACTCCATCTGTTTGGGCCTTTGCCCTGAGAAGCTTCCCGGTCTCTGCCATCCCCGTAGCATGGTGCTGTTACCATGCCTCACAGTAGGGATGGTGTTACCTGGGCAATGTGCTGCATTTGGTTTGCACCAGAACTAACGCTTTTGCTAAATTTAGGCTAAATAATTCCACTTTGGTTTCATAGGACCCCAGGAGTTTTGGTGGCTTCTCTGACCAATACCCATCGACTGCATCGAGGATGTTCTTCTCTAAGAAGATTCTGCGCTCAGCTTCCTCTTGTTAATGATGAACCTGTCTGTGCTTCAATGTGATATCGTGGTTGCTGTTGATATATTCAATGCCTTTGAAATCTTTTTATACCACTCCCTTCATCTTGCCTTTCCACAACCTTATCCTGTAAGTTCATTAGACTAGTATCATTGCTTTGGGATCTTACGTTTAACGTATTGTTTGAATTCTGAACACAAATGGTTGTTCTGGTCCTAATTTAGGAGTGTCAAAGCAAAGGGGGTGGATACTGATCTAATGAAGACTTTTCTGGTTATGATTTTTTTTAAACTTAAATTTTCACCAATTTTCTCTCAGACTGGAAGTGTTTTCAAAGAAACTCCACTTAAACATTGTCCAAGTCCAGTAAAGGAAGTCATGTTTCTGGGAAAATAATATATATTGAGAAAGCAAACGTCATAAGCAACTAACAAGTTTAGCGGCTAACTTGATTGTTAGAAAGCAGTGAGAAGTTTAGTAGTAGTGTGGAGTAAACACTTAATTAAATATCCACTGGTTTGCTTTTGTCAGACTGTGCTGTTAATGTAGCAGGTTTGTGCAAACATTAAGTAATTATTTGTATTTTTGCTATGAAACTCCAGTTATGGTTTTGCTAAAGATGTTAAGCAAACCATCACACTGGGAGATTGATGAGTTTTGATGCTTCCCATTACGTTTTGAGGAAAGGAAGTTGATCACTTGTCATGGAGTTGGAAAAATAAGAAAGCAAGAGTTGGAGAGATCCCACCTTGACTGCGGACTCAGTTACTCTCCCCCTCCAGCTGTCAGCTAGCCTTCTATCTAATGGGGGTTGCCACGGTGACAGGAGGCCACATGTCTTGGGGGCGTCGTCTTGGTCAAAGAACCCCATTGTTCGTCTGCTAAGCCGTCTTCACTATGCCCGTCTGTCTGGGAAGGCCTTCACACCCTAACATACACTGTGAAAACACTCAAACTTGCAGTAAGACATACACACTCAAAATCACACACAGAGGTCTTACAAAGAAGGCAGTGTTTATTGTTTTCTGTACTTTAAAAAAAAAACGGACATAAGACACATATATGTACTTTAAAACACAATAATAATGGCTGAACATATTAACTGTACCAAATGTTTAAAACTGTACAATAAAATAGATGAGTGCCCTTATTTAACCTAAGATATGTTGTTGCTGAAGATTTTTTCACACTACGCAACAATAAAACTTATTTAACAGAGAATCTCCCTATATAACTATGAGTCAAGGCAAAGTTTTTTAGTATTTACAGAGTAGTAAATATGATTCGCGGTACTGCATTTGTAATCTCACCGTTTCCACCAGGTGGAGACATTTTGCATTTAACATTTGTTTTAGGGAAAAGGAAACCTGAACATTTACACTTTGTAATAATTCTCTGTAGCAATCTGTCGATTTCTTTATAAAAAACAAAACAAAACAATAGCGTCCAACTATAAGCCCAAAAACGGTGGCATCAACTTCTAAATTAAGTGTCAAGGCCTAGGCACTACAGTCCTTCTGCTTTAATCAACTTAGTCTACATATAATGGCTCTATCTGCAGGGAGCATCCCATTGCTGGACCATATGAATTGTAATTTGCCTGTTAAATTTGATCCTGTAGTAAGCTGGCATTATCCAGAAAAAATCTTTTTTAAAAATCCCTATAGCTTCTGATAAAAGCTATCTGACCGTACTAGTGTTTCTTGGTGTTACCTTTGACACCACTGACCACCAGATCCTTCTGAATGGACATGAGCGTAATATTGGTGACCATACTGCCATACAGACCACACTCAGCTCTACATGTCCATGTAACCAGGCGAGGACCAGCATATGGCTAAGTTAGAATTTTGCCTCCACAACATAAAACACTGACTGTGATCTAATATTCTACTATTAAATTCTGGGAAAACTGAAATGATAGTCCTAAGCACTAAAAATCACTGTTACAGTATGACAAATTATACCTTGCGTTTTGATGGCTACTCAGTGCTTCCAAATCTGTTTATGAAAGACATTGGGGTAACAATTGATCAGATCTCTCATTTGATTGTTAAAAATATATATATTTTAAATAGAGCAGTATTTTTTTTTATTTTCTTACCACGATTTTGTTAAAATCCAGCATCTTCACTCCCAAAGGATACAGAAACATTTACCCATGATTTTGTCACCTTAAGACTAGACTATTATAATGTCCTTCTTTCAAGCAGCCTACAGACTGTGACAAAACCATTACAATTTGTGCGAAATACTGCAACAAGAAATGTCCACTTCACTTCACTGGTTACCAATTGAGCATCTTGCTGACTTTAAGGTGTTACTTCTCACCTTTAAGGCACTATTAAGGTCTTGGGCCTTTGTATTTAAAAGACCTCATATTCCCTTACAATCTCTGGAGATTACTTTAAATCTGGTGGTGGAGCTTTCTCATACTATGGAATAGTTTACCAACTTATGTCCTGGAAATTGAATATTTAAAACCAGATAAAAAAACTTATTTGTTCAGTTTGTCCTTTAGCCATCTTGGGTGCAGAGATAGAGGATGTAATTTTGCCGTAGAATCTTCAGGCGCAAAGAGCTTTCCTTGCCGTCTGTTAGAAGGCCCACTCCCATTGGTCTGACTGTGCTCCCAGACCAATGAAGATTCCTTCATAAATACATTACCTTCCCTTGCATTTCATCACATTTTGCCGCTGTATATTTCCAGTTTATTCCTGCTGAGATTACATGAAGTCATATAACACTTAACTTGATTTACTCCACCTCTCCTTGCTTCTAACCATACTTTGCTTTTCTTACTTACCCTGGCATGGGAGAGATAAACTGAGGCCAGTCTGAAGAGGGGTATCATATCCAGTGTAATCCTAGCATCAAAAACCAAGAACAGACCACTTGTGCACTATTGGCTATCCTGCCAACCTTCCACAATGTACTGAAGCTGTTGTAATCAGCTCTTCACTGATTACTTTATTATTCAGTTTTATTCTATATGGGTCTACTATTATCATTTTCCAGGAATTCTCTTTACTGCTTCTGGGATCAGGGAATAGCTCTCCAGGTTTCCCCAACTGGCTCATACTACAAATGTTTGCGATAAATCGATAACGATATTTATCGTGATATTATTTTCCTCGACATAAATATATGAAATGTTCGATAAAATTAATTTGAATAACGAATTACCAAATGCCAATCATGTCGCAGGAATAGAAGTATGCATTGCGCACGTTAAGTTGCACGGTGAGAGGCCAGCATGTCATATTATTTACACACACCGTGGCTGGCATGCTTGTAGTTGGAGCGGAATAAGCAAAATAAGCGAAATGAAGAAAGTGCAGTGCCCAGGACCAGCTCGAAAGACGAGGACATTGTCGACAAGAAACTGAAGAAAGGTCACTCACTTTATTCAGTCATTACACAACAAGACTCACTTTACTTACAATTCAAATTAAAGCTATTGAATGATACTGTTGACTGAAATGTTACTGCCAAGTCAGACGTTAGTAAAAAAACGTAAGTAAACGTATTAGCATTAGAGCTATTCAACGTACTTACCTTCCCTTTGCAACGGCAATTATATTAATCTAATTAAAAGACATAGTTTTGATGTAGAGCTCACTAATAATAAATTAACAATCCTAGTTAAATGGAAAGTCATAAATACATTCATGTTCTGAAATTTCTTACGGAGCATTCAATATCAGTCTTAGTGTAAATGCCCTTCCGTCGTGACAAATAATCAAGTGACGGTATTAAACTAGCACTCCCACTTGGTTTGTTAAGCGAAGTCTAAACAGCGAAAGTAAACAGAAGCGCAAAGCAACCGAGTTCAACGGAGACCTCAAACAGCAAGAAGCAGAAACAGTGGAGTTGGCAACACGTTAGGCTAATAAAGATATTAATTTCGTTATGGAAAAAGCCTTTTGTTTAACTGACTCATGCATATTTTTATGTTGTAAAAATATTTTATCGTTATTGTTTTGAATGTTCTACCTCGTTTGTGAAACGATCCACCGTTTGGCAAGTGTTTGTCATGTTCTGACCATAAAGAATAGTTTAAAACCACAATTAACCTTCTGGTTTCTTCAACTTCCACTCAGGAACAAAAATCAGCTTTAAACTTGAAAAAAATAATTTGACATTTATCGCGATAATTATCGATATTGACCGATGTAATTTTTTATCGCCCAGCCCTAGCTTCACTAGGTTTACAACAATAGTATCCCTGAAACATCTTGCCTAAAAAGTTTACAATACTGACCAAGAAAGATCTTAATCTTGCCAAGTAGTAAAATTTAACATAACGTATTTAAAAACAGTCACACTGGACTCACTCATGAGCACGTTTTATTTCAGTTGGGAATGGTTAAGTTATTTTGCAAGAACAACAGTGAAAGGAATCAGCCATAACCAGTTCATGCCCCCCCCCCCCCGTCACGAAAAGTTTTATTTACAAACACAAATGTGATTTATTCATGTAAACGGCTCACGTAGAATAAAAACCTGCAGGACCAGGCTCTTCATCAAGCAGATTGCTCCGAGTGCGAGACCTTGGGGCAGCCCTCCGTTTTCCTGCGGCGGGGCCTATGAGAGACTGAGACGTAGGGGAGCCAAGCCAGCCCTGCAGCAGCCGAGTCCAGGTTAATCTGGTTCCTCAGACTGCGGCGGACTGACTGACGGCTGGGCAGCGACTGCAGGACCTCATCAATGAGGAACTCTGACCGTTGCCACGGGGCAAGGAGAGCCTCTACACTCAGTCCCGTCTCTATCCGACTCTCCTCCTCAGCTAACGTAGTGGACCCGGCCGAGAGCTTTAATTTAGGCCCTGCACCCTCCTCCTCTTCCTCACTGCCTACCCCTTTAACAGAAACACCTGCCAACTTTCCTTTCTTAACTTGGTCTTGGTGCCCTGCTGTAAGATCCTGCTCCTGGTTACCTAGGCCAACCTTCTCATCCACAATGCACGTTGTGTATAAGGAAGAGCTCTTGCGACCACATGGCCTGCCTTGTCCCCTGCTCCGTCGGTTTGTGTTTATCTTCTTACCAAAGTCACTTACAAACTCTGCATTCGAGTGCAAAGAGCACAATGTGTCAGAGTCACAGATGACCAAGGTGTCGGGTTCGTTGTGTAGGCCACCGTTGGTGGGATGGCTGGAATCAGTGAATGGGTCTGTATGACCATCTACCTCTCTGCGGGAACCACGGGCACAAACCTCTGAGTCTTGTTCTGGGGTTTCACAGGGGCCATCTACATTGGGCTCCAGTTTACCGCACATTGAGTGGTCCGAGCCCATTCTGGTTTCATTTTCGTCTTTATCACGTCTGTCCGTCACCTGCTCAATGTGTTCTCCAGCGTTGTCTTTAATTTCAGTTGAGTATTGGCTAATACAATCAGAAACGACTGCACTTTTTGCCCTTCTCCTTCCTCTCCCCATCCTGCAGGCCTGTGACTCTACCCTGTGCTCACACAGGGGAAGCTGAAGACCCAAAAAGGTGTCTGTGCCGACATCAGCCGGAACCACCTTCTCTGCAGCTGAGGTTTTCCCATGCTGCTCAGTCGCTTCCAGAGGCTTGTAGGTTTGACAACCACCTGCAGTGGTCACATCCACGCAGCCAATCTCTGCAAGAATATATTAAAATTTACTTTTGTGCTGTGAGTGCAAGTCAATCGAGTAAGTCAGTGTGAAGGCCAAAGGAAACGTTACCAAGGACTTTTTCTGGAGAAGGGCTGAACTTAGGGTTAGGGGAACTGCAGGCAGATGAGAGCGTTTCAGTGATGGGGCTCAGCATAGGGTTCTTCGAAGCGTAGTCTCTCTTCCCGTATAGTGATCGGTCCACCTTCTTATTGCCCCAGCGTCTCTTTCCCAAGGTGTCCTGCAGCAACACCAGGCATCCACTCAACAACTACTTCCCTGGTAATCAAGTTACTGAAGCATGCAACCGAATTAGCTAGCCGTGAAGCCCACTTTAGCCAAGTAATGTAGATAAAACCGTAGCGTTACATGGTTATAGCATGTAATATCCGGGAGTGACCGGACGCGTAGAGGCATTTTAAAGACTGAAGCCCTAGGCACTGCGAGTACACAATGTCCAGAGATGGAGCATATTCTGACAAACAACAAAAAAAAAACTAAACCGTACACCCAAAAACATGCACGCAAAATCAGTTTTTGACAAATCGGTACAGAAATGTTTGAAAAACCCTACTTACAGTTTAATGAGTTAGAGGTGAAAACTGTATTTGAGTGATGCTGTCTGTGTGCAGCTCATGCAGTGAAATCACCCAAAACTATCACAACCTTTAATGCCTAAACCTGTGTGCCCACTGTCAGGATAGCAGAAACTCATTCTTAGGCAGTGGAGCAGAGGATCATTTAAAACGGCGCCATTAAGAAAGGACTGAGAATTCAACAGCACTGCATTTTCCATCATTGCAAAAGTGTAACGCTCGTGATTTAGATTTCGTTTTCATAAGAGCAAGCAAAAGCAATGATTTAATAACCATTTACAAAGGTGCCCAAATTGTACCCACTAAAGAAACACATTAATATAGGAGGTGACTAACGAGGTAATACAGATTTTTCATGCATTCATAAATCCTAAGAACGAAACTACTTTATCACAGAACTGAATTAAATCCTGAACTTCTATTAAAACTAGAATTTTAACTCGGGGCACTTAGCTACTACAGGGATGCAAACAGGCAAGAGGTAAAAAAAAAAAGAATCTCGTAGGTGACCTATTTTGATCTCAAAAAAATTAATCGTTTTTAAAGATATCCGCTATTGGCTCATTTCTAGTGGTTTTTAAGTATATTTGCATCTGCCTGAAAACTGATTCTAACAGCCATTATGGGGCAAAACAACCCTACATAAAACACATAAGGATTCAATAGATGTGGGAGCTGAATACATCAACTTGCACCGCTTCTGCTGTAGGCCTACGGGAAATGTTTCCTTCATTCAACCCGTGTGAATAGACCAGAGCAATCATCCAGGAACTTTCATGCCAAGGCAAGGTTACCACCCCTTTTTGGGTGAAAACAAACCTTCGAATTTGAATAGCGGCAGATTGAGTTCTGAGGTATTTAAAAGGAAACACGTCAAAATTTTTAAAAACCGTCGAAGTAAAGTTGTCATGACATCTCAGGAGAGATATATTATTACATTGGCGGCTGATGACAGGCGCCGATATTAAAATAAACAGCAGTATTGGTGGTCAGTGTCCTTTTAGCCAGGGATCGGAATGGATTAACGATCCCACTCAACGGCCAGAGGGGTCATATCCTGACATTTACAATTACCTCATCGAGTCTCCAGGTAATGTCGGTTTCTGTCATCTATGACTTTTTTTTCTGTCTAGAGATGGGTATATGTAGCTGTCCACTCTGTTTACTTTAGTGCTGTTAATGTGCGGTTCCCGTTTAGCAAGTTCGGTTACTTTCCATTATAAAGTATAATTTGGACCTTATTTAATTGCATTTTCATTGAAAAACACATAGCCTCGTCGTGTACCTCTCGACGGCACTGCCTGCAGGTTAGCGTCAAGTCGTGACAATTTACCCACTGCTGCACTGCTAGTCACTATAGGCTAATGATACAAGCCAGATTCAAACCTGCAAGTTCCGGCTCATGGGGATCAGTCAGATCACCAGAGATCCTTTTCCCACTGAGCCAATCATGGGGGGGGGGGGGGGGAAGCAACCAGGGCATTTGAAAAGGGTTTGCCGTTTGTCTTTAACTTTTATAATATTTCGAGTTCCATTGAAAAGC
>JAOVYW010000036.1:4845370-4863039 GCA_025775045.1 Hiodon tergisus | reverse complement strand
GAGAGAGAGAGAGAGAGAGAGAGAGAGAGAGAGAGAGAGAGAGAGAGAGAGAGAGAGAGAGAGATTTAATAAGATATGTGCTTCTTTATTTGGTTAATTGGAGTGTTTCGTGTTGTTTCTGCTACTGAGAAGGTGACGATGTTCCAATTTAAATAGTTCGCTCTAGAGAAATTACGGAACAAAACTGAGATTTATTTCCCAGGACTTCTCTGTGTGCGTGACAACATCTGTGGAGTTATGATGTTAGACGAAAGATTTCTTTGGACACTTGGGGATAAATGGTCACTCAGACACACGCATTCCATTGTATTCAAGTCTATTGTGTTTTTATGAGCATGTCCTTACTCAAAAACGACCAAAAATAAAAATTTAACACAGTTAAACAGGAAAGCAAGATTTCTCTCGCCAAAAAGGAAGTGTGTTTACTGTAAAGTTTCCAAACACCACCACTTCTATATTTTCTGTTATTGTCTTCCCTTTCACCGATTTGTTCTAAAAACTTGGTTAGTTCCATCTTCAAATACTTAAAAGTACAGACAATTCGCATATTTTTTTCATGTTTTTTACTTGATATTTTAACGGAACATGACTTAAAAAGCCTGAGAAAAGCAATAGAGCTTCATGAAATGATGGACCCCTCTGCATTTTGAGAGTAAATATAAGAGTTTGACGCATGCACAATTTGCATGTAATCAAGAATTTTTAAATAATTAAAGATTACAAAATATTTATGTTAGTTAATGAATGATCGTATGTTGCTTACAGTAAATGTTTTTTTTTTTTTTTTAATCATTGCAGTTTATATTATCGATTAAATATAGATATCTTATTTTAAAACGTTTCGCCTTGGCATGTAATCGTTTTTTTGTCTTTAACTTACTCATTTATTTACACATTTTTAACTTCAAAATGACCATGCACCCATTTCATTAGTAGAAAAATGTTTTCTTCGATTCCAGTTATAAATGCTTTCATTTATAAAAATTTATTTAAAAATTTAAAGAAAAGCTTCAATTAATCTTTTCTCCTATTATAAAGTTAATCAAGGCGTCTTTAGTTACTTTTTTATTCAATAAAGCTTCGTACAAGCTGGTAATCAGTGATAATGAAATAATTACCAGTATTGATTTAGTTTTATCGGTATATACATAAAACTAAAGTAAATATATGATATTAGGTCTTTATTTGAATTGGTCAGGTGTGCATTGTGTAGGCGAAATTTTTCAAAGGAGAATCAAAAAAGAAAAAGAAATTATTAATAAATACTGTATATAATAAGCTTAATCTAAAATCTTTTAATTAAAAACCCTAACCCTGCGTTTATCTTTACTCTCGTCGTTTGCTCTCGTTTGAAACAGCAGCATGTCACTAGGATTTCCGATTGTTTTAAATTAAATTGAAATTATTTAAAACTCGTGATAATACCACATTTTTAGTAGTTGTGAGCTATATCAGATCTCTAACAATGTTATGTCGGTCTGTATTTTAAACTATTTCTCACACTAAGATATTTAGGCTATTGTTTGATCGCATTATCGTCCACAAAATACATCTATAATTTACCAATGAGTTTTAGTGAGAAGTGGAATTTGTTTTGTTAAAAGTTAATATTTGAATTTTTCCATGTATTAACTGACAAGATTGTGGAAGCTGTCGTCGTTATTTTGTTGGTTTTATTTTTGTAGTTAAAAAATAAATAAATAAACACCCAATCATAATAATAATAATAATCAAAATAATAATAGTAATAATAATAATAATAATGCCGATTCCGATGGTAACGGAATAAGCACTTTCACTGAAGCGATGTTAAATTATGTACAGGGAAACCATATTTAATCACAATTTTCTTAGTGCATTGTTTGTTTTGAAGAATGTATTACTAATAAAGATTAAATTTGGCGTTTCTCTGTGGACGAGTGTGGGTGCGTTTGGTGCGTTATGAGTAACGGGTTGGTAACATAATGCTTTGAGTATATTGTGTAATGGGTGGATTGCTGCAACATAATTACAGAATTAAAACTCCAAACTTAACGACCCCTGGTAGGAATTCAAACGTAATTTAAGTTTAATTTAAATTTAATCACGGAATAGCCCCTGGCTTTACGCTTTTTCGTTCATTAACTTCAGGAATACAATTTTCTTCAGAATTCTTCAAATATTATGACTGGGGTAATATTCAGCAGTACGTTTTTCATTTTTGGCGGCACTGATTAACAGAACACGCCTTCGTCAAATTTAAGCAGCGTTAATCTGATCTGTGATTCCCGTGATTCATTGCTTGTTAATACATTTTATTACTTCTTAATAAGTCATTTTTTCTGAGTTGTACATATAACAGTTCATTGTTTATTACTTCAAATCGAGAGCAGAGGCATGGGACATCTTGGGCAGCCATTCACCGACTCAACTGTCAGCGATCAACTGCTAACTTCCGCCCTGTCTTATTCAAGGATTTGGGCAAATATTTAGATAGGATAGAATTTTATATACGGAGCACGCCGCTTCGGTCCCGACAGTCTCAGTCACGCAATATATAAGCTAAATTATTGTTGCAGGTTCCTTTGACAACATTTGATTTATTATCTGTTAATTGATCTTAAGTCTTAATTAACATCTGACCTATTTCTCCTAAAGATTTGTGAAATCGTAATGATATCTGGAAAATTCCTAAGGCTGCGGACCTAGAAAAATGTGAAGCCTATGTCATCACTTCATTGTCCATTTCAGACCCTAATCCTATCCAGGAAACAATCTGATCTTAAAAAATCAAAAACCAGCAGCAGCATATGACACTTTTTGTAATTGATATTTTTTTTATGTCGTGCAAACTTTTTCCAAATAAATCCGCTTCCCTTTGATTTGATAAACATCAAATCAAGATTTCTGCTATACTAAGGTACGCGCCTAATCATATTCGACGTATAAAAAAAAAACCTTAAGAGCACTTTGCAGTTGGGAATGGGCGAGTGAGTGGGGGTTGTAAACTACACTGAAACCATATAAACCAAGGTCAAACTATAACGTCAAAGCATCTGTCGATAATTATATGAAGAGTTTAGTAAAACATAAACAACATATCCAAGATAGGTATGTGTATACATATGCAAATAATTGTATGGTTTCATGCCTTAAAAATACCAAAATGTCCTGAACAGTACTGAAACTGGGAATTCTTTATTTAAAAAATATTTTTAAATACTGTTTATTTATTTATTTGGTTGAAGTTGTCGGATATCACTCATTTGTAATTTAGAGTGAAAAAGATATAAGGTATTTGAAAGGATACCGCGAAGGAGCGCGATTTAAATCGTATCAACCACTGGATTTAACTGGGAAACTGAAATGATAAATGATGTCTTTTGATATGGATTTTATTGAACAAGCCATGCGTAACGTATGCTGACAGAGCGTAGTATCAAAACAGGATTATGCCCAGTGCAAGCCTATTTATTCCAGCAGATATCCATGGCTATAAAAGGACACTTGTTTAAACACATATACATATTTAGTCAAGAGAGGTGGGGAAGACTGTGCGTGCTTGTGCTTGGGGTGGAGTGAAGTGCGAAGGTGGGTGTGTATAGAGGGCAAGAGACTATAAAATGTTTTCATGTTTATATATTATGTTGATGTTGATGTTGAAGTGCTTGTGATTAGCACGTGAAATGGCTATTAGAAGGTTAAAAATGTAACGGTACAAGCATTTCTATCATAAACCTTTTCGCCTCTGTAGTCTGTATTATTTTGGTATTATGTAACGTGTAAAAAACATTCGGAATATTACCCGTTGCCGGAATAGTGGGATATATGTAATAAAATATACATTTATAAAATGGTTTTATGTACTCTTGGGCCGTCGATACGGATACATTTTATTGTCTTTCTTGTTGGTTCAAAACAGAAGCTCAAAGATGATTGTTTTGCTAGCATCTACCTTAAATTTAGATAAAATGAGAATCATATCAAATTATACATTTTAACAATAGGATATAATTATATCACAAGGATTTTACAGACGTTTAGCAATAAATAAATGGTAGATAAACTATATAATGTAATTGAATTTTTATGGTATTCAGCTATGCCGAAATAAATAAATAAAACAACATTTTTAAAAATGACCTATAATTTTTTTTATCATTAAAAAACCTTTCCTCGTTATTCAATGGAAGATTCCATGTAGAATTAGATAGGTTAAGTGATTATATTCTTCTTTGCGAGTCACAAAGAATAAAATAAATACATAAATTTACTTTTAAAAGGCTTATTTGTGTTACAAGGAAACAATAAATCACTGATAAATAGTGACCTGACCGGCACATTTTATGCACGTTGTCCTTTTCGAGGTTATTTTTAAATTCAACCGAACTGCCATTAAGTTGGTAATTTATCGGTACGAAAAAAAGTCAAACAGAAAATATCTTAATCACAATTTCCATTTCAAGTGTGATTCCGAAGCTTGCCCAGAGATCAGATGAAGGTCAGAATAAACGGGTATTCAGTGCACCTGTCGAAGGTCTGTGTCCGTGATATTTCACTAGCAGTACTGGTATCGGTGTTTCATATGATAGTATAAGCATTCACCAGTTGCTCGAAGAAATATATCCCACATAATTCAACAAACAGCTACTAAAGGGCAATAACTTTTTTTAAGATTCCGTATCGTGTAATTTGTTGAGTTCGTGTTCTGATTGCACAACTTCATTTTATTTTATTTTTTGTTGTCATTTTCTTTGTTCCATGTATCCCCGTAAGTCTATACAAAATTGTATAATCTGTAGGCTATTAATTCAGGTAGTATCTAAAATCTAGTAATTCTACAATTACTAAAGTTTTACTTAATGTAGGCCATTAGAATCGCGTGATTTCACAGAAGACATACGATAACATTGGTGTACTGCGTGAAAATAGTATTTTAACTTAATATAAAACTACTACTATTTAAACATAAAAATAAATAGTTAAATATCACACTAATTTCTCAAACAGATATTTGCGCCTTGAGGTAGCAGTTAACTTTGTGTCGGTCTATAAACTACGTGACTTATGTCCGTTTAATACAAATAGCCCCAAGAGCAAAATTTCGGGCTATCTCTCCCGAACCGTTTTTTCTCGCAACCACGCTGGTTGAATGTAACTTTAAATAGCCAATACAATTTTCATGGTTAAGGTAATTCCAGCAATTCCGGTAATTTTCCGCCCCTGTTCAGATAGAAGATTTTACTTTCAAACCAGAATAACAATGCATTATTTTAAACATGGCTAGTTTAAAAGTAGCCGTGAAGTATGAATAAGCTTATTTCATAATAACGCCAACGCGATTGGGCCCTTGCGGTTTTACCTCAACAATAAATCAACAGTTAGCATCGCTTTATTTGGACGAAGAACAAACAGCAGTTTTTGGCATTTTGCTTTCGGGGGTTAGTAATCAGATCATTTGTGGTTTTATGACGAATACAAAAACTCAACCAACAGAAAACAGTTAGGCCTATGTAATCATCTCATATCATTTTATTATGTCAAATTTTAATACATACTAATACACAAAATAATTCGTACTTGAGCGTTAGTCCCACGTTTAGGGTTAATACGGTATGCAGGCACGGATTTAGCACACCTGGTCTATCGAGACAGGCGCCAACTAGAATCAAAACAGGAAATGTGGCCGGTGCGTCAGGTCCGACCGAACCCGAGCTTTCAGCTTAGAGAAGAAATAGTGCAGTACGGATTTCAAAGCGGGAAATGACCGTTATATTTTTTATTCCACCTTTCCCCTTTGGAGTAAATAATTAAGGTTACAACAGTGATCATAGTCTATCTGACAACAACAACTGAATGAAAATATCACTGTCTGTAAGATGCGTCATTAAAAACCAAAGTTCATTTATGGATTTAGTCACTTACGTAGTCATTGTTTGGTGGTTTGTTGTTGCTATCAATAATATTAATTCACTGACATCAATTAATTAATGTATTCATTCGACGACATCAATCAATATATGTGTTCCAATAGGAAACTTGGAATCAGCTACCTTGTGGCGAAAATTAAATATTCCATGTCTGTTTATTCTAAAGCCAAGTTTGGGCTTACCTGGAAAGCAGGTTTACCACTCACACTTTTTTTACACGACAAAGCCTAATTTTATGAGTGCCCCTGTATGTAGAATTTGGAAGGAAGATAGCAATGTATCTCCGATCTGTCTGGCGTAGACTTGTCCAATGAAATGCTTCACTGACAGAACTTAAGCATGCTTTTGTTTGCACTGTGCAAGGAATGATGCGATGAAATTCTTGTCTGCGTGATCCGATAAGGAATATAACCTTATTAAAGTCCGATTGTGTGTTTAGGTAATAAGCATCTAAGTTGCATTGCCGTTAAATCACAACAAAATTCCCTTTGCAGGTAAACTTACTAGTCTATTTAGTACACATGTGTGGCTTGTTTTACAGTCAATAGTCAACTCACATAAAGGCTTGCCGTATGACATTAGCTTGAAAAAGAACATTAGCCTGATAAAAAACGATTTCATATATTTTTTTGTGATAGACAAATTATCAATTTTAATTAATCTGAAATGTCCCATCGCAGAGTATTTAGAAGTTAGAAGCGTACACAACAATTTCCAACCACATATGCCGTCCATTTGGCCTACTATGATATTTATCTGGATACTGCTGATCTTCATTGCGGCGCAACTTTACGCACAAACACAGAACACATTCCTAAACACGCTCTTCCTTATTACCGGGTTCTGATTTTTGTCTGTTATCACCTAAGTATTTACAAAAGACGCTTCCGACGTGGCATTGATTAATTGCGCTCGTATGGCCGTCAACATCAGATAAAGGGAAAGAAAGGCAAGGGAATCTCTTAGTTGACACTATTTGATTTTTAAACTATTGTCTTCGGAACTATATAAAGATGACTAAAGTGTACATTTTCAGAAACAATTTTCATGAGTATCGGGGCTAAGAAAAGCAGTCACCTGTCAATTATCGTAATAAACTATAACTTTGCAATTATATTTAAAGTTGAAACGATAAGAGTGTCCATTAAGTGTTTCATTGCCAACTAGGCTTTGAGTATGGCTGTGTTTGTCTTTACATAAAAAAGCAGATCAAAACAGTAGTTTATTTACGCTTGACTGCTCAAGGACAAACATCCAAAACAAATAGGGCTAAGCAGAAAAGAAAACAGTGCTGCCGCTAACTAGGTTATCCCATTAGCGACCCGTTGCGTTGGCATGTTATTCAATCGCTCAAGTGTAAATTAGATTAAATCCAGTTGCTATCGCAGCAGCTCAACAAAATATAACTTTTGTTACTATTCATTAATTTTGAACCTTGATAATCCGATAGGGAGTTAGATACAGCGATTTCTAGATAAAGGAGACGTGCAATATTGCAAACCGTGATTCATTGTGTTGCGCGTGCGTGAGATCCCCAGTTATTTATTCTATTCTATTCGTCGATGGAACTGACCTTGATTTAGTGATTGCAAACCACGATATAAACTGCCCTTACTCTCGCCTCACTATATTTTGAACGAAGGTTTCCCGACTATATAGTCTACTAAATATAACCAACAACTTAATTATTTTACACATCCAAGTAATAAGGAGTAAGCAACGGCACAATCAAGAGTTGTTTGGTACTTGACAAATGTATTCTTTCTCCTGTTTTATTTAAAGCAACTAAACATAAATTAAATTAAAACGACATTGTATTTAATAAAGTAAGTACTTTTTATTCTCGATGTATGTCAAATCCCTTCCCAACCATTCCCAATACCGACTGCAGGGAGGGGTTTGTTGCTGGAGTAAAAAAAAAATACAATTCAAAATGCATTAAAGCTTAAAGATTGAATGACTGGTACAGCCAAGCGGATGCGGAAAAACAAAAACATACACATATATAGACAAAGTGCAAATATATGTATTTGAATGCGTCGGATTCGTTAGAGTAAATGCTGATATTTTATATTGATCTAACATAGCTCTTCAACCCCAAAACACAAATTAGAAAAATGTAACTACTTGCATACCTTTATTTTTTTTCTGGAAAGAACTGTATTCAGAGTGAAGTGAGAATTCTGGACGCAAACTCTAGTGCTTACATTAAATTTGTTTTAAAGATTAGTCTTGCTATCTCGTAAATCCGAAGAACGGAATCTATAATTTACTGTTAAATTACAGCACTTTGATGTCTGACATCCTCAGTGACGTTCAATGTTTTTTCGCTGTAAAGTTTGGCTCAGTGATTGACAAGGCTCGATACAAATAAAACATCCCGTGAAAAGCGTGCACGCTTTTTTTCGAATTGTGCATGGGAGGCGTGGATCTCTCACTTTTGACATTCTCTCCGCAGTAGCTTCTCTCTTCAAGGCAGAGTAGCATTCTCCTATGACATCACCAAGCTAGTGAATGGGGGAAGTTCGCGTTTAAAGAAAGGAAAACTTTCTATGGATAAGTATTGTCAAAGTACAAGAAAACGTGTTTAGGATCAGCGTTATGCATCAAAATATATTTTCAGTAGAAACGAGGAGGCACTGGAAATGCTGACAGTGTATTTTAATGTTGTACGTGCGGAATAAATAATTGTGAAACCTGGAGTATATATCATCGTCAAAAGGCCCCTCGCCAAAGAAGCTGTGGCGGAGTTAAAAACTTACGACCGATAATCTTGTTTTTGTTTCTTTTTTTTCTCAAGTTAAGATATTTTTTGGTTGGGGCAACGCGTCAAGAAAGTAGAGGAGACGGCTTTTCTCGACTTGATTTCTCGCCTATGGACGACAGCAGTCCTCTCTCTCCAAAGGCAAATGCTTTCAGTATTGCCTCTCTGATTTCAGCGGCAGAGCAAGCAGGAAACGCAACATTTGACAAACACGGCACTGGCCCGGACAAGCACGACCCGCATAACTGCCATAGACCTTATAAAATGCACTACAGCACTGTTACCAGAGAAATGGAAGGTATGAATTTGTTCTTGACAATTACTTTCTCGTATATGTGCTTTCTACTACGAGTAGCTAGCTAGGTGTCTTGCTGTATGAGCCTACGAAACATGACTGCTCCCATACTTTTCAAAGGACCAACCAGACACACGAGACAGTCCTGCGGGGCTACAAATGATTCATTGCATCGCTATAATGTTCCAGGGTCAATGCGACTGGGTATGACCTATTGAATATTTAGTATTTACAAATTCATACCACTCGTAATAATTTAGTGAAGTTATTCAGAAATATCTGATGAGGGATTCGAAATGTAACAGAATACATTTCGTACTATGAATACACATTCATTTTCGAGAATGGAATATTTCATAGATAAAAGAGGAGATGCAACATAAAAGTGTTTAGGTGCGTGAGAAATGTGAGCGTTTTAGTTGCATTGGATAAGTTACTGTCTTCATGATACTGAACATGATAAGGGTTGCAAACTAAAAAACGGGGGGCAATGTATTGAGGGGCGGTGAATATGAGGTCGAAATGTATTGGTTGCTAAATTATCAAATCGTGTTAAATAATGTTACAGCCTAATGACTCACGGTTCTTCGTAAGAACTGCAATAGTCGCGAAAAATATAGTCGATGCCAGTTTAATTCACAACGTAAGGTGTTTGTTTGTTCGTGTACAATAGGTGTTTGTTTACCTTGTAGAGGGGTATACTCCGTTGTGCCAGTTAGCCTTTCTATTGTTAGAGGCGGTCGATGTGGGCGATACCCTTATCCGAAAGTAAATGGGTGCCGGAAAGCCCATTAAAAGGGGCGCACTTCACTGTCAATCAGACTCGTCCCAAGGCGAGGAAAGGCGCATTACCTGTAGTTCCTTATCTAAATAGAAATAAGAACCGGTTTTATCGTGAAGGGGAGGCCCTATGTGAGAGATAAGAAAGAGGTCTGGTTTGCGGTGTAACATACGGCAGTAAAGCAGCGCACAGGCCGCTCGGAATACTCGAGAACTCAGTCAATAGGAAACGTGAGCGCGTGAATATATGCTTATATTTTTCATGAAAATTTATAGATGCATTTACTTTTTCAAGAGAACAAGCGACCGACACCACGAGCCGCGCATTCAAGGATTTATTGTAACATTCTCTTTGGAAGTTTCGGCGTTAACCTATCGGACAATTGCAGGCTCCGTTCCGATTCATAGACAACAGACATTTCTAGAGATAGTTTATATTACACTGGATACAACTTTGACGATTAATGGAAAATACTTTTAGTCGTATGAAACGGAATTTAATTATTTGATCGTTTTAAATGTTGTGATAATTATTTTTAATTGTTTCTTTTTAAAACAAAAGACATAATTTAATTTTTTCTGCTGTTGGTTTTGCAATCGACAATTCGCGTATAGTAAATCAAGTTTTTGGGATGATTTCAGCAATATCCAGTCCGTGGCTGACGCAGCTGTCCCATTTTTGCGATGTTGCAGCCTTCACGACCAGCAGCCTAAGCAGCCTCAATACACCGGGAAGTTATCACCTCTCTCCCTCCCCTGGGGATCCGTATAGCCAACATGAAACCCATTTCGAGCCCTGTTCTGCCGCCCAGCACAGCTACAATTACACGGGGACGAATCCGGCCCAAACCCAGCAGAACGATTCAGCGACATCCAACTGCTCCACGTCTTCCTCAAATTCAACACCGAACAACAAGTCGCTGGTGAAAAAGAACCCAAAAGTGGCCAACATTAACGTTCAATTGGAGATGAAGGCTCTCTGGGATGAATTCAACCAACTTGGAACCGAGATGATAGTAACTAAGGCTGGGAGGTGAGTAACAAAATTATCGAAAACTAATGCGAATTGCCGGTTACCAAAATGTCGTACCTTGGGCGGACATAAAAAGACTCCTTTTTCAGAATAATTTTGATGATAGTTTTGCCTCGCTTTTAAGAACCACAGCACAACGCAATCACCTTTAGCTTTATGCAGCTGGGTTAAGATATATCAATTGAATATTTGTAATCGATTAACTATTTACATAAGCTTAGTAAAAGCTATGTTGGGCAATTTACCGTTCGATTTGTAAATGTATATTTCCACAATATGACTCGCTATAAAAGCATTAAGTATTGATTAAAATGCCTTGTCCCGTTCTGGTACTAATTTAAAAGATGCATGATCATCACCAGAAACATATGGAACAATTTTCAATGATTACAAATACATATAAAACGCATCGTAATTTTAAGCATTATTTTGTCTAACTTTAATTAAATTTCGGCCTACTTAATCTGTACATTCTATACAGATACACTTATAATGCACTGCTACTCGCGAGTAGGTAATATACTTGTGTGACTTCTATAACAAAGCATCATTGTTAAATTAAAGAAACATATGTGGGAGTTATTGTATGACTACAATATAATTTATAGACGTTTCTTGATCTTCGAGTAAAGCCAATACAATGTTTTTGAAGGGATATACCAAAGTTACTGGACATTAATAAAAAATGTGTTGTTTATGTTTCCTTTAAAAACTAATTTTAAAAAAATGATAATAATGGATGTGAATTTTTTTTCCACGCTACCCAAATTAATCAAAAACAGGCGTGGGAAAAATGAGATCAAAAAGGCGCTGAATAAATCCAAACGGAACTATATGCTGTTGTTGTTTTTTTAAATTTTGATTTAATTTTTTATTTTTGTGCAATGACGTTAAATAGATATTCTACAATATTTGGTATGATTCTATGTTAAGTTAAGATTTATTCCATAGTTCACCAAAAGTATTACGCAAGAAGGACACATTTAAACAGGTCTAGAAGAAATATCTGTTTTAGTGTCGTTTTAAAAAAATTGTTATTCATTAAAAGGAAAAACTCCTTGCATTGGTTTGAATTCCCGAAATGACAATCTATTGATAAAAATTATTGCGCCTACGTTTAGTTTATACACTTACATTGTGCAATAAAATGTGCGATACAATGAGTGTTAATTTTCTTTGTCACAATATTTTAAGTTATTCAACAGTACACTGCACGTTTTTTTCTTCTTATTCTTCTTCTTTAAATATAATTCCCAGTTAAGAGAAGCATCCCAGTTAAGATTTCCTACACAGACTGAACCACTGGATAGACCACGTCTTGAATTTCATCGTTTTAATTAAATGAACGTGAACTAAGTGGGCACAACAGCAAGAGTGGGAAGGGTACATCTAACGTTCTCTGGCCTGACTGAAAGTAGCGTAAAAAATATGACATACAAGTTATGCAATTATAATTCCCCTTTAAAAGAAAGGATGCAGCACGAGCCCTGAAGATTGTAAAAACAGATAAAATCTGGCATTGCTTTGCTCGGTCTCTGACCTGAAGTTCCGATAGTATATTCTTCCAGATAATACCGCACGGGCTCGTTTTCAACGCAGTCTAAGGCATTATTAAACACAATTCTCTAAAGTTAATTTCTGTAATCTTATTTCCACATGTTCAATTGGGCAAACCGTGGGTTTATTTTCTCATTAGTATAATCAAATAAATGTCGTAATTGCAATTTATTATCTGTGTTTTTGAAATATCGGTTCAATTAAGAAATGAAACACCGAAATGTCAATCTTTGTGTGATTATAAAACAGAGTCAATCATATAATATGTCCTGAAATAGCTTATCAACTGCTAAAGATGTAACACCATATATAATCGTATCTTGTTTAAAGACCTTCGTTGATCGATCAGCCTACCCTTTGGACATTCCGGAAGTTTTTTTAATGTTTACTCTTTGCAACGCATATAAGGGTTTAATTGCTTTAAAATAAGAAACTCGCAAGTGTTTCGTGTAGTCAAGAAGTCTACGTAGCTATATTTAATGTTTTCCAACGCAGGCCGGAGAAAATATGCAAATCTAATACATTTTTTGTCTACGCAATTACTCTGATAAAAATAAATATGCTCGTTTTCCATAAAGCGCTGTTAACAACATACTTAGATGTATTTATAATCACCAGAAAATATACTTAAATGTGACATCAAATATTTTTAAAGGAGAGAGATGTGTAGCTGTTGGATGCTATACTTAACAAACCCCTGGTACTATAAACTGACAGTCAGAACATCATCTATCAATTGAAATACACCGAAGAAAACAGGCTGCAAGGAAAGGCACTTTAAATGCTACTTTAACCTCACCTATCCTCAGCTATGCCTTTGAAAAGACTGTGATGTTAATTGAGCGGTCGTTTTCGGATCACTTTCTCTGCTGCTGTGAAATGCACTTAGTTCACTTTCAATGGGCCTAAAATTCTAGGGGCTTTGGATTGGTTCTGTTTGTTTATTAAGTAGTAAATGGAAAATAAGCAATACAGAGAGCGAATAAAAGAATGTAAATATCTGCTCATCATCTGTGTGTAACATTATAAATGACAACTAAGTAATGAAGAGAGGAGTAATTGGAATTTATTGTCTGTGTTTGTGAAATATCGGTTCAGTTAAGAAATGAACAGAACTTGAACAGAACCTAAATAGATATCAAGGTAGAATAAACTCCATACAAAACACAGCTTTGCAACATTGTCAGTCAAAGCAGCCAAGATTCAGCCTAAACTTAATCCCTAACTATTGACCTTTCACGAATCCACTTTTCCCAAGTCTTTCCATTGGGTAAAAAAGAACAAAACAGAAATGTACTTCGAGCTAAACAGATATATAGCCCTATTAATAGTGAGATAGGAATTAACTCAGATTTTGTGAAATCGTCGTGATACGAATTTAGCTTTGAGGAAAACATTTATAGTCATATCCCATAGCTATAGGCTATTCGCCGTTTCCAAATGATTCTCGTGATTTGTTAGTAACTACTTAATCAATGAATAAAATGTAAAAGGTAAACGTTAATGATTATAATTGTTATTATGGTTTAACTTTAACTATGGTTTAACAAATTTAACTTTAAATGCAATACTGATCTAAGTAAAAGTATAGGATTCGGGGCCCTTAAGTCAGTTCTATAGATACAAGAGTATAACCCAAGTGTTTTTTTGTTTTTTTTTAATCATTGTTAAAATTCGGATATTTTGAAGTGAGCTGGTTCCGGATCATTCCGAACCTATATTTTGTTGATGAAACAATGAAACGTGGCTATGAAATTAATTTCTACATTCCATTCTGCGAAATCGTTTCCAGATTTAAATTATTCTAAAAGAGTCAAAAGGGTCGGTGATTAAATAAATAAACATACAAACAAATAAACTCCCAATACCATCTGTTTTCTGTTTCAGGAGGATGTTTCCTACGTTTCAAGTAAAAATCTTTGGAATGGATCCCATGGCAGACTACATGCTTCTGATGGACTTTTTACCGGTGGATGACAAACGATATCGGTAAACTACATTTAATGTAACCACGAACAAAATAGCCCCCCTAGTCCAAAATAAAGGAAGTAATTTAATGAATTTGATTTATATACCGCCTTTCTGAGTCTCAAAGTGCTTTACAGTGAGCGGGAAACTCACCTCAACCCATTACCAATATGTTGTATATTTGAGTTTGTGGCTGTACAAGATATTGAAAATGGTTCGACGTTGCTAAAGCATGGTTAGTTGTGTATTTACTTGAGATAAAATGTGTGGCCCTGTGGCCACTGTGTTCAGTGCGTATTAAACAGCTTGTTAATGTATTAACTATTTTTTCATTTGAAGGTATGCCTTTCACAGCTCCTCGTGGTTAGTTGCCGGTAAGGCTGACCCCGCTACTCCCGGGAGAGTTCACTACCACCCAGACTCTCCGGCCAAGGGCGCCCAGTGGATGAAACAGATAGTTTCGTTTGATAAATTAAAACTGACCAATAATTTATTGGATGATAACGGTCATGTAAGTATTTATATATTTTATAACCAGGGCTTATTAACAGAGGTTACTTAGTATACTTAGTTAGATATACATAGTATGTATAGTCCATTAACATAACGTACTATCAATTAACATAGGCTTTGACTTACAGTATAATGTCAACAATGTTATTTACTTTTTACAGCGGTTCTAACTCATGGTATTCAAAAAATAATGATCGTATAGAGGTCAACAAAAACGTTCTGCATTCCATAAAACCCTAATACGTTTTCCTTTTATGTGACTAGAAACGTATATCTAGGAACCCGATCACTCTAATCAACGATCAATGTATAAGTAAAGTTTTAAATATGATGAAATTCCTTAGTCAAACAAAAGATTTCATCCGGGAAATACCTAAACTTTAAACTACTAACTCGATTTATATTTTCCTTGTGTAGACCTATAAGCAATTACTAGACACACGCTTTGTTTTGCAGATAATAATAATCTAACTTGAATTAGAACGTACTCTTCTCTTTGACAATGAATATTAAAATAATATTATTTTATGTGCATGTCTACATAAAATAATTCTCGCAAATGGGAGTTTTATGGACCATGAATTGGTATATTAAAACACACTGAACCAGATTTTTATTCCCGCCGCAGATTATTCTAAACTCGATGCACAGATACCAGCCAAGGTTCCACGTAGTTTACGTGGACCCGAGAAAAGACAGCGAGAAGTATGCTGAAGAAAACTACAAGACGTTTGTTTTCGAAGAGACACGGTTCACGGCCGTCACGGCCTATCAAAATCACAGGGTACGTATTAGGACCATCATCCAAACGGGGTGCACGCAGTGAAATGTAAAAACAATCCTTCAAAATTGTTACCTTTGAGGACACCCTGTACATTTCGTGAAAGATCTTGGAATTCAGCTTGTGTATGTTTGACTCATTAGACTGAGGCAAATAATGTAATAACTGCGTTTGAATTTCCTTTTCATGCCACGTTTGTTTAGTATAAAAAGACATACTAAGGCTTAAACCATTAAATGAAGCTTTGCTCAAATTGTGTTGTATCCGATAGGCCTACACACGCAGAGAGACTCAACGAGCTTTATAAAACCGGAACGGAAACGAAAAGATGTCTGTATTATTCTGATCAATGGGACAGCCGCATAACTAAATCGTTTCCTTTACATTTTCCGCCGAATGGGCAAAAACATAGGTTTTAAATGGTTTGTCAATATACGCTGCTGGCTTAACCCCGTATTGTAATTAAACTAAAATAATTAAAACTAATTATATGTATTTACCTTAAGACATGTCTGCCTAATACAAACAGGATGGAGGTGTAATTAAACGAAAAATTAAATAAACCGATTATTAAACCAAGAAATTATAATAT
Organism: Hiodon tergisus; assembly: GCA_025775045.1. Taxonomy (NCBI): domain Eukaryota; kingdom Metazoa; phylum Chordata; class Actinopteri; order Hiodontiformes; family Hiodontidae; genus Hiodon; species Hiodon tergisus. The sequence continues at coordinate 4,846,847 of JAOVYW010000036.1, read as the reverse complement.
GACGGTAATTTCGTTGCAGAATCAATTAAAATGCTTATTTGTTATAGCGCATTTTTACAAAAATAATTTGTCACAAAACAGATGGAATGAAAACAATAGAATAGAAGTAAAATACGCTGACATGGCGTAAATAAACAACTTATTTCCATTAGGTAAAAACATCAAGAGCTTCACAAACGATGTAGAAAAACCCTGTTAAGATTGAAATAATTTTGATTTCCACTGTCGTGTGTTATCATTTATGCTATGATTACCTTCCGGAATTTTAAATATCAATAGGCTGCTTTCGTTTGACGACACTAATCAACAATAAAGTGGATTTCTTCCGAAGTCTCCCGCTTCAATTATTATCTCGTGAAGCTATCTCGTGTCCCCGTTAGTTTCTGTCTTCTATTCCTTTCACTTCTAGGTTCCGAACATAACTAGTCGAGGGGCGCTCAGTTTTTCAACTCATTTAAGAAATTGATTAAGGCAAAACTTTTAGCCGCGCATAGTAGTTAGATGGACGTTTATCAAATTAATTATTTATACACTAGGAAAACCCAAACAGACAATTCAACTAAGTTGTTAATATATTAAATATCAAATAGGCCTAATCAAAGTTTTAAGTACTGACGACATACATTTTTTTGTTACTGAATGTCAAGCAGCGTTTAATTCCAACAAACATTTTTTTTCGCAAATTCGCAAAGCAGACCTTTACGCCGATAATTCCACTACCGGAATTTTTCTTGATTCCCTCCCATTTTTATTTTCAGATCACACAACTGAAAATTGCAAGTAATCCTTTCGCAAAGGGCTTCAGAGACTGCGATCCAGAAGACTGGTGGGTGTAGCTTTTTAAACTTACTCTGTGTCCTAGTCTCCTATTCCCATCATTCTAATTTCACTATATTATCGCAAGGTGTGGTATTTTGTTTTATTTCAGTAATGCTCCACAATATTGTAACATGATTTTAGTTCAACTATGTATTGCACGGAAACCCAGAGCTAAGCAACACAAGTCATCAGATTGAGCTGTGGTCTGCCTCAGGTTGCTGGTGAACCTATCAAACCGAGCAGGGACACTTTCTAGGCCTACGGAATAGTGAATGTGTTGTTGTTTAGCCCCTGTGTTGTCTCTGCTTTAGGCCCAGAAATCACAGGCCAGGCTCCTTGCCAATAATGAGTGCCTTTGCCAGAACACGGAACCCTATGTCATCACCGCCCCAGCAAAACGGCACAGAAAAAGGTCTGCTTATCTTTCATTGTTTAAGCTATGAATTATTCTATGGGTCATCAGGCCCAGATTCTATCAAGCTACCAGTTTTGGTACAAAGTGCACAGTATTTTTCATCAAAGACACTATGTTCTGATTTTAGCAAATAACAACTATGTCGACTGGAAGGGTGTTACCTATTCAGCTCCCATGTTAGACACTAATGTCGGCTGGAAAAGTATTATCTATTCAGCTCCCATGTTAGACACTAATGTCGGC
>JAOVYW010000036.1:4825386-4837255 GCA_025775045.1 Hiodon tergisus | reverse complement strand
CAGTTCACCCCTCCTCCCTCTGTGCCCCTTCTCCCCCTCGCTCAGTGCGCCCCTCCTCCCTCTTGCTCAGTGCCCCTCCTCCCTCTCGCTCAGTGCCCCTCCTCCCTCTCGCTCAGTGCCCCTCTTCCCTCTCGCTCACTGTCCCCCCTCCCTCTCGCTCAGTGCGCCCCTTCTCCCTCTCACTCACTGTCCCTCCTCCCTCTCGTTCAGTGCACCCCTCCTCTCTCTCGCTCAGTGTGCCCCTCCTCCCTCTCGCTCAGTGCCCCTCCTCCCTGCATTGCTGGTTTTTCCCATTCCTCAGCTTTTCTTCCGCCTCTGTAAACCCCCTAATGCCAAATTCTCTTTAGGAGGAAACAAATGTGCTGAATGGAACCTTGGGTCCATTATAACGTGCAGTTAAACAAACAATGTAGGAAGTCCCAAAGACTCCCGCCCTTTATTGTACAACCCAACATTTGGGGAATTCAGGCTGGAAAAACATGGTAGTGGGAGATAGAGGGAGAAGTCAGATACAAGTGCGCCCACACCCATTGTCACTCACAACGCCAGGAGAGGAAGAAGCCGCATTGTTCCCGTCAATGGCGTAAATGCAGTGCAGGGGCCATAGCAGATAAGGGCTGAATGCCACCCTGATCTCATCTGAGCTACTGATGGAGCACTTTGTCACTGCACACTGATTTAGGAGGCAATACAAGTAATTACCAACAAAGAGGCCTGCAGGTACCTCATCCTTATCTGTTAGCATTATCAACAATTTCCTCCTACAGGTGTTTAACAAAACAGGGGGACAAGACAGGAAGGGTAGGTTTTTTTGATAAATACTCTAAATGATCTAGGTTCTGCTCAAGAAAAGTCATTATGATTTTATTATATCGTTTCTATGAATGGGAAATTATTATTTGATCAAAGCTGGCTGACGTATTTTTAAAGTTTAGATGAGGAATGATATTAGGCTCATTAATACACAGAGAGAATATATAAACGAAGTGACAAACGTTTGCATCTATGCATTTAACAGCAGTATGGACCAATTGCTGCAAAACTAACCATTTGCATGCAACTTTTGTTTTTTTAAATACACTAGGAGAATTAGGAAGCGATTCCGTTTTAGATACTTAAGAGGGCAATTTTATCGTGCCAAACAACTTAACTGGCAGTTGAATTCATACTATTGTTGAGGAATGAACAGAACAGTTGGCAAGCTATTGGAAAAGTTAACTTCACCAACACGCATTAATCCAGAATAACGTCAATTTTTCGAGCGATAAATTACAAACCTGTGAAACCCAGGTCGTAACGAATCTTTCCCTGGATCGATCCCTCTGAAAGGGAAAAATATTATTTGTATTTACTTTTACTCAACCAAGCAAAATAAATAAAAAGATATATAGAGAATATAAATAATTAATAGGCAATACCTAGTTATTTTTTTAATCTTTAAAAAGTGCACGTAGCTAACGTTACCAAAACCTAAGCAGTCAGAGTAACATCACATACGTTGCTATTTATTTTAACTTAGCAACACCATGAAAGTATAGTAACATACTAAAGCTATTAGAAAAGACGACAGTCCGTCTTTACGTAACCCCTATTAGTAGAAAGCAGAGATACAGCGCCTTGGCAGCGTAACACACCCGTGGGGAGAAAACCATGCGACAGTGAGCATGAAGGACCCAAAGTGGGACGACACGACGTCCGTATCAGCGCCTGAATTAATTTTGATGCGAAATTTATTCGCGTTCTGTTTTCTGTTATATTTATGTCATCTAATTATGCAACAAATTTACGCTACGAAATAAAAGTTCTGAAACCGAATCTGCTTAATCAATTTTATCCTCACTACTTAAGCAAATGACGTATTATTCTTGCATGTAGGCTAAATAATGTATTTAGTATTGCGCTTATATATAGATACCTGTATTATTATTATTATTATTATTATTATTATTATTATTATTAACAAAACATCAAAGTAACACTAATATGCCTGGAATTTGTTTTCACACTTCATTGTGCAAAGTGATTAGACGTTCAAAAAGTCACAAATAAATGCGGACATCCCTGCCTTACATATATGCATTCTGTTACTGACACGCAATTGTAGATTAGGCTATTTTGTCTTGAATGAAGCTCAATACGGGCAAATTAGACAGATAGGTAGGTCCTGCTAGACCACGTTCTTAGTATTAGACTGAACAAACAGAGTGCTCTTTATTTTTTATCCCTTTCAGTCTAATATAGAAAGAAGAAAAAAAAACTGTAGCCCCTAATCCACAGAGCACACAGTGTCCTTTCATGAATGTGCTGGGAGAGACCTTTATTTGTCCATTCCTATCATGGAGAAGGGAGGTTCAAGCTTGGCTGGGTTTGAGCGAGGAGATTAGATGAAACCAGAGTGTTTTAAACCTCTTTAGGGGGCCCTGGATTAAGTTGGGTGCAGGCAATATATTGCTTTTCCCTGTAAAGCTAAATTAAACAGTAAAGAATATGTGCTCACAGGTGTTTAGTGAAATAAAGTAGAACAAGTAGAATTTTCTATTAAGAAATACAATTGAGATAAAATGCTTTTTAAGTAACTTTTTGTATAATCTCTGCATGTGAGCAATTTATGTTTTATCAGGATTTCTTCCATGTTATACATATTAACAATTCAGTCAAATCAATCCCATTGATCAGTAAATTGTGGACACTTGAACGAGATCAGTTTTTAGCTGAAATGGGAATATTAAATAGAAATAACATTACCAAGCGGTCTGATAACGAACATGCCAGCTACAATCGATACGCAATCAGGGTTAAACTGTCTAAAACCCACATTAAACAAAGTAAGATCATGGGCTGATCGTGTTATTTGTTTAGAGACAATTCATTGACAAGTCATATCTGAGTCCTCAGATATCCCACATCAACACACTAAAAATCATAAAAGTAAAATTTGCCGTCAGCCTTTTTAAGGATCTCATGTGAATATCAACACTAAACTACATCATGTTATATATTCCTCAGCCCAGTTGGTGACATGTTGCTCAGTGTGTGACTGTCAACACATGGGATCGGCACGGGGGGGCATGGAGTGAATGGCATTGTTTATGTAGATAGTAACTGAGATGGGCATGGTCTCCACTGGAGGACCAACAAGTCAATTACAGCAAATGGAGGTGGCAGGATCGTGACCCCTTAGAGGGGATCGTGACCCCTTAGAGGGGGCCGTGAAAAAAGGTTCCGTTGACTGGCCCAGTCAGATGCCATGCCCTGCCGCACCATAAATTATTAGTGCCATCTCGGCTTACGCAGGGCAGATGACAATGCCAGTGAGGGGGTCAAGGTCTGAGTATGTGAGGAAAGTAGAGGAGGATGCTTGGTAAGGAAATCCCCAGACACTCTCAGGTGGGTCGCCTTACAGCTCATCACCAAATTAGAAAGGATTTTAGTTCAGCAGTGTGGCCTGGCCTGGCCAATCCAACATCAGAGATAGAAATAAACCTGTCTCATGTCAGCCGGGTCATACTTTGTGAAGTGTTTCTCCCATCTGAGACACCAAAACAAGCAAGCTATACAGTACCAAAATAGCTGGATGACGTCAATGTGCACATTAATATCTAAATGTGAACATTTGTTTAGTTTTGTACTATTAGCTCTCAGCAATGCAAATGACCATAATAAATTTAAGTACTAATTTCCATAGGATATGCCACCATATTTAACGTTTAAATATGTAATTAGGTATATAGTTTTACAAAGCTGTTTTTAATTACTGCAGATATTTTTGTATTGTACTGCACAAAAAATGTATTTATGATGGTACAGAGCTGCTAATGATAGTAAGAGCCTTATAAACCAGCAGCTGCTGGAATGCATTTCACTGTGCAGTACACCCAGGAACAGACTGGCCTTCACCCAAAACTGCTATTATGACAGAAGTCACTAATACCAAGAATTAGAACTCAGTATTGTTATTTTTGGTTTTGTCATGCCATGCTGCTCCCTGTCATTAGAAATGGAAATCTCTGTATGAGGAACACTATGTGTTTCCTGAGTGAGGAGAGCCTACCAAGATGTTGGTGCTTGTGGTCACCGGCTATCTCTGACCTTCATCAGTGACCAACGCATGCAGTACACGCAAGCAAATGCATGTTAGAGTTACGTGTGTGTAGATATGCCCGTGCACTTATATCCAGAGGTTCATGCAGGATGCTGTTTCATGCAGGATGCGTTAGAGAAAACAGAGCCTTCACACAACAGGTTTATGTGGATGAACTTTTCAGCCTCAATGTCTCCTCCACAATTCACTCCATGTCTAAGGAATCCTATGGAATAGTTGCAGCTCAACATTGAATCTCTATGGAATAGGGGTTGGTTAGTTTGGAGAAACTCACAGAAGCAGGGAAGAAGTGAGTAGGTTACATACGGACTCGAAGAATGTGTGAACGACAGGACAAAGAGAGGAAAGGAGAACTATTCCTAGGACTGACATTCTTCTTACTTTCTTATGTTGGAAATGAAAACAAACTGCCCAGAGGATCGAGCTCCTGTGTTTTTTCCAGTCATTTTTGGCTCCACTGCAGTTGAGCGAGTTCCCACTGTTGATTCAGCGGAAGTTTGACTTTAAAGTTTAAACTGTCTTAACTTTCTATTGAACCTTACTTTGCTCTGCATGTGTGCGGTTCTGCACTCATCAGCATTATTTTAGCTTTCAATGACTCTGGTGAGGGAAATCCTGAGTTACCAGTCAGTTGCCCTTCATAAGGTTTCACATAGGAAACATGACTTTCTTATGCTTTTCTTATCTATGTTATTCTGTGACGGAATAGGTAAAGAGACCAGTAATCGATACATCAAAAAGAAAAACAAATACATCACCACTGGTCAGGAGCAAGGTCCAGTCCAGTCCGGTCCTGTATGAGGTCTTCTGGGTCCTCTCTGAGATCTCACTTACATAACTTAGCTGTTAAAATAATAACAAAAACCTTTTGATAGGGACCCCCTGGCAGCCACATAAGCGTGTTGAACACATCACATATGTCAGAAGCCATCCCTTGTAAGGATTGAAATGACTAATGATTTTGTGTGACCTGAATAGTGCAATGATAAATTCAGAAATCCATTATGAGATGTTCATATCTTCAAATCAGATATAAGGGAGTTGCTTCCTCCTCAAAAAGCACAATGCAGGGGCATATGGCCTGGATTTGAGGTTGGTGAGAGAGGGATATATGCACATAATCTTAGTTCATTTTCTCACAGCTGCCTTGGGCAAAACCGATTGAGTGGATCACTGGGTCAACAGCAAAATTGGTAAAACATGCAACTCTGGTAAATGTAGGCAGTCAAAAACATAGATTGTAAAAAAAAGCTAAGTGTTCTCTGAAGTATTGTAGATGTAATTTAGATTTGTGTATGAGCCATCAGAACCCATAAAACATTCAGCAGAAGATATTTCTGACAGTAACTGAAGTGTACAGTCACACAGGTATCCAGAAAATGTGGGATGCCTCTCCTCACAGACCTTGTTTCCGAGGGAGGCTCTGATGAGAAGGGCCTGGGTGTGAGTGGAGGGATCCCAGGGAGGGTGCAGACTGACTGTTGGGTCTGGTGCATGGTGGCGCGTGGAGGAGGTTGGTACCCATAGCCAGCATCCAGCTCCTCCGGCTGGAGATGAAGCAGCCCAGATCCAAGGACAGGTTGATAGACAGGTGGTGTGGAAAGACCTGGCCTGAGGCAGATACACAGCAAAATAAATGGTGCTTCTCTGCTCCAGAGCCCCAGTGGATAGCTTTGAATCTATGACTGCTCTTATCGTGGTTTCATATACTCCCACTCTGACGGATGCTGCTATGCTCGCAGTGTCTCATGGTCACTCAGAGCTCCAGGAATAACAACATCTTTGCATGTTGCAGGAAATGAGTGCTTCTGAACGTGCCGCTGTTAGGACAGTGCTCTGTGTTATTCCTCTCACAGAAACGGATCGGTGTCTAAACCAAGACAATCTGTCTCCTCCAAAGGTTCCTCTGGCCACCACACAATGGCCATTCATCTGATAACTGGCTCATGCCATTTTACAGATGACCAATTTTAGCAGTTAAACTGAAACAATCATTTTCACACTGCATTTACTGATATTATCCAATGACTTTGACAAAACAAAAAAACAAAGGAATCTGTGCAGCTCAACAACAAAAGCAACAACAGCAGAAGGAAGGAATGAAGACTGAACCCACTGAGTAAACAGTGCTAGCCACTGGGGGGAAATTTAGCACACGAGGAACTGATTTAGTTTCTCAACGTTCTACACGTCATTATGGCACGACACCAGCCCTCGCCCTGGCACTCCTACCAACAACAAAGAGAGAGAAAATAAACACAGACTCCAATAGACAATTCCGTTTGTGTTGCGTGCCGCTCCGTGGACACGCGTAATGCCATCAGAGCACTGCTACACAAGACCTGACTGAACAGGGCCGAAAGCATGACTCAGCACCTCCGGGCCATGTGTCTCTGTGTACCACCGGTTCTCCATGTGCACAAGGCCATCAATGTAACATCATCTAGGGACGGATGTCTTTGCAGCAGGACCTACTGATCCTGGCAGTCAGACCCCTGCTCTCATGTTTTGGCTGTGAAGGGAGGAAGAGTGTCACCCAGGGAAGATAAGGCCATGATTTATTGTTATCTGTGTCAGACTGATAATGCCAACGCCACAGGCGAGACGAGACAGGCTGCACTTGCCAAGAAAACCTTTGCGTTCCCCCACAGATTCTCTGTCTCTGGTCATCAGCTGGATATATATGAATATTTAGCTGGTTAATGGTCATTCAACAAGGTTTCTTATTTATTTCATTAAATTAAATTAAATCCAATAGAGGCCAGTTATTGATAAATAACACAGTACAACATAGTACGTTGACATTAAACTATATCAATGTGAATCCTTTGTAAAGTTTCCATTAAAAATGGCGTGTTACGTAAGTATATGGTTTTTGATATATGCATAGGTGTTTGTTTTTCACGCAACCCTGCAGATGAGTCTCATGTCTGTCACTGTCCGTTTGGGTTGTGGACTGCTCAGATAACGTCTAATTAACACATTACCACAGAGGACAATGAAAGAGGTTCCTGTGTGGCCCCGCTCTTCAAGATGATTAAAAGGAGGAGTCGGTTATTACTTTTGTTGTTTTGTTAATTAATGTCTGGAGATTTAAACCATAATCAACTGCATGCCAGTTTCTCTAATTGCCTTTGGCAATGAGGAGACAGGAAGAGAAAACCAGGTGAAACAAACACAAAAAGCATTATCTCACATGCAATCACAAATACCAGAAACATACCAGCACACACCCACACACACGCAGACGCATGCACGACATTTATAAAATAGAATTGATAAACGTGACTGATTACATAATACAACACTTTAAATGAACTTCTAATGTATGTTTTTGAAGACTGATTAATGCGAATGAAATATTTCTGTAAAGATCAGCTGGATTTCTAATCATCCAAAGTAAGCTGTATTAGTGACAGTTTTTATAAAAGTGGAAAACAGAAGTGGAGGGGACCATGTGTTGGCTGAAAAGCTGGAGAGGAAAAAAGAAACGCTCACACTCACGCTCACACACAGACAGACACGCATGCATGCACTCACACTCACGCTCACACTCACACACAGACAGACACGCATGCATGCAGGCATGCAGGCCCTCACACTCACACTCACACACAGACAGACATGCATGCATGCACTCACACTCACGCTCACACTCACACACAGACAGACACGCATGCATGCATGCATGCAGGCATGCAGGCCCTCACTCACACTCACACACAGACAGACACGCATGCATGCATGCATGCAGGCCCTCACACTCACACACAGACAGACACGCATGCATGCATGCAGGGACTCACACTCACTCACACACGCACGCATACAGGCACAAACACTCACAGACACCCATGCACACACTCACTCACACACACACGCATACAGGCACAAACACTCACAGACACCCATGCACACACACACACACGCACGCACGCATACAGGCACAAACACTCACAGACACCCATGCACACACACAGACAGACACGCATGCAGGCACGAACACTCACAGACACCCATGCACACACGAACACACACACACAAACAAACGCACGCACATAGACAGACCGACAAGCACGTGCACACACAAAACAAACAGACAGACAAGCACACACAGCTGGAGACAAAGGTTCATTCCACACTGTGGCGGGGGAGGTCTCAAACATCAGCCAAATGTGCTCTGTCTTATTGTTTTCCAGCATAGAATTAACCTATACTGCATCCAATATGTACAGACAATAGGGTTTCTCCAAATAAATCTAATCCCCTATAATTCTCCATTGCATTAGGGTGATTTAGTAATTATTGTTAATTTAAGCAGTAATGAAACATTCATGTGTATACAAGTCACATTACGAGTTCAACAAAAACCGTTCAAGAACTGATTTTGAAAAACGGGACTGCTCTATTCATTGGAACATAATTTTGACAGTTCTATTCATAAGACAAGATCCTAATAATACTTTTGTCACCACTTGCAATGGTTACCGTGGCTGCAAATTGCCAATGTCAGCCCGACTGTGGAAGCCTTTTTTCCCCCAACAACTCCAGGGGACCCCCACCCAACATTTATTGTGCAAAGTGACCCCCCACCCAACATTACTCACGCCAGAGGGACCCCCCACACAACATTACTCACGCCAGAGGGACCCCCACTCAACATTACTCATGCCAGGGGACTCCCACACAACTTTACTCATTGCCAGGGGACCCCCAACCAAGGTTTTCCAGGAAGGCACAGTGTGGATCCGTCCAGATTACTCCTTTTACAGGTTTGGCAAGACTTGAAGAAGCGCTTTTTTCCATTTCCATCCGACCCCTCCCTACCTAACCCCATTCAATCCCCACACATCAGACCCTGACAGCACAGGGGATGATGTCCTGATCTATCAGAAATGCCATACTTCGTCCGTATTCCATTCAGACTAATCCCTGGTGGTTTTACCCTTTTCTGTTACAAGCATCAGTTTGCAAATGTTTACACAAGACTGATTTTCCCCTTCGCTTTGCAGGGCCTTGGACACAAAGTATAGCTGTGTAACTAGGGCCTTTCCCCGTGTCTCTTTGAGAGTTGAGTGACTGCAGCTACAATGGACTGGTAGACGTGGACTTGGAGGCAGGCTGTCAACCTTCAATAGACCGGATTAGGAAAAAAAATATCAATGGATGCTATTTGACATGTCGACATGTTCTGCTAAGTGTGTTTTAAGGTGGATTTAACCGTATTCCATCCACAACAGCAAATTGAGCCCTTTTCCATTTTTGTCCAAGGGACTAATGTTTAAGCTTGCACCCAGACAGGTTTCTCCTTTGCTTGCAGCTCACAAGAGAATTGATATGGACCCAGAAGCATTCTCAGGTCTGTGGAGGCTGTGTGTATAACCAAACAAATAGAAGGGCATTTCTCCCATTGTTTGGGCCACCGCAGGTGAGTGACAGGGCTGGGGAAGACCCTATCAGAGACCTGGAAAGGGCAGAGGGGTTTGACCCGGCCTTTCACCCACAGCAGTCCTGACCTAATCTTAGGACACAATACACTGCACACAACAAACTTGACGGTGCATGGCTTGCTAATCAGGTATTTTATTGAGAAAACTGTTACAACAACAAGCAGCTGTACATCCTCTTAGAACTTTACACGTAAATATTTCGGTATAAAACTCTACCGAAAACTAAGCAAACTATTAACGGTAACTAAAGCTGGTTCCCAGATGACATCAAACTTGTCCATCCCAGTTTGGGTTTTTGTACAAGTCATCATTAGCTGGTCTCCTGAAAGCAGAAACCCCGACGCAGGGCTGGGGCAACAGTCTAATAGAGTCTCCCCTGGGGGGCACTGAAAGGCACTTCTTTTCCAGTGACTTAATAACCGAGCCTTTTGTAACCATGGATACATCTGTGCACAGTACTGCCCTTACGTATGATTTTTCACTACTGAATACCAGGAATCACACAGAAATATACCCCATGTCAAGCATTCACTTGTTCCAACAAGACAGGCAGTGATTTTCTTTACAGCTGTGGAGCCATTAACCTTGAACTACTGAGACACACTGTTTGGGATTTTGGGGCCCAGCCCTGCAGCTCAAGTGCGTGCTCTTTCTTTAGGGGTGACGGCGCGGGCCCAGCCCTGCAACTTGAGTGTGCTTGGCTTTCTGTCGGGGTTTCTCCATCAGCGCCTCGTCCCTGAACAGAGCACACAGGAATCTCCAATCAGCTCGCTGGGCCTCAATCCCTCTGCCCCAGGTACAAATAAACCTGGTAGCAGGCTTGCCCAGTGTTCACCCGCCTCTCACCCGCCACTGTCACTCTTCTTGTCCGGGTCATTAATCAGTGCCTGCAGATTATACTTCAAACAATAATAAACCAGTCCTCGCCTGGGCCCTTCCACTATTTCAAGCATTCTTTTGTTGGGTTTGTGGGACGGACGGCTCACGTCCATTTTAAAGCGGAAAACCCATTAGTGAGGATCCTACAAATGGTCAACCTTTTATATAATCGGGCCTATTAGCAGTAGCTGTCAAATTATAGACCACACATAAATATTTTATATTAAAACTACTGAATGTTTATTTTAAACACGCAATAGATTATTAAGTTCATTTTCAAACATTTCCAGAGAACTTAAAAACTAGTAGGCAACAGCACCACCTTGAGACCGTTCTCTGGATTACTGGATCTTACCACTGGCACCTCATTAGCGCGCCACGCACACTTCAGGTTGCCAAAGAGCTGCGCCTGCTAAAGAGACTGCTAAAGTAAAATTATGATTCCACTGTGTACCTGGGCCTAGTGAGAGAGCTGCAGGGAGTCCATAATGGTCAATAGCGCTTCAGCCATCACAGATGCTCAGCTGACTGACAGCAGGCCAGCTGGATATTGGTCTGTATCCATGGAAACGGAGGGGCATTCACCACAGTACAAAAAACGCTGCATGCACACGTCCCTTTCATGGCTAGGATAAGAAGTATGGCAGGAGGAATAATATTATTCTGAAAACTATATATTAACATATATATTAATATACATACTTTACATATTCTAATGCTAGGTGCTGATTCGTTTAATTGTTAACTTGTGCTCACAAACCGCTTTGTTCCATAAATGGTTTCTGCATTTACAAAAATATGTCCAGGAGACTGCTTTTAATCACCTGGATTTTTAAGTGCTGTCAATCAAACAGGCCAAAACTGACATCACAATAATGTAACCCAGAATAAGAGGACAATTAGAGATTTAGACTTTCGTCACTGTGACGGGACAGGGCCACGAGACCTGTGTCTCATGTAGAGTAGAGAGGAGTGACAGGGCAGGTCATTGGCGAAGGAAGCACCTCTTCTCTCTTATTTAGCGAGGCTGAGCATCCTGCGTGCTTACTGATTCAGGGAGGAGTTTAACCTCAGCAGCCCGTAACCGTGGCGTCCAAGCCTGAGCGCTTCGTGATGTGCAGTTTTGTTAGCTCCTCTGCGCAGGTTGGGTGGATCCCCACAATGTCCAGCAGGTGGTGGTAGGTGATACCGCACCTGGGGAGGGAGAAGAACACACTGAACCCAACTCTTCATGTCACTGTTTTTCAGAACACTTAGAGCAAGTGCAGAGAAGGGCAATAACTGCTTCTATTGTTACAACCAGAGACTGTGAAGGGGGATAGTTGGTTATATTATGTTGTTATAACCACTGAGAAGAGACTGAGAAGGGGAATAGCTGGTTATATAATGTTGTTATAACCACTGAGAAGAGACTGAGAAGGGGAATAGCTGGTTATAT
>JAOVYW010000036.1:4801787-4816937 GCA_025775045.1 Hiodon tergisus | reverse complement strand
CGAGCGTATATTTACGGCATAGAGCTGTTACCAGGCTATCTGGTCCTTGTTAACTTCCTAGCAGAGCACAAATTCACGCTATAGCACTGTAACCAGTATCTGGTCCTTGTTAACGCTCAAGTCGAGCGTATATTTACGGCATAGAGCTGTTACCAGGCTATCTGGTCCTTGTTAACTTCCTAGCAGAGCACAAATTCACACTATAGCACTGTAACCAGTCTACCTGGTCCTTGTTAACGCTCAAGTCGAGCGTATATTTATGGTATAGAGCTGTAACCAGTCTACCTGCTCCCTGTTAGAACTCTAGCCATTGTTTGCAGCCTAGTCTGAAATGGCCTACAGCAATGTTTAAGTTGAATTTGGATATTTTGGGTGGCATGGCAACTGAGTGGTTTGAGTGGTGTGAGAGGAAAGAGCCAAAAACAAGTCATTCTGCTTCAGTGTTGAAACCTCTCATGGACAGATTTTAAATGACACAAAACATAACATTTTGTAGGGGGATACATTCTAATTCAATGGCTTATTAAAAAAAAAAAATTTTGTTGCCTAAAAGTACCCTTTTAACAGTGCCTACATTCCCAATATAGTATTGCCACTCGTCCATATTGTTTAATAATGTAAAATGTGCTTAACTAAAAGTCACCTGCTCTCCACACTCACCCACAGCCCACAGCACCGTGTCAAAGGTGTCCCGCTCTTCCCGGCTGGAGCTCGTATCGGTCCACGTCACCTGCAGGGTCCCTGAGGCCAGCTTTTCCACCTTCTTCGGGACACACCCCCACAGGAACTTGGTGCCATGAGAGTCCATGTATCCTGTCACCAGGCCAGCCATTTGCTACACAAGCACAATAAACAGACAGCATTTTGTTTTCGGTCACCAACATTTTCATATCTTTATTGAATCAACATTTGAGGTTGCACGACCGTTTGTCTTAATTCCATCTCCCCTCCCTCTGGGGTGATGCTGTCACCTGTTCGGAAGTGGCGGTTTGGTCTCAATTGTTTTGATGGATTGTGGCAAAGCCATGAGCAACACTGTACATTATGTTTAATAAAGAGCAACAAGCTGGGCCAAGCCTGTCTTCCTGTTATTGCCAGAGAGGCTGTCAGTCTGGTTGCCGTGACTCACCAGAGAAACTCTACCAGCAGCAGCTGGACGTGCCTTCACCAGTAAAGTATCACAGGGGCCCGGGTGGCAGTGCTGCCAAGTGTCCGTCACCCTGGGTGTCTCCAGGATCAACTCACACCGCTTTTAAAGGCTAACGTGCGTCAGAGTCTGAGGTGCACTAATTGCTTCGGAGGGATACACGGAGCTAAGGAAAAACAAGAAGGCCACACACGGAGGACCCCACCAGCTTCGGAGGTTAATCTCTGGCAGACGAAGCCGGCTCTATTAACGCTGCCCCGGGCGAGCTCCTACATGCTTCACGTTCCACTGTGCACTCTGCAGAAACTCAGCAAGGCCCTTCTCCTGCTAATTGGTCGGTTAGGCAACTTTTGTTCCCTCCAATGGAGGGATTTGAGAGCACAGGCAAGGCCTTCTGTCACTTCAGATCAGCAGCCCGTGTATAATGGTTACAGGGACTTACACCACGGTGTCAGACTGATAGGAGTCATTCAGACAGAACTCCAGCTGCAATCAAACACACCATTTAAGCCAGCAACCAACACAGAGCCAACTAAAAAAACCTAACCTATAATTGTGGTTTCAGCATTCAGTAGGTTCTTGTTCTGATGAGATATTGTGTTGTTAGGCAGTCAAATTCCAGGTACGAAACGGTCAGCTCTCATATTGCAATAACTGCAGTTAAAAGGTGGTCAAGTTTGAAGTTTTCTTTTCAGATGCCCTGCTTTCATTAGCACTCAGGTTTTATCTTAGATGCCTGACTTCTACTTCTCATATAACACATTTCTATGCTCAGGCAGCAGTTGCAAACTCAACGGAAACCAGAAAGAAAAGTGTTTGCATTTTACTATCTGAACAATCCCACTGCAAGCCGATTGTCGACACGAAGAACTTCTACTGGCACCCTGCAGTTTGCCTCTCATTCAGTGTGACATACTGCCTACATAACAACGCACCTATGGTAAAGGGTGGTGATCCTGGATAGGGTAGAGCGAACACTGATGCTGTGATTGTGTGTAGTAGAGAAGAGACTTGGTCCTACCTGGTCAAACCCACGAAGGGCGATGCTGCGCACCATGACAGTTGCGTCCAGGCCAATGCCAGCCAGAAAACCTGCACACTCCAGGCCCACATCTTCAGGAGTGGGAGTTCAGGGTACAATGACACATTGCTTCAACACTCAACACACAGGCTTTTCCCTATGATACGGTGACTCTACACTTGTAACCATCACCAAACAGATCAAGTTTAAGTAGGAAAGCCCAAACAACACACCCTGAGTCCACTGACAAAACGTGCTGAAGCCTGTAGACACTATGTACTGCACGGTGCATGCTAACCGCTAACCCACAGTCACAAGGATACAGCTGGCTCCAATGACAAGCCTGAAACATAGGGAAACAATCAGGTTGGTTACATTCTCAGGGAACTGTTGTTTTTACTCATTTTATCATGATTCCATCTTTTTTTCCTTTTCTCAATCTTTGCTTACATAGTACAAAAGATTTACATGAAACTAGTCCATCGTAAAAAAAATTTGATTAACAAAAGTTTTTAATGCAAACAGTATACAGTAAATATCTACAAAATATTCTACGAGAGGAGAGGGAAGTGGGAAATGTAAGGAGGGGAGGAATAAAGGAGGGAGGGGTACAGGGATGTGTGTGGCCCTGGTGAAGATCATTAATCCCTGCGAGGGATACGGCGCTTTTGAAATCTGTAGACAATTGTCACCGTTAATCCCTGCAAACGCCAAGTGGCGTGAAGGTGGATGGTCCTCTCCCAGCAGGAGGGCAATGTTTATGTTTTTTCCCTGGCCTTGTCAGACTTGTGTACTACAGCACTGGCTGTAGATACAGATACAACCCTGGAGCACCTGCACTGAGGAAGGCTGTAGAAGGCTCTGAGAAGCTGCAGCAGGAATCTCAGTGGCAGCACTGTTGGCAACTGTGGTTTTAACTGTACGGGAGCGCTCACCAGACGGCCAGGTTGGTCTCATCAGACTGGTCACACCAGAGAACCAGGTTGGTCTCACCAGACTGGTCACAACAAACAGCCAGGTTGGTCTCACCAGACGGCCAGGTTGGTCTCACCAGACTGGTCACAACAAACAGCCAGGTTGGTCTCACCAGACTGGTCACACCAGACAGCCAGGTTGGTCTGAATTAGTTTTTTGTTTTGTTTTTTACCCTTGGTTGGATTAAATTCCTCAGCACAGGCTTGGGCATCTGAAGAACATTCTTGGCTGCGGCATTCAGTCAGCGTTCCATGCTGAATTAACCTTGGACCACTCTGCGCTATCCAGCAGGCTCAGATAAGAGGATCGGTGGGTCCTTCTGGGTGGTAACCCCATCTGCCTCCTGAGTCTGTGCGGTTCATTGGATTTTTTTGTGGTTCTCCCAGGCAGAGGAGAGAACACAGAAAAACTACTGTAGCCCTGGCAGGCTTTATTTGAACTAAAACTCAGGAATGCAAAGTGTAAACATTATACTCCCTCAACACGCTGTTACAACTTGTGTTTCCAGCGAGTGGACAAAAGCGCAACAATCGATCCTATTTTAATTCGCCAATCCCCAATTTTCATTTCCTCAGCTATTCCTGGAACAAGGAATAGTCCCGCATGGATTTGCAATGTTCTCAAAATGATTTAGCATTAAGTCAGAGACCAAAAACACTATTAAGCAAAACAGAAATTAGGGATACATAAAAGACAAATACATCCTAATTTCCTTTCTGGATAAACAACTAATAGAGATACATTTGTATGTTGACACAACAGCAACAGAACACTCTAACAACCAATATGTCGGTCAAGTTAATAAATAAACCTTCGTCTGTGCTGGCATTGGTGCTTCACACACGTCTTATTCTCAGGCGACGAGTGACAGCCCGGAATTCCCCATTACTCACTGCAACCTACCAGTACCTCCAAACCACTGAGGTTACACGGCCAATCAGCTGCTCCAAAGAACTCCATTCATCTCAAAATCTTGCACATAATCTATCAAACCATTTTATTTTGTTGATTTGAATTTTCAATAGAGAAATATCAAGGCATCAACGATTACCAATTCAGCCACTGCTAACAGCAGTAAAAACGGTAAAAATAATGCAAATAGCCATGAAAGTATTACTTTACAGAAATGGATACAATCACGATTGTTGAAGTTTTATTGCCACCAAGTGGTAAAAAGCAAGTATCGCAAGGTCAATTTGAGTACCTTGAGCTCCCTGTCAATTGTGGGAAATGGGGAGGTTTGCACTTATATAGAGACAACTACCCACCGTAGGCGATGCACCGCAGCCATCGTGCATGAAAACCAGTACTACACATCAGCTAAAGAGCTGAGGATGCCAAGCTGGATGGCCAGACGTGGGGGAACTGAACATTTAGTCTGAGAAAAAGCGCACCGGTGAGTAACGTCCTGAGAGGGTGGGGACGACTGACAGAGCAGAGATACAACAAAGGGAGTGGGTCATGTCAAAGTGTCAGTGGATCTATCACCCACGTCTTGCCGGGAGACTCTTTCAGCCAGAAGATATCATCGCTGCTAATGCCGTGCTCCACTGCACCAGGGATCTAACGGAGAGACAATAAAAGGAAATTTAAAAAACATTACACTTCACGGACTTGCCACTGGATGTTTTGTCCAGCACCATTCTCAGCTGTCTGACAACTTCTGTCATCTTGTTTCACTGACAATCACTGCACATGGCTGAATCTCTGTCAGAGAATCACCCCTACACCACACGTACAAACAGAGGGCTTTGTTGTTGTGTTATCTGGCTCGCCCTCTGCTCAACAGCCCTCGCCATCACTGAAAGCCGGAGTCTCTTCCCGACCGGAAACTCACGTGCGTGGGGTACTTTGGCCGACCTCCTGTTGCTATTACAACATTCCGGGCCGTCAGGATAGCCTGAGGACACAGGGAGGAACAGGGTGGAGCACAAGCTAAAACCATGTCACATGTTCAGTGTTCAAGTCACTTAAAAACCCTGTGAAGTGACGTTTACCTCCTTCCCAGATGTATTCCTTCCTCTAACAGTGTGTTCATCCACCAAGCTGCCCCTCATGTTCAAATATTTCACTTTCCTGTCAAAAACAAAAAAATACATGTATATGACTATCTGCACACAAGAAAAAATAAACCAGACATCAAAACGTATAACATTGTTCAGCTGTCCAATATCCAATAGGTATTTGTTTTTGACTGAATGTCAATGTCACTCAGTTAGATTTGTTAACTGGTGAAGAATCTGTCTGTGTGCTGACAGCACGACACCTGATCGCCCTCTAGCCATTCAGTCAGTACAGTCCTGTAAAGTGTGTCATACTGATGTAAACAGTGTATCAGCAGGTTTGCAGTTTCTTAAAGGAAATATCTTAGGTCAAACATCAATGAAGGTACTGAAATTTTGACAAGCAGTTGCTCATGTATCATTGTGGGAAAACCACAATGATACATAAATCTTTATTTAAGTCGGTTTCAGGAAATAGCACATTGATTTGCAGGGCTACAAATCTCAGATTTACAAGATATCTCATTCAAATCCAATAAAGGGTGTAGCAGGAGGAATAGCTGAAACGTTATACTGAAAAAGTAAACTGAAGCGAAACAAAAACATTCACAGTCACACCTGCCCATATTGGTAGACGTGCAGTTGGATAAACAATTTCCAACAGTTTTTTTTGACTCACTTGTCTTGCAGTTGCACACGGTGGCCCCAGTTCAGGGATCTGACATGGTCCTGCACAGCAGTTGCCATGGCGCTCCTGCAGCACAAAGGGAGCACAAATACCAGGAAACCAGAGCAGATGATACACCACGTTTCCAGAGGGTGTAGATGATACCAAAAGCAGAAAGTGTTAATGTCTGTGGATCCAAATTACAACAAATTAGAACAACTCCAGGAAATATTCTAAAGTTAAAAATCAGTGATGACTGTCCGTGGACCATCAAGACAGTAATGGTCAGCTACTGCAGAAGTCTCGCTGCACATGTGTGACAGAGGCAAGCAATAATCATAATAACACTTCTACGGGCATTGATAACAATAAACAAGAAATAACTGATTAGTTTCTAAATGATCCACTTCGGAGAACAGGGTCTTTATTTCTGCATGACAGAAAAATGACAGAGATGCATGTTTCAATTGAATGTGATAATATTTTTCAAGCAAAAACACATTTTTCTACCCCTCCTAGTTGGTACTCACCAGTCATGAGATATTGGGCCAGGGATGCTCCAGCCGTATCTCCTGGCATCTTTCACAGCTACCCCCAGCAGAGCCGACTGGTGCATTAGCTTCTTGGGGATACAGCCCACATTCACACAGGTTCCACCCAGACCCCATTTAGTGCCTGCACACAAAGTACAGCTGCGTTTTAAGAAGAAAACTGCACTGCTGAGTCATCCTCAACCAAGGCAATCTGTCACTGGACATGAGCACCTGCATCTAAAATAGGAAGCTCTGGTCATAACCGCTGTGATACAATGATGATGAAACGAGAGGACAACGCAACCTCTCACCTTTAAGCGAAGGCTCAACGTAGTCTAGGACGGCCACTTTCTTCCCAAACTGAGTAGCTACAAGTCAATGACAGAAGAGAAATTGTGCGCCAAAGAAAACTTTACACAGTACACTGGCTTTACCCACACGCTCACAGTCAGATCCCAGTGGGTTGCATTTAATTTACTAATTTCATGCATTCTAACACATAAAGAAAGAAACGGCATATCTTACAATGAAAGCAATCACAAAGGCAGGTAAACCTCACGTACATCTTAAATTCTGCCTTAAATACTATAAATAGAAATGCACATAAATACTGTTACAATAATCAGAAAGGCACTTAAATACTGTTCCAAAAAACAGAAAAGCACATAAATACCTTCTTTTGAACAAGCCAGGCCACCGGAACCCCCTCCAATAACCACAAGATCATAGTCATATTTCCCTACAACAAAATAAGTCAACACACTGATGTTTATAATTCACAGTTTTTATATCCTTAATAACCCTAACTCCTGTATCATTAGTAACTGTGTTCATATCCTTAATAACTAACCCCTGTATCACTAACACTTTCAGGGGCATTTACTCTCAATTAATTGACATAACGTTAATCATACTGGTTACTACCACCCACACGCCTGACACATTCATTATACTGGTTAAATGGTGCTTTTGTGCTTTTTTTTATCACCCAGTTAAAATCTATTCCTAAAATTATCCGAGACCTCTGACTTTAACCATTATGACGAATGATATCACCAAAGTTCTTCTGTATGGTACCAGCCCTTTCAGACGAGCAGGTTCCAGAAAACGGACCTCTGACATTAACCATTATGATGAACATTATTATTAGCTTTCGTCTTTGTGTTACCACTACTTTCATACCCCGTTGAAAAAATATACAGTTGAAGATTTTTATTTTAAAGAAACTACTAAATATGTTTACTAACTCTCCCAGTTACAATAAGCTAAGCGCTTTACAAGAAACATAGACAGTAATAAATTAGGCTACCTTTTGATTTTGTCAGGCAAGTTGACCTTAAAGCCAGCGTAGCAAGCTAGCGCACAAGGGCGAACATACTTCTGTCTTATCTGTCTCATTATTTCAACGCCAGCATATTACAATTACATTTAGATATTAACACAAATTAGCCAGTTAAATGACCTTCTGAAGTATATATTTTTTAAAAAAAAAATTTAAAAATAAAACACACACTCCATTAACCAGCACTCCAGTAATGTGCATCAACTTTCTCTTTATAAACTCTGGCTGAACACATACCTGTAAAGTTTCTAGATATAATAGGTAGAAATGTGTGTTTAAACCGGTGCCTGCCTTTACAGAACGCAGCCATGTTGAATGTTATTATAAAAGGACCTCTGTCTGCAATGCGGGCATCTAATCTTTCGCCTGACTTCCTCTTCCATTCCGTTGTAGCCAAATTACACGTTTAGCTTATGTCGCATATGTTATTGGAAAAATTATTATGAATAATGTGCAAACGGTTTAATAGCTTGACTTTCTACTGAAACCATTTTGGTTAAGCTACTGTTCGTAAAAAGATGAATTTTTGTTATAAATAGGTATTGTCCTATATACAGCGTCTCCCAAAACTGTTTTTTTTTATCCCCCACTGCATTTTCCGATATACATTTTCTGCGATATCACTTAAGTTTCATTGAAACATTGTACGTAACTATATAATGTTCACTAAATGTTCTAGATAGCTAACTAGCCGCTGTTTAATGTCCAACTGGATATACGAGGATTTTTGTATGGTGGCATATCATATGCTCCGGTGTTACATATGTAAACATAATGTATTTCAAAAATATCAGTAAAAATTTGAGGACTCGAGAGCAAAGTGACGCAATATATAGAGCGCCATGGCGGTTAATTTCATCGTATTTCTTCCCTCAATTCAGTATGTTCCACTCCTGGCAGAACACATGGAAGCAGCATAGTTTTTTCTTTTTTTTAAGTCGTCTCTTAAGACATTTTTTATGTTGATATAGATTTCAATGTTTAGTCAATAAAAAAGACGTATCATTAAAATACTTGGGAAATTCTAATCATGAAGAATATACATATTCTACATAAAATATTGAGTGATTTGAAAAAGCATTACAGACAGAAAAGGGTAGATTTGAGGGATGAACCAGAATTTTGTTTTTTGCTAAAATGTATTTTTGAAATTATTCAGAGCTTGTGTCTTATCTGCTTTTTTGTTGATAATTTGGAATTTTTGTTTGTTGTTTAGTAACCGAATAATTACTTCTCCCTTCTGTGCCGGATTTTTGGCCTGGTTGTTGCTAAGCTTGTTTGGTTCACGATTTAACCGTTTTATAGCATCAAATTGGTCTGTGTGCAGCCACTGCCATTGTTTATAAAGTTATCGTTATATAATTTAAATCACATTTTAGCTAAAATGGTTCCAATGAAAAGGAAACACAATAGACAGTGTTTTTCCAGGCATGGTTTATTGAAAACACACCAAATCGATACTCTACAAACTTTTTAGTTTTTTTCTCCTTTATTTTAACAAGCTTAATACTTGCCCCAGGATATTAGTGAAATTAACATAATACATTCTTTCACTGTGGCATTGTTTCTTAAACCTACGAAAGCTTCAACAACTTGCTCGTCTATTAAATCAAACCATTTGAATGTTCTCTATTTTAAAGGTTTATAATACAATGTAATACGAGGCAAAAACCCACCACCAGCCTAAACTACACCGAGGACAGAGTGAGTGTGTGTATGTTAGAGAGAAAGGGGTAGGACAAAGCATTATATAAAACACATTATTATTTTTATAGTCTACCATGGAAAAGTTTAAGGCACATGATAGTTACAAACACATTTGCTACTTAGTAGTACAGTTATTTTGAAGTTTTGTTTTTATTTATGTTTATATCAGTGATATCTACACAGATAGGTCTTGCCCATTTAATTATTTTTCTGTTCATTTCTTGAATTTCTTCACAGCAGAAGTTGTGTTGTTGCCAATGCACTGCCAGAAGAACACTGACACACCTCCTGATATTTATGTTTATATATGAATACAATGCCAGTTCCTTTGGTTGTGTACTGCGAAAAGGCAGTCAGGGATAGACAGGGTCATTTTTCGGTGAAATCACACAGAAAGAAAGACATTAACATCTGCGATTTCTCGCTCTTTTTTTTTCTTTCAAATTAAAGTTAGTACATGTATTTTTATTCTATCTTATATGTCTGTAAACACTGTGTAAAAAATGCAAGCTTTAGAAAGTTTTAGCAGAAGCAAACTCTGATTTCAATGCAGGCACATGCCAGTTGCCTATTTGACATGATTTAAGCCATCCTGGAGGTCATTATTCCACTGCTTGACCGCTGGTAAGGATTACATTGAGGTGATGCTGAGAGAACGATCTTGACATCAACAAACTCTTTTCTAGACAGTATCAACAGATTGCCCTTCGTACAACCCCCATTTCCCTTCGTACAATACCCATTTCCCACCAAAAATCAGAAGAGGGAAACACAGCATTGTGTCTGACCTTTTACAAATTGATCTAAGTTTTGCTCTGAACCAGTAACAAATTTCTTTATGTGTCTCCCTGGCTGTGAATGACAGAATACCAAGTTACATCACAAAAACCGGCACTTAGAAATAACATAAACATCTTCACATTTTTTCATGCTTACTTTAAAGATTTTTAAAGATGCATTAGTAAAATTTGAACACACGTAAGATAGGAGTCCATAAAAAAACTTCATATAGAGGTGGTAATGTCATCTGTGTTCCGTCTATCCCTGTTGCCGCCGGTGCAATTTCAGTCTTGATCCAGCCTTGATTCATTCTTGACTCTTCGTGTTTTACCCCCGTCCCTCCCCACAGTCCAGAAAATTTTGGCAAAGGGGTGTGCGATTGAAAACGTGTTTCTTATCTTGATAAAGAAAGTGGTACTTGAAATTATTTTTTTCTTTTAACAATACAAAATATATATATATATACGTGGCTGGCATAACTACAGGTTTGATACACACAGTTAGCTTAAGCAGTTATTACTGTTATGAACATGAAAATCCTTTATCCACTTAATATGCCTTCCAAATATCCTTTCTTAAGATACCCAGCTAACAATGTATAAAGACAGATTAGAAGTTTGTATAATGTATTTAAACCTTTTTTTAAAACCCTAATATACATTTATAAAACCAACAAAAAATATAAAATGCTTTAAAATGTTACCTTTAACAAAAGGAGTATGCCCCTTCCACTACACGTCCTCCAATAGCACAAACCCCTTCCGCACAAAATTTCACATTTCTTCTCAACCTTTTGAATGCACTTCAAAAAAATGTATATGTTATTCTGGAAAAGCTCATTCTGGACATTAAGGTCCAACTGACACAGCTTTTACACTGTCCGTTTTTGGAGAAGCAGAATCAGCACATTAAAACCACCCAAATCACACCTGTACTTCACCCGTCTAAAATAAAGCTCCAGTATCTGGCCGTGAATGAGTGTGTAAGGAAACCTTACCGTTTTACTCAGTGAATTAAAAATATAAAACGGTTAAACACCGTGCGTTAAGTAAGTTTACGAAGCCAGGTTGTGTGAAATCGAATATGCGTGTACTCTATTACAACTCCTTCTACCAACCCTTGTGCTTTCCAGACCCAAACTCAAACCATAAATATTCTTCGTCCTTTAACATCGAGCACACAAATCCGCACCCCAACCAATTATAAAAATAAAACAAGAAATAAAACAAACAAACAAACAACAAAAAAACGGGGAAAATAATTTCTTAAACCAAAATAGATTTTCAGTGCCACCAAGAGGAAAAAAAACCCAAAGAAATTATTCATGTTTTAAAACAAAAAAAAGGAACTGGTAGAAATTTCATTTGGAGACCAAATAGATTAACCATAAAAGTAAAAAAAATAATAATAAAAAAAAAAAAGTTTTTCTTGTTTTCCCTTTCCAATTTCTTTCAACCACATATCAATTCCTCCAACACAACACGTTCTGCTCTCCTGCTATGCACCAACCACTCCCTTCAGGCTTAGGGTTTACTACGTCCAGTGGGAATGTAGATATGAGAAGAAGTAGTAGATTTTACCTTCTTGTAAAATTACCACCTTTGTTGAACACCATGAAACATTGGCTGTTGGATGGTAAAGTTTTTTTTTTGTTTGTTTTTTTGTTTTAAAAGTCTGCTGACAAGTCAACAACAAAATGTCTCCAGGTCTAATGGCAGTGGTGAAACATGAGTTCCTCTTCTAACTGAGATGTTGGGCTATTATAATTCTAAGCCTAAAAGAGAAGAAACACAAAAGATTATTTAACATCCACAAAGGTAAACGTAAACTTTGGATTTCATCGAGAAATTAAACTTCTTTGTGAAATAACGTGACATAATTTAGAATAGAATTTCAGATATGACAGTGGTTGTTCAACACTATGAAAAACTTCTTTGAAACCCGAAATTAGGGAAATTTTGCCATGTAAAACCCGAATGTCTTGCAAGCAAAAGGTACAATTACCATATTTTGAAAGCCCAGAGGTTGATTTTAAATACTGTAATCTGGGTGGTGGTGTATAAAGGCAGTCATTTATTAGGTAGATGATCGATGTAACAATCACAAATAATTAACATTCCATTCTATGGTCATCTTTGGACCTTTGGACTACCTCTCTACCTCTACCTCTCAATGGGTTTGAAGTATATGAAATGATAGGTAACAATTTATTTTGTGCAGAAAAAACTGCAGTCCGATCTAAGACCATTCAGCAGTCAATAATTCATGATTATGAATTATATTATGTAGCATTACCTGACTTCTATCAAAGTGTTACAAATGCTTCATTACTGCCAATTCAAATAAAGTGTTACCAAAGACTCATGAACAAATGCATGCCCTTAACGCTGCAGATGATGAACATGATGGAGATTAATGAATAACCAGGCCACATCCACTGTCTGCAGACCTGGTGATGACAACCCCCCCCCCCAAAGACAATTCAACAAAATCCACAAAATGCATATTTGGTGATACATTAGGAAAGTGCAGACCCAGTCCTTGGAGACCGAAAGCAAGCTAGTATAGCCAGTGGTGAGCAGTTAGCAGAGACTCAAACGGTGAAGTGGAATAATGGTAATGAGTCAGTCGGGCATTTATTACTCGGGTAAGTTCCATGCCATGAGAGTCTTGAGATGTGAGTGCCATGAACGAATGCAGACATGCCGAACTCAACCGTTCAGTGTTTTCTGTACTGATTTCATCCATACTGTAATATTGTACTGCTAGAGTGGTGATTCATCTTAAATTTAAAGAACTGAAGGTTTGTACCAACCCTCTGATTCACTTCACTTCTGATTCAGTCATGACTACCACGGTGCCCTTCATGCGTAACCTAACTTCTCTTACTCCTGCACTGCACAAAGGGGTCTCGTACAGAGAAGGTTCGTTTGTATTGCACTGAAATACAACTACAGTTTTCTCAGTTCAGAGTTCAGTGTCTTTTACGGGTTAACTAAGATTTAAAAAAAATTAAGGCGGCAGAGGGTTGAAATGAATCACCCTTTGGAGAAAACAAAATAAAATGAAGACCTACCATGCATGCATTTAGACCCAGGAGTCAACAGGCTGAGGTTTAACGTCACAAGCATCCACCAGATTCACTGTCGGCCTGTTACTCCTGATAAAGTGTTTCCTATTTGTGTCATTCTGCAGCAACAGGAGAAGGGTTAACAGCAAAACAAGTGTTAAAATAGTCCATATCAAAGTGTGTAAGCCAGTGTTAGTTAGTTCCCACACAAAGGAAGCTTTCGGACATAATGACGAGGAATAAGTCAAACAGATCAAAAAAGCATGCAAACCACGGCCACGGGAGGGAACCATTTAAAAAGAACAGAACTGAGGACTGAGCATGAGGAGCGTTGCAGAGGCTGCTGTGCTCGGGTCATCTCCACAGAAAGGGGTCTCGAACCTGGATCCTCTTTCATTTCACCAGGTGAAATTTAGGACCTGTTGGCCTTTCAATCCCATACGTACCTGTGACTAAATCAACATACCAAATTAGCCATGGACAGAGCCACGGAAACCCAAATTTAGGGCCAATATGAGCTGTTTTATTTGATTGAAGGCTTGGCTATGTTAACGGCATATCTCTGTATTAGGACAGTATGCAGCAGTGTGACTACACAGTCAGTCCAGTTGTCCGGCCAGGTTAGCTCATGGAGTCGAAGAATAATCGTATCATTAAAAGACAGTGAAAAAGAGGGCAACACAGACGGCCCAGTCCCACGCTGGAGGGAATTCTACACTCAATGGCAGAGCTTCTCATTGGCTATTTTTCTCATGTCCACCTTCTAACCTCATTGAAATATACAACAAGTTTTACTTCAAGGTTGCATAAAAATAACCATTTCTAGAACGCTCTAAACACGAGATATATAGGCAGTTCTTTCCACGAGACAGGTAGCCAAGGCAGGGAAGATAGCGGAGTGAGAATCACTTAATCACTGAGTGCATAATGACTTTAAAACCACAAAGCTTTTGTTTTGTTTATCTAGTGTTTGGTATCTACAGGAGTCTAATTGTGAAGCATTTGGTCAGAGTCAACAGGGCCAGAGAGATAGGATGGGTTAAGGGAATTGATCACTGAAGGTGCCCCTCTTTTTCTCCTTCTCTCAGGTTTAACTGTTGTGGCGAGAGAAATTCAGCCCTGAGTTTGCAGGCAAAATAAGTTATCGTTCAGCAGCTCTTAGGGGAACAACGCCCGGTCTCCTGCTTCATTGGCAGTCATCCTGCGATCCCCACTGGGATATCCCGGGGCCTACCTTTAGGGGCTCCCGCTCTGGGACGTCAGCTGACCCATCCCCAGCCTTGTACTTGCACTCCTTGTCCCTCTGGTCAATGGTGGAATAACCATCTGGGGAGGAAAGACATGACCAAAGTCATTCTGGCCGTATCTCCGATTTAAACATTGCGTAGACGCGTTCTGCAACCATGACCACACAAAGCAATCCACAAAATACATACAACCCATATCTAACAATGGTCGATGGCAACAAGATCGCAGGCAACTCTTCTCTTCGCTATATGCAGGGCTTGAATAGCACAAATTTATATATGTTGCAGAACTGAACCCTTAGTAGGTAGCTCAACTATTAAAACCAATATTAGTTTCCCAGGATGTTGCTCCATTAAATACATGGCTAAAGAGCCATGGAGCTGGGGAGATTGTGTCTGTGGTTCCCCCATTTAGCTTTCCTGCCCACCCCTCCTCCCAGGGCCAAGCCGCCCTCCAATTACTGTCAATCAGGGCCACCTGACAGGGGAACCAAGCAGAAGCACTGCAGAGCTGAGCAGCTGCTCAACAGAAATTAGAACCGACTCCATAGCAGTGACAAACCCCTGTGCACACTTCCAACACACTCACTGCGCTAAACACACTGTGCACACTTCCAACACACTCACTGCGCTAAACACACTGTGCACACTTCCAACA
>JAOVYW010000036.1:4770786-4782988 GCA_025775045.1 Hiodon tergisus | reverse complement strand
ACAAGTAGATGTAAAGCTGCCTATATGAACCGCTAAATTACTTTTCTTTAGTGATAATGGTTGGTAACCTAAGTAGAATGGAAATTGCAATGGAAATAGATGGGGGGGAAAAATCCATTGGAAATTATCAGGAAGCAGTGAAAAAATGTTGAGGAACACTAACTTCCCTGTGCATGCAACAGTGTATGTATTGGTATGGTATATGTATTTGTACAAAGCTAAAGAACACAGTTTGTTCTTCCTTACAATGAAAGTGTGTTTATAAGCAAACATGCTAGCAATATTAAAACATTTGACACCACTAGCTGATTGTCACAAACCATTGATCTGCGCATTGACTCTGGCATCCTCCACAGCCTCCTGACACAGCTCGATTCCGATAACTTTCTTTACCCTCTGCAACAGCAGCAGCCACAGAGAAACTAGTTATTGCAAATAAAAGTTGAAACTAGCAAAGGAGCCCGCTAACGAGTAGCGTGCAAACCAAAAGGAAAAGTTCAAGCCATTTTATTTAACGGAGAAGCTTGAGAAGAACACCTGGGCGAGAGAGAGGCCGATCGTCCCAGTCCCACAGCACACGTCTAGCACAATGCTTTCCTGGTCCAGCTGGGCCCAGTCTCCAACAGCAGAGTACAGCACCTCCGCGGCCTGGGTGTTGACCTGGAAATGGCAGGGATGATAACACCTCTCACCAGCTCTTCCCACTCTTCACATCGTCCTTCCCCCAACGAAAAGCCAATACCTAGAGGTATAGCTGGAAGGGCAAACGTGATCGATTGGCGCTTGGCATATGCGAGATTACCGAGTGACAACCTACAAGCTCATCGTGGAAATTAACTCTCCATACAGACTTGAGCATTTCAGAGATACTTCACCTGGAAGAACGAGTGTGGCGATATCCGAAACTTAAGGCCGAGCAGCTCCTCGTGAATCCAAGCCTCTCCAGCCACAAGTTCACAGGGGAGATCCTCAAGGTTGGGTGACCTCCTTGTTAGAGGGAAAAACACCACCGGTCTCTTTCAGAACTTGGTCACACATAACGCACAACATCAGCTAACTCAGTCCTACCTTTGTCCCTCTCTCACAAAGTACAGAGAGGTCACACCACTTTCTTTCCCAGCTCCCTCCGTGAAATAGTGTCTCAAAGAGCTCTTCAAAACCGCCAGTTCGTCCTCTTCCAGTTTCTGGAATACATACATATAAAACAATGGCAAACTCGACTACCTTCTGTCCGCAAGGAAAGGAAAACTACCGGCTAGATTACAAATGACTGCTTAAGGGGATACGAGCAACCTACAGTTGTAATCACAAAGTACTCCTACTGTCCAGCTGAGAGCTGGCCTTCTGACTGACTACATCCAACCATGAAGGAACAAAAAACAGCCAGGCTCTTAAACGGATCAGCTTCCCCTGGTCCATAAGTAAAGTTTTAGCATTGAGACTACCCAGTCGACCTTTAACAGCCTGGGGATATGCCAATTTTGCTATTGTACTATGTTACTTATTACAGCCATGCCTATTAGGATGCCTGGTGGATGCATTCAGTGCTTATTAAAACTAAACGGGCAAACAGGCAAGTCTACATCTAGATCTGTACCTGAGGATTAAAGAAGGCCATGGCCATGATCTGACCTGTCCGACTTGTCCGGACGGTCAGCTGCTTCCAGTGACCCTCATAAGTTTCAGGGCTGTAAACTAAGAACTGAGTTGTCCTGCAAAGTCAAATGAAACAAGCAGGAGTCAAGAGTCAACTATAAAATAGAAAGCTTCTGTGCACCAAATGTCTATAATTCAGCGTGTCCGGTCTGTGCACCTAATGTCTATAATTCAGAGTGTCCGGTCTGTGCACCTAATGTCTATAATTCAGCGTGTCCGGTCTGTGCACCTAATGTCTATAATAAATTTGGTGGTCTATTGGTGTATAATATATGCTGCTCCTATACCCCCTCAGTACTGCAAGTTTGTAGTAGCCAGGTGCCGGACACAATCAAAATTGTAAAATGTAAAAAAAGAATTGTGTACACATACATTTTCTGACAAGTATTTAATAAACATGGCATGGGCTGCTGCTCTTGTTTAACAAAAGCAAATCAAATCACAGAGGTTCACCGGAGATGTAGCTGCCAAGTTATGGGAATTTGTCTTTTTGGTAAATTACCTGATGTACTCCTGAAAGTGCCCGACCACCCTTTTGGCTTCCACAGGGACATGAATGGTCTCAGAAGGCCCCACCACAGCACAGGAGCCACCTTTATACTTGCCCAGACGGAAGCCCACCATTTTATCCTCGCCATTCGCTCCCATTCCAACAAGAAACTCACATTTGTTTCGGTATTCAGTCTGCAGTTCAAAACAGGCAGTGCGTCAAACTACTACACCATTCTTCACATTTAGAAAATCCCCTTCATTCATATTTCTCTTCAGCAATGTACATATTGACAGAGCTGTGTGCACAAAATGTGCCCTTTCACAAATGGCTTTCCACCACATTGCTTGTTGCTGCGATACTGTCAGCGGGACAAAGAATGCCAGTGTACATCTGAATTGCTAAACCAACAAACTGGGTGACTTCACAGATTGGGCTATAATGATGATTTCAACCTACTAATGCAAGGCAAACAACCTTTGCGAAACTCTCTGAAGGCGCCCCAAGGAATATTTTTTAAATGGGGGCCTGCAATACCCAAGTACAGCAGGTATGCAATGAGCACCAGTAAACACATGGCTTTACCTGCAGAGGAGATGGCCGGATCGCTTCTAATGGACAGCACATTTTGTCATACTTCTGTTTCTGGACAAACAGCCAGGGCAGCATAGCTTTGTTGTTGTTGCCTATTTCTCTAAACAAAGGGAGGGGAGAGAAACAAAATAAGGGTTATTTGTAGGCAGTAAATTACTGTATATATTTAATTAGTTAAACTAAATGTGAAGGAAGCTAGACAAAAACTGAAAAAATAAATTATGTTATAACAGCAAAGACCTTATAAATAAATGAAGGTTAATTATTTAGGTTGTTTGCCAGGAATACATATCTGATGACACAGCAGTCCAAGCTAAACTAAACCCTACCTGGCCAGCCTCTGTAAGACCCCCTCTACCTCCTGTTCCTTCCGTTTCAGTTGTTCCTCATAAGGCACATTCCACAGTGGAGTCACAACATCTGCAATCTGTTTACTGAGAGGCGGGTCCTCTTCTTCCCGGGGCTGCCCCCGATAGGCTGGACCACGCTTGGCATCGGACTGCCCGTCCTCCAGGTCTTCCTGCTTCCTCTTCTTAAGGATGGGGTCCACCTTGGGCTTGGCCAGCCGCACACTCAGCACACGGCCCTTCCACAGCATGCCGTGCACAGCCTTCATAGCTTTGTCTCTCTCCTCCTGGCTCTTGAAAGTGACAAAGGCAAATGTTTGCTTCCCAAATAGCTTGATCTTGTGCGGGTTTAGGCCATGCTTGCCCAGGAATTTCTTCAAGTCGTTGAAGCCAATAAACTTCGGAAGGTTCTGAATCTCTACTTTAAAAATTTCAGAGGTGAAAAGGTCCTCCTTTATATAGCGGTACATGCTAGGGTCAGAGCTCGCCTCCCCTAGTCCATCTGTGAGATTTTCGTCCTCAATCCCCACCGCCTCTGTGTTTGATTCCTTCACATCACTCAATGATGTGCTGCCTTCCATAGCAACTCCTCCGACTTCTGCCAGCTTGTTAATCTGAATTTCACCAGAAAATTAATTATGGAAAGAAAACATTTTCAATAAAATCTTGTAATATCGGTTAATAAAACGACCACATATCCCAATTACTGTGACTTCGTTTTAATAAAGTTTAAAAAAACATTAGACAACCGAGCACAGTCAAGCGAAACAACTTCTTTGATTTTGGACTATCAACAGTGTGATGCTACCTTTCTCTTAATCACGACTTGCAAAAACAGTTCGGCAAAGCAGTTGGAAGGCAAGCCCCACTTCAGCCTTCATCGAACATCATCCAGAAATACAAGAATGATGCAATAAATTATTCGTTAAATCTGACCACAATTTTCTATATGTATATAATACAATTAACATACAGCAAAAAGTTTACCTTCCACGTAGTTAGTGAGGCAAGTTTGATAGATTCGAAGGTCTATGGAACCTGAGCTAACTTGTGAGATACCATGATGGTAAAGGAAAACATGTGCCATCGTAGGAACGATGGGAGAAAAATGTTTGAATTTTTTTTTTAAATAAAAATGTATTTTCACATCATCACACAACTTTGATGAGTTAGATGAAACCATGTTCACTCATATAAATTAAATGAATGATAAACTAGTAGTTTAAACGCACACCGGAAATTACGACTGTTTTTCGAGCTGTCGCGAAACTGTTAAAATAAATGAAAAACACATGTATGAACAAAACTTTATTTTGAAATTATGAGTCTGAAGTAGAAAAATACATAGTTTAATAATATGTATATAATTTGTAGTTTGAAATGTTCAAATGTATTATATGAATGTGAATATATCCGTAATTTAATGCGCGGTTGTATTAAAATCGTATAAAATATTTCATTTGTTATTTAATCAATTTATTTGAAAGAGTATTTTGAGTGGTCGCGTGAAGTTAGTTCCGTTTGAAATTGTGTCGAAAGTGTAAGGGCTTCTGGGAGTGAGGTAAATGAATGCTGGGCATTTTCAGCGCGCGAAAGGAAGCTAGACACAGGGAGAGTTTTGGGGCTTGGCTTTAAATTAATCGAACGAAATTCCGTAATCCGTTAACATCTACATCAACATGGCAGATACGAAGGTGAGGTGGTTGTTTTAAGCAATATTGTTGTTTTTAAAATTAAAATGAGATGCCATTTAAATACTTTATGGACGATTTTAATATGTATTCGTAGGGTTTGTCTTTCGGGTTGTGATGGGGGAAATTTAAAAGCCGGCCGGGGTGGTGGACTAAACTCAGTGTAAAGCAGCATGTGTCTCCTAACGTTTCTTTACACTAAGTCTCGCATTGAGAAATTTGTTGTTATTAAGTTAAAACGTGAGTGTTACAAAGTTGGAAACCTGTGTCTCAAGAACAGCCCTTATGGTTTTAACAGGTTATTTAGATTATCAGACCATTCGTTGACCTGTTATTTAGTAAGTTAATGGCACGCCGTTCATGCAAAGTACGTCTGAAACCATTACTAATTTGGAGAAAGTATTGCGTTTTGTTTTCCCGGGACGACCACTTCCCTTTTAAGATATAGCTGCCGAGGTAATTATTGGTCTAAACTCCAGTATTACGACACTCCAGGTGTAGTGTTCGATGCCGCATCTTGGTGTTGCTTTGTCAATTATTGAGTCTTTACTCACCAAAATAACTTCTGTGCTTTTAAATGTTCACTTAAGGTTTTAAGATGAAAGTGAGGCTTTCTGGTGGCGATGATGGCCTTGTTCTTAGCTAGCCATCCTGATAGCTAAAAAGCTAACTTATTAAGGCCAATCACGTTTCCAGTCATACTCCAGCGCGGATCTTATATAAGTTAGAACTACGTTTTAATATTACTTTTAACAACAAGCAGGTAATACAAATAACAGTAATCGGCCGGTCTATGTAGAACGTATAAAGCCTAATGATTTTCTCAGATTGCATGCTCTGGATCTATGAGCTCATTGAATCACCAAGGCCTCGGGTTGCCACCGGTCTCTTTCATTAAAAAATTTCCGAGTGCCTTTACTCTAAATTTCAAAAAGACTCACTGCTCCTATATAGCAGATCTTTAAAAAAAAAAAAAAAAAACGTAACAATACCGATATTCAGGGTTAGGCGGCTGGCGGGGAAATGACGGGTACGTCTTCAGGTACTTTAGCAAACTACGTATGAGACAACATTAATCGAGGCTAAATTAAGACCGCTTTTTGCTCGTTAAAGTCGGTTATGAGGCACTGTATGGTTAGTCTCTCTGAGTTACTTTGACGAAGTTATTGAACCAAGCATCGTTTTTATAGCCCTGGCCCTGGGTTATTCATTTCGAAGCTTTGAAGCGCTTAGCTCAGCACCAGCGACAGTAAGTTTAGTTGGTATAGCTGATTGCAGACAAAAGACAACCTCCAAATCATAGTCTCCTAATCCCTCTATTCACGTTAGTGTGCGTGTGTTTAGTTTAGGCTACTGAAACTATTTATTTCAAATAAAAGCAACGGGCTGCTACTTAATTGTGAAATGAAGCAGACGAAAACAGTCCTTTAATGCCTCCCGATATGAAGTTCTTTTGCTAGCACGTGCTGAACTGTTTACTGTTTAAAGTTAATTGTACAATTAGTATTTATCCTGTAATGTCAAGTTATCTTGTTATGTAAGAGTTCTTTTTCTCATAGGAAACTCAAGAGGAGCATGAGGCCCCCACAGATAATGCAGACGAGACCAATCACGACCCTCACTTTGAGCCCATCGTGTCGCTTCCTGAGCAGGATGTTAAAACATTAGAAGAGGATGAAGAAGAGCTTTTCAAAATGTAAGTATTCACCTCACAGCCTGACGTCTCTTTTGTAAGAAAAAGAAGAAGAAAAAACTTCTGATTCCTGTTGACGAGTATTGTAAATATTTTACTCTGCGTATAGTGAATAAAATACACTATATAATACACTCTTGGTTGTGTTAAGGAATGCTGGTAAACCCATGTGCTTGTGTTCTCTCAGGCGGGCGAAGCTGTATCGCTTTGCGTCTGAGAATGACCCCCCAGAGTGGAAAGAGCGAGGCACTGGGGATGTTAAGTTGCTCCGGCACAAAGAGAAGGGCACAATTCGCCTGCTGATGAGGAGGGACCGTACTCTCAAGATCTGTGCCAACCACAACAGTGAGTGATGCACCAGCGCAGGCCACCCCCTGATGCCCCATGCCCCCCAAACTGCCCCTCTCACTAACACCCAGTCCAGAGAACTCGTTGCAAATGACATAATACGAACGTATAGAACAAAACTGAATAATAAAGTGATCTGTGAGGGGCTGAGTTGGTAGCTTTGTGGAAGTTTGGAGGTATAGCCACATTGGCTTTGGTTCAGAAATGTTCTGTGAAAGTGCTAAATGTTTTTCGGTGCCCTTGAAAGTTTTAGGCGAGGTGAAGCTTGTGATTACCTGGTCTGTGAGTGAAGCTTTTCTGCCTGTGTTGGCAGTTGTGCCTGTGATGGACCTGAAGCCCAACGCAGGCAGTGACCGAGCCTGGGTGTGGAACACACACGCTGACTTCGCTGATGAAGAGCCCAAACCCGAGCTCTTGGCTATCCGCTTCCTTAATGCTGAAAGTGAGTTCCGTGGACTGAAATCTTTACATCATAATTCTATTTCCAATGTACAGAATGTGCTTTATAAAGGTTGGACTGGGGTTTCTGTTGTAAGAACTTCAATGGAATTCCCTTCAGATGGCTGTTGCGTGTTTATCAATTATTTCATTTTCTTTCTGTTTAGATGCACAAAAATTTAAAGCAAAGTTTGATGAATGCAAAGAAGAAGTGCGGAAATCTTTAGAGTGTTCAGGTGAGTGTCCTGCTTTTTCAGTGTGACGAACACGTGTGCAGACTCACTCTGTGCCTTGCTGACCGATCCAGCTTGGAACTTTTTCTGTCTGCTACATTAAACTTCAGAGTGTATCACAAGCTGGGCCTCTTTATTGGCTGGTGTTGATATGTTCTGGAACACTGGCTAGCTGTTATGAGGTCAGTTATAACGTGGTCGGTTTACGTTGATGACATGCATAGTTTAGTTTTCCTCATATTGATCTCTTGAAATTAGGTTCTCCCTTTTTGTTATTTTAATCATTTGTGCTGACATGAATGTAACAATATCGTTTCGACCAAATTTTCTTTCCTTTAAGCAGGCAATGCTGACACCGCAAACAATGTGGCAGAGAAACTGCAAGAGCTGTCTGTAGCGGACAAGATGAAGAAGCCGTCGGAGGCGAAGGAGGGGGCAGCGGAGAGCCAGAAGCCGGAGGAGAAGAAATAAGAACAGGAACTTTGGCTTTCCTCATCGTTAGCTTGGCGTTTTCCCCTTTTTCTACAATGGACTCTTAAGAAACTGAATTTGGACACTTGCATTTTTTTTCTTCTTTTTGTTTTTTTTTAAAATAGTTTGCCATCTGAGATCATGGTCTCAACAACACTTCATAGTATCCATTCCCCAGTCATAAACGCGTACTGTGAGGCCCTCCCCCTTTTTTTTTCCGTAGCGGAAACAAATTGTCTTCTGGTTATCTGTAACTCAAAGTATCTTAACATGACATTGTACTGTGAAACAAGGCTCGATATATTGATTCCCACATTGGGGTGGTTTAAGATTGAGGGAAGATTATTGATGCAGGTTCCTTTTGCGAATGGAAAATGTCATGTTGTGAACCAGACTAAAGGGAGAAGAGTGTTGGGTGGAGTGTGAGGTCTTCCAAAGGTGGTGGTCTGTAACATCAGATGCCCTTTGGGTCAAAGCTTTTCCAAGAAGTTTCTCTTTAATCGCTATACTCACTTTAAATGAGTCAATAAAAGGCTTACTTGGGATCCAGAGGAAACGTTCTGTTAGGTAATGTAACTGTCATGGAACTCAAGACATACTGCTCTTTTTTTCTGTTAGACTTCGATACCACCAAAGGAAAAATAAAAATGGCTTGATATTTGACATTTCTGAATGCATGTCATACTGTGGCCTTCCGAGTCACCTTCAGAAGCAATTTTCTGTTAGTTCTACAGTCCAAGCCTCTAAGATTTAAGCCTTTGAAAAGTTAGTATGAGGAACAGTGTAGAGATGGCAGAAAATATACTTTTGTTACACGTCACAATGGTTTAATAGTTTCAGCATCCGTTGTGTATCTAAGTGCCAGTGCATCTGTAAATAAATACATGCATTGAGAATTGGGTGCTTTTCAGGTGTTCAAACTCGCATTGTCGAAGACGTGTTGCTAAACCTACTTGTGTTCGCGCTACTCTTGGATGAATTTTAAATGTAAAACAATGGTTTGCGTGTGTGGTTAGAGAGATGGAAATTGGTGGAGCCCTGCTTGCTTTGTATATGGCTGAGGCAGTGCCAAGTTGTCACATGATGATTCCGATGCAGATTGGTGTTTGGAGGAAATAATTTGAATTGTTAGAATTAGAGTTCTTACATCCCAATTCTAAATACATCGGTTGAATTTACTGTCACAACTGTATTTGTAGTTGGGGCTTAGATGCAGATCACTCGGTTAATATCTATACAGTATTTTTTTTAAACTAGCAACTTCCTGTAATTGGCCCTTTTATGTAAACACGATATATTAATTTTTATTGGAAATTCAGACTACATTAATCTCAATTTTTGTAGTGGTAGCCTTACACCTTTGTAAAGAGTACTGGAACAATGTAAAGAATGATACTTTCAAAACGGCGGTCCCTGAGGTCTTTTGTAATGGGTAATTTCCTGTTTATTATCTAGTTAGAGTATCGCCTTTAAGAGGAGGCAAGTTGTGCAATATGATTTTTTTAAATGGAACATTCGGGAGTATAAATGAGATAGGTGTGAACTCAAACCTAAGAAGTTAAGTATGAAACGCTAAAGTTGGGATTGATTATTTATATATATACATAAAATAACATTTAGGAAATGAGTAATTTAGTTTTCCTTCCTAATATTTGTACTTAATGTTATATGTTAGTCGTAAAACAGGCCTAGATCCTTCTGCAACATTGAATCTTCACTTGAATCACTTTAGCCACAATATACTTGAGATGAGAGGTAAATGTTATTTTCCTTGTAGCTTACAGTGAATTAGCATGCAAATGACATGGACCCACCAGAAGATGGCGTTGTGGAGAGAAAAACGTTCATTATTGGACCGCCAACACTTATTCCAAATCATTTACTTAAATTTCCTACTACTTCATGCTTCATCAAAATGGCCATAAACCAAATGTTATCAATATAAACTGATTAAACTCATAGCTTTTAAAAGGACCATCAAAATCTAGCATTAAGTTGGAGACAACCTAAAATTCTTTCAAAAAGACAGGTCAGTTTTTTAAATTAATCTTTTGTCTAGCTGTACGGTCCAGGTTTTTAGCCAAAAGAGCCGTACGATCCAAGTTATTAGAAATACTGGCGGCTGTTAGCTGAAGACAGACCAGGTTTACACTGACAAATTCATACATTAATTGTCTTACTGAATGTTTTTGAGCTACAACCTGAATCTCTTTTTAATACAAAAAAAATACGTACGTAGACAGGGATAATTTCTAGCAACTAACTTTCTGAATTTATGTTCAACACCTGACTAATTTCCTGTAACAAATCATCATTTGTTCACCATTGGTTTTAAGTTAAAATAGAGCCCTGATCTTGCATTCAAATAACGGATGCAAACTCCTCACCTTTTGGTAAAATTCACCGTTTTGAGATAAATAGGTCACCTATGAGATTCATGTAGATCCGAGGAGAAAATATTATATGTGTGTGTGTGTGTGTGTGTGTGTGTATTCAAAAATTATTAAATTAAGATGATATATGGTACATTTTGAAACATTTCATTGTTGTTATTGCCAGCAATTAACTGTTATGCAGTGTCGCCTGTCACATCAATGGCATCGTAATTCTGCTGACATTGTTATACCTTTGTAGTGGCACATATTACAAGTGTCCGATGTATCAGATCAGGTTGCTTTTCAGGAAGCGTATAATTACTTGAGGGTTGGTGTGACGTATTAGAAGTCCAGAAGAAACAGAGAAACTACAGAGTTGTAGATCGCTCCCTTACAGTGATAAAAAGACAATGCTATCTTTAAAATAACAAAGTACCTCCTAGACAGTAATTGCAACTCATTATAACTCATTATACAGCCTCACCATCAAAAGTAAAAATGTATGATGGAACAGATAAAAAATTATGGTTGCCAAAATTTGAGTCAGAGTAACTTAACCAACAGTCCATCAAAAGGACATGTTATATAATATCGTTAAGCATGACAGAACAGAACATGTTATATAATATTGTTAAGTATAATAGAAGAATTCACTCGTCAATCGATCTACAATAAACCTTGAACCGCAGTTTTATAACAAACAGGCACTTCTGGAAGATTTTGTTTAAGATACGATTAAAAATGTGACAGGAATAATTAAGTC
Organism: Hiodon tergisus; assembly: GCA_025775045.1. Classification (NCBI taxonomy): domain Eukaryota; kingdom Metazoa; phylum Chordata; class Actinopteri; order Hiodontiformes; family Hiodontidae; genus Hiodon; species Hiodon tergisus. Next base: position 4,771,889 of record JAOVYW010000036.1, on the reverse strand, counting down.
AGGAAACCATTAAATTATATATGGGCAAATTAATATTTTAAACGGCAACAAAGGTAATTATAACCTCTCTAAAATTTAACTATAATAAAACTATAATAATGTCCTTTGCAGGCAGTGACATCACATAGCCTATAATTTATGTACCATGGGCGCTGTATTAGGTTGCTGCATTAGCACCAGTGCATTTAATAAATAAACCCAGTGAAGCTTAATATAAACAATTAACAAATTGGGGACAAAAACAGGTTGTAATTTGAATGGCAGTTTTTTATATTCTACCATATTAAATGTAATAATTACAAATTTAATTAAATAGCATTTTTTTTAAAGAACCAGGGGTGTTTGAAAGCAAATGAAACAGAAGAGAAATACACAGAGGCTGTTCCTGGATCAGTGCATGCTGGAGAAGATGTTTAAGATCCATTTACTGCCCATGTTTGATCATGATTACCTTTACCAACCCTTCAACTGAACCCAGACCAATACAAATAAATGAAAAATACAAAAAAGGTTTAAAATTTCAAGCTACATTTAATCAGTGATTCTAAATTAATAACATAATAACAGATGTACCTTGATATCAAACTATGCATCATCCATAAGAACAACAGGTTAAAAAAACAGACCCATACATTTCCAAATACGTTTTCACCATGTAATGTTGTACAACAGACGCTGTACCAGACAGCTGCTGAAAATGGTGCAGAATGTCCACCCAGGAGCCACAGAGTTTTCAATATGTGAAAAAACCCAGTCACTGTTGAGAGTGCATGCGGAGTCCCTGGTGCGCTTACACACACATAGTCACTGGTTAGAGCACCCAGTCACTGGTGAGAGCACGCAGTCACTGGTGAGGTGAGGGCGCACGCAGTCACTGGTGAGGTGAGGGCGCACGCAGTCACTGGTGAGGTGAGAGCGCACGCAGTCACTGGTGAGGTGAGAGCGCACCCAGTCACTGGTGAGGTGAGAGCGCACCCAGTCACTGGTGAGGTGAGAGCGCAGTCACTGGTGAAAGCACACAGTCACTGGTGAGAGCACGCAGTCACTGGTGAGGTGAGAGCACGCAGTCACTGGTGAGGTGAGAGCACGCAGTCACTGGTGAG
>JAOVYW010000036.1:4717858-4729320 GCA_025775045.1 Hiodon tergisus | reverse complement strand
CTCCGTCCCACCTGCTCCATCACAGTGAAGCTCCACAACTCCGTCCCACCTGCTCCATCACAGTGAAGCTCCATAACTCTGTCCTACCTGCTCTTTGAGGTCTTTGACCTTGACCTTCTCTTTATCCAAAGCTGCCTGAAGTGTTTGGACCAGCTGCTTCATCTGTTGGTCTTCTTCTTCTTTCCGCTTTAAAACCGCTTGAACCTAAAAGGAGACTTAAATTAAACTAAATACACAGGGAGCTACAACATGTGTTACACAGCTTAACTGCACAGCCTATGGCATTCACAGAACTGTAAATAAGGGGTAACCACAGAAACACTTAAAATACCATCGAGGTAAAGGCGTCCATGTCTTTTGAGAAAAAGGATTTAAAAATGTATGAAAGTAACCAGCAACACCAAAAGGTCAGTGAACACACCTGAAGGTTGAGCTGGACCAGGTCTGCTTCCCTCTTGGCCAGGGCTGATTCCAGGATGTTAGCATGCTCCCGCAGGGCGTTGTGGGACAGCCCCATTCCCGTTAACTTCCCTTTCTCATGTTCCAGCTCCAGTGATAGTTTCTTGTTGACTTCTTCCAGGCGGCGGATCCTCTTTTTAAAGCATCGGGATTCCTGCAACTATGAACAAAAGTCCATTCAGATTTTAAGCCCTAAAAAGTCACACAATCACGTTCTATCACACTTTTGCAGGATCTGATAACTGCTCAAGTTGGCGCTTACTTCATCCTCTAGCTCCATGACCTTTTCCTGATACTCCTCGAGCTCAGTGCTGGTGAGCGTGATGACCTCCTGCAGCTCCTTTTCCAGTGTAGCCTTGCTGTGGCTGACAGCCTGGAGTTCATTCTGCAAGGACTCTATTCTTTCCTGGAAAAGTCAGGTGGCACACAGACCATCAGAACGCCTTTAAACACATCAGATGGATTTGGTTAAGGAGCACACTCAGGGCTGGTTTACCTGCAGGGCTTGGCTGTTCCCTCCGTCCGACGCCAGGGCCTTGAGTTTGCTCAACTCCGCCTCAGCAGTTTCCTTGTCGGTGAGTGCCTCTTGCAGCCGGCGACTCAAAATGCCCACGGCATTCTCGTAGGCTTTGTGTTTGGCCTTCACCTCTTTCTGTGCACTAGTCAAATCTGTCCCCAGCTTCTTCATTCTCACTTTCTGCTCAGAGATTGCCCTGAGATGCATGGAATAAAGGATAGCTAAATGCAAGCGTGTGGATTTAGCGAGTAGCAGTTAAAACGAAGCCATTAACACAGACAACAAAACAAGTAGAAGAAATTCTGTCCCACAGACTCACTTTTTGGCTTCTTTTTGCATCTGCTCCACCTGTTTCTTCAGCTCCTCGTTCTCCTCTGTCACGGAGGCCAGCTGGTTCTGGTCAAGCTGCAATGACTGTCAAGAACCAATCCATTACAAACAAGCTTGAATTTAAGGAAAATATCTTAAGCAGAATCATCAAATCAAATGTTTAGTAAACATAGAAATGACCAATGCCTTTTATACATTACTATCAAATTAGTTCAACATTCAATTCAAATTGTATTTTTGAATCTAGTGAAATGTATCAGAATTTAACTTCGCCTATAAAACATGTAAATTCCCTGATAGGGAAGACTGAGGCCTTGCTTAGTATTTGCAGACGATTATATGGGACTCAGTTAAACAAAAACATTGGCTTTGTATATAATTTATATATAATTTTCTCCCACTGTAAGTACAACTATTGCTCCATATACCATTTTAGTAAGATAAAAAATAGAACAGCATCCTAAAGACTTCCCACAACTTTTGAACCCTGCATTTCCCCATCAAGGAAGACCGCTAGTTTTTCACTGCTGATAACTTGAATTGTATAAAATTAGCCCAATGGTACTATTGGGTGAGAGCTTTGCATTAGGTTAACTGATCCCACCATTCACCTGACTGCCATCCATCATTTAGAATAATCTGTAGGACTTCATTCAATTGTGTTGCACAGTAGTAGATGACCCATTACACATCTCTCAGGTTAGAGAGAAGCTAGATATAACACCAGGGGGTACTAACACTCACAGCGGTTCTCAGGAACCCTCTTTCAACAAGATCTGTCAGCAGATTCTTCAAGCATTGTCTCAAGCAACACTTGAGGTACAAAGCATCTGTCTGAATGGATATCAGATAACTGTCGAAAGAATTAAGAACTGTAACTTGGCATTGATCAATGGGTCATCATGAGCATTATTTGACCACAGTAAAAAGAGAGCTTGAACTGGTTACTTTGGATCTTTGCCGACATACTTTAGAGTAGAGCACATAGTTGGAGACCTGCATTTTGTCTTCATTAGCTGAATGTTCACTCGTCACACGCAAGTGACGAGAGCTACAAGTGACATCTTTGTGTGTCCTAGGTTACCCACAATCATCTTCTCCCTCCTAAAGACTCCCATTAAAAATGTGGAATCTACAGCTTTAACCAATATTTAAGGTTAAATATGTGTCAGACCATTGTAGAATCCTCAGTTCATGTTTGATCTTTTGAGATCTGCAGTTCAGAATTCCTATACTATAGTTATAAGTATAATTAATTTACAGTGATATGATCGACTCTTGTGTGAAGGTCAGCTGCAGTGACATGACCTTATTTTGCCATCAATACTAATATTGGCAATGACATTTGAAGAGTTCTGAGTCGGTGATAAATAAGAGTAGTGGCTTTTTCAGTACCCAGATAACGTTCACCTTGATGACATCACTGGAAACAACAGTGGAACCATGTTTCAGGATTTGTTCCACAAAATAATTTGTTCCATGACCATGGTCAGCCAGCATTCAAGACCTCATTAACCACAGTCCTCTAGCGGCTTCAAGCAAGTACCTGAATTTGGGTCTCCAGCTGATCTCGCTCTCTCTCTACCGACTGCATGTGTGCCTCCAGACTGCTCATCCGCTGCTGGACCCGGGAGACCTCCTTCTGCATGCGATCCTGCTCCAGCTCAGCTGCTGCCTTTGCTCCCTGGGCGTCCAGCAGCTCCTGCTTCAGTTCCTTCACCTCCGAGAGGAGGCGCTTCTTGGTAGCTTTTAGTTCATTAATAAGCTGGTCTTTAGAGCTGGCATCACGCCGATAGGCCTCCACCATTACCTGTGGAGTAAAGGAGTGGTAGCAGTTGAGCTTCTCCAGGGTGTATTGTCTCCAATAGAACAAACAAAGAACTGTGACTACCTTTTGCTGCATAAACTGCTCTTTTAATTTCTGAGTCTTCTTCTTCAGGGAGCTATTTTCATTTTGTAAGGCTTCAATCTTTGAGAAGAAGGAAACAGAAGAGAAATCACCTTTTATTGCGTGACATACAAAATTGAACTTCATGGCCTAAAATGGTATAAGACAGCACTCAGTTACCTGAGAGGCTTTGACCTGGACCTCCTGCCGGAGCTGGTCCAGGATGTCAGATGCCACCACCACATCCTCGCCCAGCCGCTGCACACCCTCGTCCAGCTCTCCTTTATCAGCCCGGGCCGCCTGCAGGGCCACTTCCAGCACAATTTTCTCGTTCTGCAAATACTGAATGTTGTCATCCTTGGCATTGGCATCCGTCTGCAGCTCAGCGAGCTGGGCCTCCAGCTCCAGGTAGCGTGCCTCCAGCTGGTTGAGAGATTGCTCCTTGGTGTGAAGGGCTTCCTGGGTGCTGGTCAGTTGCCTCATTAGGTCCAAGTGTTCTTGCTGTAAACCTTCCAACTGAATGTCCTTCTGGGACAGAGTCAGTTTTACCTGAAAAGAAGCATCCATGAAAAAAGGTTAAAAACCTATGAATTTAAACAAACAGAGCAGTCTGTCAAACAACCGTGCGCCTACTTTCACCCAATATTTCTTACCTGCTCCAATTCTCTTTCCAGAGAGCCGGCAGAGTTGGCTAGCTTCTGTAACTGCTCCCGCTCTTCTTCAAACTCCACAAGCTTTTGCTGAAGGTCATCTTCAACCATGTACTTTGCTTCCTGGATCTGAAGAAAGGCAGCCTCCTGGTCCAGCATGTCAGCCTGAAGCAATAGCGAGTTGAGAGGTCACCCATTGCTCAAAATATTCTCAGATGCTCACATTGGTGAGTTTGCATTCCTAAGAAGGAAGATACAGACCTCAATGTTCTGGAGCTGCACAGCAATACGCTCCTTCTCCTTGATGGACCGATGCTGAGTTTCTGTAAGCTGGTGGGAAAGGGTCACATTCTCCAGCTTCAGGTGCTCCAGCACCCCAACCTGGGTCATTTGTCCTGCCTAGGAACAACCAAAAAAAACGATTTAAATGGGCAAAACACCGATAGCAGTATGAATCAATTACAGCTGTATATAGTATGAAAGCTTTAACACAGACATATTCTTACTTGCATATTAGCCATTTCGCCCTGTAGTCGAACCCGAGCCTCCTGGGCCAGGCCCAGCTGTTCCTGGTACCACTGACGGACCTGCTGCAACGAGGTGATTTCGGCTTGCGAGGTTTTGAGCCTGGATTGCAAAGTATTTCGTTCCAACTGGACCTGCTGTAGTTGGGCCTGCATTCCTCCCATCTGCTGACGCAGTTCAAGGACTGCAGAGAGCAGAAACCACATTATGATCCTCAGTACATGTACACAAAACACCATGAATTAAAGCAGTTCAATCTCCACTGCAGTGCACCTGTGGGCACGACATGTCGACAGTACTGATGAAGCCGAAACACACTCACCAGACTGGTCTCTGGAAGTGACCACCTGCTGCATCTCCTCAACTTTTCCCATGAGCCTTTGATATTGCTCTTCAGCTACCTGCAAGTCATTGCCTAAAGATGCCAGGCTGGCATTCTTGCTCTCCAGGTTGCCTTGAAGTTCCACCATGGCACGCTCCAGCTGGGAGCAGGATTGGCGCAGGGTGCCCACCTCGGTAGTAAGAGAGCTCTGCTTCTCCTGGCTCATCTGGTCCTGCTTCACCTGGGCCTGCAGCTGTGCATTCACAGTTGCCAGTTGGGCCTGGAGCTCAGTCTTCTCCTTCAGAGCCTGGAAAATAAATTACGGAGGAGAGGGAGTCAGTGATCAAAGCCCAAATTTATAACACCATGTAAAATGTACCAAGTTAAGAGTTAAAGTCAAGTCACCTGATTGGCCTCTGATGACAGGGACTCCAACTGGCCTTCTAGTCTTGTTTTTTCTTTAAGCACCTGCAGCACTTCATACTGACTGCCCATAACGGAACTTCCCACAGACACACTTAAACAAACAAAGGGGTGGCATATAAATGTCACGGGCTGCCGCAAAACCTGAAGTCCTCTATCACCGAATGACTGACATACCAGCTGGACATGCTGTCCCTGCGACTGCGTGGCTCTCCATTCCGCTCCTGCTCCTGCTCCTGCTCAGCTTCTAGGCGGTGCTGCTCGTCTGTGGCTGCCTGCAGCACCTCCTGCAGCGAGGGGAAATGCCCCAGCACCTCAGGGGCAATTTCCCTGCCATCCACAGTATAGGGCGCTCTCTGCCTGCTCACCACAGCTGCTAGCATGCCATAAGTCCCAGCGGTCGAAACGCTGCTGTATGAGGAGCTGTCACTGTCGTTCCCATCGAGCCGCAAGCCACATTCACTGCCGTCCGTCTCAGAGACTCCGTCGCCCATCTGCAGGGACATCTCATGGTGCTCCTCCGATTCTGAGCTCACACTGACCTCTGAGACCACAGACGACGAGCTCGGGTTCGACTGCAACGACCCCGGGTTCGACTGCAATGACCCCGCGGAGGCCCCAACGCCGCCCCCGCCTTCTTTCTCTGGGCTTTTGTAATCTGCGAGGGAATGGATCCGGTTGGAACGGGATGACTTGGGCGGCTTCTCCTTGCTTAACGGAATGCCAAGGCTGCCCAGTTTGGGCCCCCTAGGGACACTCGTCCGCAGAAAGGAGTACTCTGTCGTCATGGAAACGGTGTTGGCTCGAGGGAGCCCTTCTGGGTGCAGCATCAGCTCTGGGTCTAGGGTGCTGAAGGGCCGGTTTTTGGGTGTGGAGTGACTGGACTGAAAGAAAACATGTCATAAAGCTAAGACACATTAGGAACTTTACTTCAGTGTAAAAGGAGGCACGGTTAAGGACTTGCATACTACTGTAGAATGGGTTTAGGCAGACTGGCCCATGAACCGAGAAATTAACTCACCCTCTCCTGTTGCCTCCTCACCCGGTACTGCTTAAGCTGCTCCTCCAAGCGCCGACGTGCCGCCAAGCGGATCTGTTCCTCATTCTCCAGCTCCAGAGAGGGCTCCGTGGAGGCTACAGGGAGAGCAGGCTTAATGTATGCAGAGCAAAAGAACCTGAATATATACCACACAATTCAAAGAATCGGGCTTTGAAAAATCATCATACAAGCTGCAGTTTGTTTTGTAATCAGAAATGTACCACACTTCTATGACTGTTTTCACGACACAGAACATAATTTACTACATTACCAAACGTAGTAGCTTGGAGAAGATCTTATAATTATCCACCAGTCGTAGTTTACCAATTCAACACAAGTCTGCGACTGGACAAAGCACAGCTTGTATGACAACATGATGTTACGTTATCCCAGAGTGGTTAATAAGGGGGCGGCATGCATCCCAGTGCTGGCACAGCCACAGAGTACTCAAACCTGCGTTATCTTTTTGCTGAATACTTAGGGTTTAAGGTTAATGCCAATTCCCAGAAAATCACACATAGAACTTTTTTTTTTCCTTCTTTTCTTTTAAAGGCATTTAGGGATTGATTTGCTGTAGAATACATAATTTATCGCTTAATCTGAATTGACCCCACTGCTAATTCCCTCTGCATTCTGCACACCAATTCACTTCTTAACACTAATCAAAAAATCAAAAAACAATTGCATAATTATAAAATAATTAATCTATCCAAACACATTCCAAAATGACAGAAGAACCCTAAAAATAAATCTGCTCCATCAACTGACGTTTCCTTTTCAACACACCCGGATACATTTTTGCTTGCTAACTAGCGGCATACTTCTGAGGGATTTATTGAAACCTTAGCTTTACTAAGAACGTAATTCCAAATGTACACAAAAACTCTGAATGCAATGACACTACTGACCAGAGCAATAACACGTATGTTTTAACATAACTTCACACAGTGTAAATTATCCCACAATAACATCCAGTCAAGTGCATCCAAAACCTTTTAAGATGTCTTCTCAGGAGATTTTAATATAACAGGTTTGCAGCCAAAATGTTCAGGCAGATTCCTGAATCCAATTCTGAGTTCCATTCCACTATATCCCAAACAGAGTACTAGGATGAGACTGTACCCCAGGTACAGTTAAACTGAACGGCAGATCTCGAGAAGCAAAAGATTTTCCCATCAACTTTTACAATCAATCGATTTTGAACTTTTTAACAGCTAGTTGTGGGGTTCACTTTAGCATCCTCTTCCTGGAACAGGTAAAGCAAGATGATGCCAAATACAGTGGAGACTTCTATGATCATCTATTCCTGTTTTTTACGCAACTGTTTTGACAGCCTAGTGGGAGTCAATAATCCCTTGCCCTGTCATCTTCTGGTTTTAGAATAAGGCACGCTAATTTTTGTCACAAGTCTAAATCATGATTGAATTTACAGGCCTCTGTACCTGCCTTAAGAATGTCTTTAAGAAGTTTAATAGTTAAGAAAACCGGTCAGACTGGATGTGGCAGTATATTTTGTAGGTATCAGATCACAATCTTTACAGAGATAAGAATCTAAGCGGATCTAGGAAGAAGCCCAAAATATGCTTTAAAATGATGCCATCAAACTGGTCTGACAAACATCATGCAAAGAGCATCAACTGTTTGTAAACCTAATGCTTCAAGGAAATACAATTTAAAAAAACAATAACCCTGAGTACAACCAATTTCGTCCGTATAAAGTTCCTTAAGTATCAAATTATTCCCCGCACAAAAAACAGCAGTTTTATAAACCGACCGATTAATCACATAAAAAATAAATACATTGTTAAATTACGGAAATCAGGAAAACATGTACGTTAGACAAAATGCAGCCATTGGACAAAAAAAAAAAAAAAAGACACAAAGTAAAAATACAGACCAGGGTATAAGGTAGCGCACGCACAAGTAAAAAAGCAGGTTGGCTCCACTAAACGGAACACCCACAAAGCCCTTCTAAGTAGAGCGGAAGCACAAGCAAGGATAATAGGAAGGGACTGGGTAAAAATCAGCCTCTGGAGCACAACAGCAAACCGGGGCTGATGTAGAGGGGAAGGGAGCACTCACTGCACGTATGCTTACACAATTCAGTCTCCTGCATAGGTATGCTTAGCCTGAGAGACTGCAACGCATCCCCCGAGTAAACACCTCCCACAGCATTAGCTCCCTGAGACTTCTCTAGGCTGTGACAGAAAGCGGCCACACCTGGACGCGGCTCTTTGGTGTGGGGCCTGACAGAGCGGCCGGTGCCCGGGGGAGGCAGGGTGCCGTTTGGGCAGCTGTTCCCTTCAGCACCCGGACCCACTGCCACTCTGTCTCCATTTGACAATGCCTCTGCTAGGACAGGACCTGGGGACAGTGAAGCAAGAGAAACAGGTCAGCAGCAGGTCCCAGGCGCTCCACGCGGGACATTCCATTGCAGTTAAAAGCATTTTAGAGAAGAACAGGAAGGCTGTACAGTAACAAATATAGGAGAATGAAGAAAGACACAGATGTGACAGTTCTAATGAATGCCTTTGTGACTTTCTGCTGAAACAGGCCAAACAGACCAGCCAATCTGGTTCATCTCATTTAAGTTAGATGTGGCAAGACAACAGATAATAATACTCAACTTAAGAAATTGGTTATTTTCAAAAAACAGGAATCTTAACTCTAAAAAAATTTTTTTTTTTTTTTTTTTAAATACTTAAATGAGACCATTTTGCTGTACTCCTCACAACATCCAACAGCTCTATGTCCACTTGAAAAAACAAGAAAAGTTTTTCGGTGATCAAAGATAGCAATAAGTATAAAATGATTCTACGGCATCTTTTCGAACAAACCAAACTAAAACTGGTTGTAACAATACTCAATTCTGTTGTTTCACATCAGCCTAAACATATCTGCTTGGCACTGTTCAAATTGATTTTACTGCATTTTAAAAAAACTAATTCTGAAACCATCACTGCTACATTCTCTTACCGGCAGAACAATACTCACCATTACCTATGTCCTCTGAGACAGTCGGCTTTTCAACCACCGCCTGCTTCAGCAAGTCAAAAGAATTCTTGTTAGGATCAGTGGCCCCCTGTTTGGTTTTTGGTAGTGAGTCTGGCTGCTGAAATTCGCTTTCCATTGTGACAAATACTGCTTGGCCGTTTCCTCTTTAACGCAATTATTGTTTCAGATCATTCAGTGCTGCTGTCCATGGAAAAATGGTTTTATAGGAGTAATTTATACCATTTTTATACCATCTGCTGAGCTGTAGATGCAGGAAGACTTGATGGAAATAATTAGGCCAAGAATATATTCCCAACAGAATCCTTTTCCCTGGAAAAAAAGAAAAGAAAAAAACGTTATGTATTTACAACTAACTAGTTAACATTTCATAAAACAAACCGACATTTAATCTGAGAACAACTATAACATTTATTATTTGGTTGTCAAGAAAATTGTAAAAAAAGTTCTTATGATATACAATTTACAACTTATACAATAATCACCCCGTCAACATCTAGTGACGCTGACTGCCAAACAAAATTTTCGCTATCGCTACAACAGATATACATCATAAGTTATTGCGTTATTTCTTTATTGACTTTACTACTGTTTCCAGAATCAATCATAACAGTAAGCCGGCTAAAATGTTCAATTCAAGGAACTCTCATAAAAAAAATTAAAAGTGGAAAACCCCGCCCTAAGTCTCATTTGAAGCTTCTTCAATTTAAAATGATCTATTTGTTTGGCTGATGCCTATTATTATTATATATGGAGATTTTAATTAGCCTGTTGATACAAGACATAAAGTAAATCTAATTGTAAAACTTATAAAGAAATCAAAACACATTAATACATCTTGCATGTCAACAAAACAATCAACAACCGAACGATCACACTAAACAAATCACGCTAACTTTACCTCGCAAGTCACATGAACAATACGAGGCTAGCCTGCTATCCTTCTATAACTACATCCATTTCAGCCATGAATTCGATATCATAACGTCAAAATTGTCTTATGGCAACTCAAAAAATAAATGTATTCAGAAAACGAAATAATATAAATAATTAAGTTGACATCCTCGATTTCTCATTGCTTGTCTTCGTTAGTAGCCTAAAATACGAATTACTGCTTGCTGCCATGAAATTAGCTAGCTGCAGTACCTGTTTTGATTGATATAGTTAGCTAACCCACATGCTAACTAGTTAGCCGCCACGATGTATTTAATTTATGTAGGTAGACAGCGGGTTTGATTAAATTAATAGCGTTTAACATGCAATTTAATTAAACACGTATGCCATACATCAAGGCAGGCGATATGTCAGTAAGACTATAAGCAAATAATGTTTCAAATACCTAGCTCCTCCAACCTTTCAAACGCCACTCTCCTTTGCCTCTACGTGGCTATTTGGATTCCACCCTACACCATTTCCGACCTGCAACAAGGACCTGCAATAAATATTTCTCTTCTACCTAAATTATCTGAGTATAATAGACCATATTCCATAAACGCTGCACATTAAAGAATTGTGTGTGGTCCGACAGCGCGTAAATGTAATTTTAATTATCCCATGTATTTCATAGAAATGATAAATACACCAATACATATAACCCGACCTGTATTATTAAACGGACATAAAAGGGGAGGACCATTCTGCCACAGGGATTTGTGGGAAAGGGTTGGTAGTCTCGGGGTCACAATAAAAGCTCGGTGTTTTGATTCTGAAGTCTGCGTGGTTAGTAGAATCGTGGGCTGAACGAATTTGGCTAGCGTGCACATTCAATATGCACGACAGGTTTGCTTTATGCGAACTACTGCAAGGTTTGTATGATTTGCATAAAAATAAATTAATTTTATGTATTTACTTAAGTAATAACACGTTTATTTAATAATATATTTTGGGTTGGCTAATATAGTGTTTGATGTCATAGTATTAGTTGGCATTGCTTGCACGATGTTATATAACTATTGAGGAGGCAATACCTATATTGTGAAGTTTTACTGGCGTTGCATATTATTTGTATTATCAATTTCGCCAGCGCATTAGAACAATGTAATGTAATCTTGAAACTTAATAGTGTGTAGTTTATAAACTGAGGAATCCTACAGAACAATTGTTGGATGCCTGTTTTTTTTATTTTTATGACACTTTGATATTTTTCTTTGCAGTAAGTATTAAGTTCTATAGCTCCAACCAATTCAGGTATAGCTATGTGACTCATTTTCTTTTTTTTTAAAGCACAATACTGAATTGTTTTTAAAAATTATTTAATTTGAATATTTATTATGGTCTAACCAAGGAAATTACGTATT
>JAOVYW010000036.1:4697157-4708897 GCA_025775045.1 Hiodon tergisus | reverse complement strand
GGTACGATAATTTCTTTCTTTAAAACTTCTTAAAGACAGTGACTGTGTGTAAATGTGTGTGTGTGTGTGTGTGTGTGTGTGTGTGTGTGTGTGTGTGTGTGTGCGCGCGCACGGGAGAGAGAGATTCATTCTAGTACAAACTGACATAGGAAAGCCAAATTACAGCATGAGAGCGTGCGTGTGCAAGCAGGCGTGCGCACATGTGTGAGAGAGGGTGCGAGAGACCCATAAAACTGACCTTGGGTTGAAAAGCCCCTTGCAGAGAACTGAACGGACCCGAGTGTGGCAGCAGGGGGGGCATGCCGGGCATTGTGGGAGGGTATGACGGGAAAAACTGTGAAGAGGAGACACACAGTTTCACGTTTCACTTTTATAATAAATTACCAGATTGCTTTGAATTCATTCATTTGGTGCATTAAAATAAATATTCTAATTCTAGTTTTGCAGACTTACGTTTGAATGCCTAAGGAATGGATTGTCAAGCTTTGGAGCGTACTTGTCAAACTGGAAGTAAGAGAGAAAAAAAAGTAATATGTTATTGAACATAACCTCAAATACCATAAATACAACCGGCAAATAAAGATTTTTGTTATCATGGATTCAAGTAACACATTTGAACAGTATTACAAACTGATGACATCATTAATAAGGGACAAAGATAATCAGACATTGATCAAATTAATATTTTCTTCAGCAGCCTGGTATGGGCAAAACAGGGGTGTACAAAGTTATGGAATTAAATCAGGTTGTTTACATCAAGATGAATAAATACATATTTAATATTTTACAAAGTACTAAATTAAAAAGTTAACTAGAAAAAGGAACTGAGTGAGAAGGCAAATTCTGAACACATTTGGAGTATAAAAATTATATGTTGATATGAGTGAGAGTAAGCACTGATTTAACAACAATACATACATACATACGTACATACTAGAGAGAGAGAGAGAGAGAGAGAGAGAGAGAGAGGGAGGGAGAGGGAGAGAGAGAGAGAGAGAGAGAGAGAGAGGGAGAGAGAGAGAGGGAGCGTGAATAGAGACCTTGTGCTGCGGCCCAAGAGCCAATACTGCCTCCTTTCAACCAAACTAATGGCAACTGACAGTAACTTACTCCTATTACATAACTACACAAACCATTTGCAGGTACTCTTTGCCTGTAGTTTCACAAAGCTGCCATGGCAAACAGTCCAGTGAGTGAAATGCACCGAGACACGGGGATGCTGTGTCAACTCCCTCTGACACAAGTGGGAGGGTGGTCACCACAGGGTGCTGCCATTCATAGCGAGGGACCGCGACAGGGGTTGAGCGCTTGTGAGTGATAATTGCCCCTAATCAAACACAGGACGCCCTATTGACTAAAAAACGCTGAGGCAGCCTCTCAGCTCATTAAAAGTCCATCCCTCATCAAGGCAGGGCCTGTTTTACGTTTTACGCCGCGGGGAGGATGAATGCACAGGGTTTTTTATCACTGTCTATAAAACTCATGCTTTGTAATTTACAAGCCTGGCTGAGGTTTATCGTAAACAGATCTGGATAATGAAAACTCCATATTTCATCTTAGAACAATTAAGAATATTTCTTAACAGACATGGGGAGGGGGGGTGGGGGTGGCTCCGTGTTGCCAGTTGGCAAACCAGCTGCTTGAGGATGCATTACAATAAACAAATATTGAGGATTCATCATTTCATTAATTATAGCTATTAGGTAAACGGCGGAATGCGTAGCATCAATAACACGAAGTACAGCAAACGGGCACAGCTGGACTGTTCCAACAACAAACACTAAAACAACCCCGACGACGTAATCACTTCTGCCTTTCCAAAAAAACAAAGGAGCATGAGGAAGAAACCATTTTTACTGGGGACAAAGTGGGTTACACAAAACGCGCGACACACATCGCTCCTAGGGTAAAAATACAGGCAACGTTTGCATGTCAGAACCTCCAGGCTGCGCAGAGGAAATAACAACATGATATGGTTTAAAGGGGGTGGGGGGGTGGGAGGCCGAACGTCGACTTCTCACGTCAGCTGGTGTGTGTTTTTTTTTCTTTTTCGTGATGAGTAAATAGCTCTGGCTTCCAGAACTGGATCTTGAGGCGAAGCGAAGCTGGAACCGGAACCGGAACCGGAACCAGAACCAGAACGGTGCCATCGCGACGAGGGCGCGGGACCCGTTTGACATTATCAACGCAGTTGCAGTGACGTGGCTCCTTTCACCAGCCACGTCTTCACTGAGAGCGAGCATTGAATCCGTCGCTTCAACCATGAGACCCCCTTCCTGTAGTCACACCATACATCCGCCTAATTGCCATTTGTTTCTCCATAAGGCGAGGAAATTGGAACATTTCTAAATGGCAAAAAATGGCTCGAAAAAAATAACGGAGCCTTCCTGCCGTTTTATATTCTTATAGTATAAAGTGTCGGGTTAAAAGCACGGTAAACGGCCGGCAAAATAACCGGAATTCAGGTTCGCAAAAGGCTTCCGCAATGTTTTATCTCTGTGTTGATGAATGTGTGGCTTCAGTGCTTTGTAAGGCATTTTATCTCCCCTCGATATCGCTCAGGGAGGCCAGGGGAGACTGAGTGTGAAGGGTAAAGGCTGCTGAACAGTCTGGTTTGTCTGGTTCAAACATCAGTGCTGCACCTTCAGAAGGCACACGTTTTCAGCTTCTTAATTTCCATCCCACAGTTCTGTGTACCTCTCCTCATTGTGTTGGCCCAGTTAACGGGGAAAGTTTTTGGCGCTGGGGGAGGAGGGGGTTGGGGGGCTGTGGAGGGGTATGTTGCGAGTTGAGGGGGAGATGGGAGTGCTACTTATCCTCACATTTCTGGCTGAGGTACGCACCATTGGGGGTGCAGTGGGCGGCGTAATGGCGCCCGCCGGGGGCAGGCTGGCGGGGTAGGGCGTGAAGGTGTGCTGGTGGGTGTGTTGGTGCTGGTGCATGTGCTGGTGTTGGTGAAACTCGGCCCTCAGGAGCGACACGGGGGCCAGCGGGGATGCGGAGGGCCCCCGGCTCCGCTCTGAACTTTGAACCAGGAAGCGGTTGTTCAACTCCTGCCGGAGGAGGTCATGCTCTGTAAGAAAGGAGAGCGAGAAAAGGGGGGGAAAGGGAGACACAAAAAGGCACGGGGGCCAGTCAGTCTTAACAACAGAGGTAAGGAATAAGAAAAAATAGTCACCTGGCATTCCCTGTTTCTCCAGCTCATGCTGTGAGGGTTTTCTACGTGAGGACTCATTGGTGGTGGTAAGAGAGTTGCCTGTGACAAAGTGCCAATCAGAATCCCCGAATGAGGCTGGCAATACATGATTGGTTGGTTGAATGATATCAACAGGCTGGTATCTAAAGACAAGAAAGAATACCAAGAGTCATCTCAGCAGAAAACATTGACTCGCCTTAACCCTAACTGTCCTGCCTTTCAGTCCATTTCACAGATATATTAAAAATATCTCTGTACAGCTAAATATGGAACTCCCATCAAACTGTTATACATGCATGAGCACATATTGTAATATGAAATTAACATTATTTAAGACACGATCTTTACAGCTTGAATAAGAACTGCAATGGCAAATTTACATTTATATCTTTTGTATATTTTCCTATTTAGTTCCATCAGTAAGCTGCCTCAAAAAGTTCCTAATCTTTTTAACCTCAGTGTTCCTTAGCTGCAATAATATTATATGAAGTTAACAGTTTAAAGACAGTTTAAAAAAGAAGATAATTAAACAAGAGGCATCTCGCAATTATCTCTGGAGCTAAAAATATGAATTAACTAAGAAATTGCCTCCTTCAATTTACCCAGGGCTACTGTCCAGCGACAGAAAATACCAGTCAAAGTCTAAAATCTAATCTAAACTAAACTAAAGAAATCACACCCTTTGTTTGGACACTTTTCTATTGTCCTATTAGCAGGAATCACATTTCGGTTTCTATCAAAGGATATTTCAAAGTTTGGTTTATTATAATCAATCTATTCATAACACTCCTTTGGTGTATTTGTATCTATGCAATTAAAAACAAGAGGAATTCAAAGGTGGCCTAATGCACATTCACTTACCGCAGCCAAAGGTTAAGATGTGGTATTTGCTATTCCTTTAGCATTGACTGATTTCCTGATATTCCGCACCTTTTACTTCACAACTAAAACTGCTGATACACCGTGCAGCACTGATCACAGCAACGGACTAAAACATAAAATAGATCTGGGCCGTATTGGAAGACGTTTACTGAAAATAATTTTGTGTATTCTTGCATTTAAAACCGCTGGACTTTCACATACATCGATGTGCAAAGGTACACAAAGCAAAAATATTAAGAACAAAAAACTGTTTGCAATTATTTTGCTCCAATAAACAAACCAGCATTGTGATGACTAGTTAATTAGATTAACTGCCCTTTTCCACCTAAATCACATTTTTCCTCGTACCAGTCAGCAAGGGAAACAGTGCCATGTTTTTGGCAAGGTGATAGTAACGAATGTATGGAGATTTGTCAGGACTGCACGGAAGACGGCAGACCTGTTTCCCGAAATGAAAATTGGTATGATCAATACAAACAAACACGCACATACATGGTCAGATTCTCACCCTGAATCTGAAATCACGGCTAGAGCTAACTGTACACAGTCAGATGAATAGGTCATAACAACAAAACTTCGGCTGTAAAGTCAGATTTGGGTCTGGGACAACCTACCTGGGTAGCCAGTTCCTGCGGGGTGCCCTGGGACCACGATGCCGTTGGCCGGTAAGGTTGGAGGCGGTGGCAGAGTCGCAGGGGTAGCAAACATGGCCGGGTGGCGATGGGCGGGAGCTCGCAGGGAATAGTGCGAGGTGGAGAGCTCCGCGATGGATAGGGGGAGGGCGGGGCCGGGGGAGGGCAGGCTGCTGATGTGGGGAGAATGAGGCAGGTGGTGTTTGGTGCGACTGGCACTGGGGATACCGCCGCCGCCGCCGCCGCTGTGGCTGTCAGGAAAACGGGAGCAACAACCTGGTCAGCGCGGGCGACAGCTTCAACCCAACTGAATACGACATGTTACGGGCTTTGAGCGTCTGGAGCTTCCGAAGGCTTACCTGATTCTGTGGAGGGCACTGTACTGCAGCGGCTGATGCACTTGGTGATTGATTATAGGAGGGGCGTGGTGCTGAGGGGGCGGGACTCGAAGCTCAGACTGAGGCTGTGATTGGACTCTCAGCAGGGGAAGGTTGGGGCCCAGAGGAGTCGCCTCTTTCTTGACAGGCAGGGGTGTCGGGGAAGTGATCCGGGCTTTGGGAGGGGGAGCTGCAGCAGCTGGGGCCGGCGAGCCAGCAGGCGGGGACGTGGGGGCGGGGCTAGGTATGGGCGGGGCAAAAGACGCCTCGCTGCTCTGCTCCTGGCTGCGCTGGAGCCCCGAGACTTTGGTGGAGCTGCAGGTCTTGGATTCACGATTCTCATTCGCCGTCACACCTGCACATACACAAGAGCGCGGAAATGTCAGGAGACAAACGCTACAGTGAAGGCACGGTGAACTGTGATTCCTTCCATGTTTAAAGAGACTTCCCTTTTTAAATTCATAAATGGAGTACTTGTAGCACACATTGATAAATCAATATTCCGAAACAGACATATAAAAGACTGCGTGTTAATAGTGACTGTAATGCAAATCGACATACAATACGTATGATGTTTAAAACCAAAAAAAGCCATGCTTCTCCTCCACATGTCTGTCCTGCAGTCCCTGCAGCACTGACTCCCACCATCTACACCTAACGTTTTCTCTAGATTTTATGAAGTGTTTAATCAGGTCATTTCCATGCTTGACTATAATCAGATGATCCAATTTCGATGAGCGATCCAGTCAGTATGAATAAATCACACGTAATTAAAGTTAAATGCCTTTCCTATTCAGGGCTTTGCTGAGCACACAATCTGGCATGAAATAATTATGTTTCAATTGTGCTGTGAAAAGAGATCATGGCCTCATATCACGCCCTTCGTCTCAGCCTCCCTCCCCCACACATTTCCAGGGATTTCTGAGCAGTAGTTGAGAACTCAACACTAACACAACCCCCCCTTAGTGAAGTCAATCTGGCGCTAGGTAACACACGATGCCTCGATTTTGTGCATATCGGAAAGCAAAAAAAAAATACAAAACACATCCTTCCGCAAAATTGGGAGTTCATGGAAAGATAATGGGATTAGAAATGTGGGTGACTTTTAGAAATGAGTACCATTTGGTTGAAGCCAACTCCAAAACGGCCTGCTTTCAGTATGGGGAAGAGAGATGGCACTGGTACGTTCAGAAGTTTTCATTTAACACTGCTTTCATTTAACCTGTTCTCGGCTTACTCGAGCCTCTGAAGACGCATCTAAAGGGAATGACAAATGAGAATCTCCTCAGGCAGGGAGAGACGATCAGCCAATCAGAGCCAAACGCAGCCCTTTAACTGGCGTTTCCAACGTGGTTAATATCAAAACGCCTCAATTCCTAATGAGTGATACAAAAAAACGTTATAGCAACAAACTGAGAATAACAAGGGCTCCGCAAATTCAGGTTAAAAGCAGCTGAACTGTAGCCCTCTTAATGTATCCCAAGATTTCTGTCCAAGGCCTCGTTTCAGACATCATCTTTGTAAACGCTGCCCTTCAATGGGGTTGCCTTGGAAACCACTTTCCAAGACGCGTACGGTTTCGAACCTTGCAATTGTAGCCTTGCCACTGGATGATTGGGGTTATGATGCTCAGGGTTATGATGAGCTGAATGTATTTTAATGATGATTCTAATGGGATATAATGGTCGCTGTATCAGCTGGGCTCCATCCTTATTAAAACCAGTGTGTCCAGTGGGTATGTGGTGTCAAGACACAGTGCCTTCCACAGCTCTCAGTAAAAAGCATTACAATTTATTTCAATCGGACCACAGTCACGATAAACAGGAGAAATGTAGGTCATCACCTTTTGTTTTTGTATTTGTAATGAGGGATACACATTTACAGCCTTGTACTGTAATTAGTATTGTATAAACTGATGTCCAGGAGCAAGACGTAATTAAAATACCGTTCAGAGCAAAAGGCCTGTGGGATCACGCCGGGTCTGAACAGTACCTCCCTCAAGCATATGGATATTTTTGGTATGATGTTAGAGGGGGAGACAGCCAGACCAATAATCCACGGCGTACCTCCCCCGAATGATGGGAGATATCGCCACGGAGGTCTGGAGGAGATCTTAGTGAACTCTGAGTCGCCTCTAACGTTATTCATTCCTGGCCCTGTTTCTGCCATCCGTCGCAGAGCCATCCTTCGCAAACATCTGGAACCCGAGCTGCCCGCTAATGCTAAGCGCTATTGGAGAGAACGGCTGGCATACGGCCCCCCCACCTTTAGCCAGCTGGCCACGCGGTCGCCATGGAGAAGGCAGCCCAATGTTCTCCACTGCAACAATCTTTTAAAAAAGATTCTAAGCTCACTCCTGGTCCCTGCACTTCTAATTCATACCATTGTTCTCTAATTCCAGAGTTTGGAGTGAGGCCAGATTCGGCCAGACCAAAAAAAGAAGAAAAAAAAGATTTTTTTTTTTCAAGACCAAAATCAAGGGAGGGCATCGTTTTGCCAACAATATGTCAGCTTTACAAAATGAAAAGCATCTATACGTTTTATTGTGCATGCAAAGATAGTTCAAATAGTTTACATCACCGTCACTGCAAACCCATTTCCAAGAGAAAATACATGCAAATTAACATTGAAGATTAGGTATCAGAATCTGGAATGTAAATCCGCCTACAGCCTGGGGCTAACACAGCACCCATACCAAACAGGGCAACCTGCCGTTGGTGAGTGGAGTTCTCATTTGCAAGGCAAACGTAGCAGTTTATTCACATCGCAGCTCTGTCAGGGCTTAAACAGAAGCATTTGCTAAAAAAGACAACAACAAAAAAAATGCACAACCCCAAAAACATAAATAAATAAACGAATTTAAAAGAGGAACGTAGTCCCTTGACTTGGGGACTTTCTTCTTTGTGTGCTCACACCACCTCCTTCCAGACTGCTGCCATGGAGAGGGAACTCTCTTGATCACAGAGCAGAGCTTTATACCATTCCAGCCAACAGCACAAAGTATGCTGAAGTATAATTTAAAACACAGTGGCTATTTAGATGACAAAAACAGACACTGGCGGTCTTAAACCACCATTTTGAAAATCAACACCTTTACTAATAGCTGCAGGCTTTTGAAGCGGAACCTGCCTGCTTTTCCGACTCAAAGCGTCTGAAAAACCCCAGTCTTAGTAGGGCGCTAATCAAGTCAATCGCAAAATCAAAGGCGCAACTGATTTTCTACCACCGGTTCCTCGTACAATTAAAACGTCCTTGTTCGTTTAAAAATGTTCCCCTGGAAAAAGGTAAAAGGGAAACTGCACGACAGTTACTATCTCCAGCGCACAAGATGAAATGACTCAGGGTGATGGAAAACGGACAGGAAGCAGCAGCCAGGACATTTGGAACTCAGGGACAGCTGGCGTGTTTTAATTAGTCATTTTACCGCAGCTGACGACGGAACTCGGTGGCAACAGAATGCCGTGTGTGCGGAGCAGTAACGCGTTTGCCGTCAAAGCCTACACATAAATCGTGAGCGCCTAATGTTCATTTCTGAGGGCTGGCAGCGCTGCCTGGTATGAATCAGTCTCCGCATGCTGGGCCCGGATTCGACCCTCGGCCATATGGTGTGGGTGGCATATGCCATCTTCTCTCCGTGGCACATGTTCTTGTTGACTGAAGGGGTGCCGATTCAAATCGGCAGGCTTAAGTACGTGTGCCCCCGCTAGCAGCGCTAATCTGATTAGCCAGCCTATTGTGCAAGTGGCGCACAAGCTTCCAGTCTACACGGCATTGTTTCATTGCCTTAATCAGCCCGCCGAATTGTTTCTAAGCACGTACATAATCTCAGCAAAGGGCCAAAGCGTTTCCTGGGGCACAGTTTGGCCCTGGATTGAAAAAATAGGAACTTGCTGAAACTGAGGCTAATACCCAACCAATCACCTTGTGGCTGTCAATGCTTCTGCAGTTTGTTGCAGTTCAGATATTTACACCTCTTACCCACCTAGCCACCAAGGCTACACAGTCAGAGAGCTAGGCGTGCAACCTCTGGAGAGGCCCTGGAACTGGACTATGTTATGTTATTCTACTCTTCAAAGTGGTGGAATGGGCCCTAACGGAGCCAGGAACCGGATACATCAGGAAAAGATTGCAAAGGGGCACTTGTTAAAAGTGAACCTGAAGGAAGTTGCTGAAAAGCCCCAGCGTTATTTTGTCCAATCGCGCTCCAAAGTGCTAACAATGCAGCAAGCGCTAGCCTTTTCATTCCATTAATTAGCGTAACTCGCTCACCCACTGGACTCGAACGCCATGGCAGCAGCTGTCTCGATTGATTACAGGAGAGGACACAGCACTGCAATTATCTAGATGGCTGGAGACAACGCCTGCCACTTCTAATAAAGCCCACGGCTCCTGTTAGCCATCATAGCTAAGCGGGAGAGGGACCGCAGCTCCACTCCACTGCAGATACCCTCAAGATTCTTTCAGACTCCACGGGGCAGCGCCGTGCTCAATACAGTAACAATTCTTTAACAGCACGTTAGCTGCATAATGCCCAGACATTTCCAACATTACCTCTTTGTTGCTCGGCAGGAAAGCGTCCTCTATCAGGCCTGCCAGCTGCTTTCACAAGGCTATCAACCCGTTGCTTTTCTGCTGAAAACAAAATATCAATTGAAAAGACCTTCTCAAAATGTTTTGTCGTGCAACAAAAATAAAGGCACCCTTTAACAACATTTCAAGCACGCACATACCTCAGGCCCGCATGATGATAAGTGGCTTTAATACTATCTCTCCATACCTATCTGGTTATTTGTCTCTGGAAGGCGATGCCCGAGTGAATAGCCGTCAACAGCTCAAGTGGCCCAAAGCATTTATCCTACCCTACTTCTCTCTCGACTCCGTTTCAGTACCTGAAAACTGACAAAAGTATTTTCTGGCTTTTAGCAAACAGGAAACAAAGTAAAAAACACGATCCTGACGGGCCCTTATCATCAGTCTCATCTATCGTCCAGTGTTTTGACACTTGGACTGAGCGAGAAATACCCTAAATCACTTCAGGGGAATTTAACTCACTTGGCTATTTAAGTTCTTTGCAAAACTTTGGCTTAGGAGCTGGGTTTTTTGATGAAATTAATGAAATAGGAATCGTTTACAATTTCTTATTGGCGAAACACGGCTGTGGTCTTAAAAAATACAGAATTGTGGAATACACATAAAAAAATAGATAAGAAACATACACATATAGCCTATATGTTTTTATTTTTCTAACTACATACCCACTATATTAGGGTGTCTCAAACACTCTAGCTGTGTTATATTTGAATACTTCTAGTTTTACTCAATAAAATATCAGAAATGACAGAGCTAGACTCCCATCTCCCAATATGATTAGCAATGCTAAATATCCCAATATTGACAAAAATATGTTAACAAAACCAACCGTGTCAATAATCAATGCTTTGTAAACAACTGCATGCATCTTGGGAATCCTTAATTTGTACCCTGTCAAAGAACGTGATGAAGGCACAAATACACTTACAGAATGGGGATAAAGCCAAGTTGACTTTAATTAAGAATGCATATGGAAATTCGACCCGAATGAGATCCACAGAGATCTATGTCTAAACTCCTTACTGTCTTTTTTTCCTCTCAACTTTCTTTGTGAGGTGATTAGAGCAAAAGGGGTTTCTGCATGGGGGTCTGATTAAACGTGTCTCAAGTTTTTCCACAAACTACCCCCCAGAGATGAAGTCCCTACGTAACATGTGACCTTTCCTCTCCTCAAACGCCAGGAAACATGCTGCCAAATGTGCAGACAATCAACGCAATTCCTCTCCAGCCCCAGCGTGTCACATCTGCAAAAACTGCCCCTTTTGTGATCTACAGCTCGAGTCCCAAGGCTGCAGCCGTTTCCTGAGGAAAAGGTGACAATTAAAGATTCAGACGGCGGCCATTTAAAAGCCACCTTGTCTACTGGGCAGGGGACATATCCGAAGTGTAACCCTTCACCTGAGACATCTGGAAAGGGATATGCGGCCCGGTATAATGGAGAAAACCCTAGAAAATTTTCACACTCCATCACTCTGAGAACAAAGCTCTTCGTAAGGCACATGTATTCGACAGACGTTTTTTTCATATAGAACTTAATAAGAGCACTAGCTTCGTTTAACAATACATCACTCATTTTCACTCCTCGTGGATTCTTTCATATCTCCATACAGCTCGCTGAGAATACGTGGACAGGGAACGGCGATACATCGGGTTGGCAATTGTACTCGGCGGCGGCCCAGTTTCTCATCCTTCATCCTCGATTAGGGAGCCCCATTGGACGGCACTTAGAGTGAGAGGAATAAAGAGGCACCGAGACAAAGAGTGGAAAAAGAGCGCCGGGGAGAGGGACGGCATCAAGTTGTGTCAGGAAAACAAATGAAGACGGGTTAGTCTCCTGACCCTCAGGCCTGCCAACTGCAAGAGAGAAGCTCTGCTCTGGTTTTCCTAGCACTCTTCTCACTTGCTTACACACAAGCGCACATGGAAAACTTACTTTCGATATGCATTGCACTAAAACTGCTTTAAAAAGACTATTAGCGTTGTGTACTGTACCGGTATCAACAAACACTTGTCATAGTCTAGAAAAATACACACACACACACACACACACACACACACACACA
>JAOVYW010000036.1:4681732-4692561 GCA_025775045.1 Hiodon tergisus | reverse complement strand
GTTGGGATAAATCAAGAGCCGCATTTTGGAAAGGATTTGCCACTGTTTAAAATTTAAATTCAATCAAGGAAACAAATAGGTTTTAGGTCGGACTCCAGGCGAGAGCAGCAGCGGCGCGTATACGGGCGACCAGAAAAAGCCGCAGCGTGCCCCAGCAGGCTCTCGAAGCGGGCCGGAAAGGAGGAGCGTGCGCTCGGCAGTACAGGGGGGGTTCGGCCTGGGAAAGGGAAGCTTGCCAGGCTCAGGTTCACCATCACTGACGGCTCGCTTTAGTTCAGCTCTTTAATGTGGAAACACGGTGCGTCGCAGCCTGCGTCCTTGCTGTTGGCCACCCACACAAGCCAGTCAACCACTGCCATTTCTATAATTCAACAACAGAAAAGCTGATTAGCTGGCCAAATGGTCAACCTCTTCATTATTTAATGGGGGGGAGGAATCATTTAATGGGCACTAGCACAATGGTGCTGAGGTTAGCAAAACATCACTATTGTTCTTCTGACGGAGTCTGCTGCATACAAATATACTCCTAAATGCAGGCAGTTCCTGCCTAAAATGCCCCCACCCTTTTTTCCCTTTGTGCACGGAGGAGGTATGACGACGTTCTGTACTCCTGAAAGCTAAGGGAAGAATCGAGCCTACCATCCCACTAATCCGAGGCATGGCCTTTTATTGGCATCCAGCAAACAGCGGCGCAGGAACAAAGACTGTGCAACACATACCGAAGGTGTGGTTCTTTGACTGACTGCTTGATTAGTGATTTGCCACAAGGAGCCAGCGTCAGGCGTAATCAGTACAGTGCATAACATGTACTCAGTAAGGTGGGGAACCTTATCCTCTGCTTGCCAAAATAATCTTATCAGTATTGTGGACAAGATTGGAGTTATTAATTGATTGCAGATTAATATATACATTTTTGCACATCTGAAGAAATATAATGCGCACGCACAAATACACACACACAAAAATGAACTTTGGCAAAAAAAAAGTATTTAGAAATATTGCCAGTGACCAGCGGTTGTTGTTTTTTATAATTCTCATGGTCCCCTTTCTTTTGTTCTCCCATCTAATCCAGTATGTGTGGGCCGGTAAGTTTAATGGAAACAATTTATTAAGTCCAGCTTAAAATGCCATCTGGTGCTAAGCTTCCCAAAGCCGCTAAGCTCCTGGTTTTGCCTGGAGCTCGCTGTGTTCACGCTTACTGTAATGCCCTGTTTAAAATGAGCACAACGGGTCAAAATTAATCAGGATTACAAGGGCACAAATCCACTTCAAAAATGGGTTTTCTGCAATCTTTCTTTTCCATCCCAAGACGCCCCTGGTTTGCCTCACACCCCCCACGCAAAAATGGGCGCTCTTCCCTTTCAGAATCCGCGGCAAATGCTGCAAAATCAAGACAGGCTCAAATACCCAACCACAGCACAGTGTAAGAGTGTTCCCCCAGACATTCCCTGCCCTCAATAACCTCAGTGTGTTTCCAAAACTGCCTTTTAGCAAGAAAGAAATCTTTCTCTTCTCCATATTAGCACCAGTTGGGTTGTGTAAGTACTCACACCAAGGTTGCACACAAAATCCATTCAACCCCTGCATCCTCTTACTTGACAAACAAAGACCAATTAAAATAAACTCGCAGCTGAAATCCGCCTGCACTGCGAGACATGCCCCGTCATATCCAAGTGATATAAAACCCCAAAAATCAATAGATCTTTGACAGCACATGGCAAAAAAAAAAAAAAAAAATATATATATATGTATTTTTTTTTTTTTTAAGTACACCTGTTAGGTAACCATTCACTGCTACAGCAGTTCTATTCTTTCCTAATCAGAGGAAACATTTCAACCAAGCACTGAGGTCAGACTCCAGGGAGTTTAATGAAAACAGTCTGCTAAATCACAAAGGAACTGTAGGAGCCTCAGAAACCCATCAAAGGAGCTAGTTATACCAGCTGCACTAAAGAAAGAATTTAGGGAACAGAAGGTTATGCTGTTTAAGCCTAATCGAGGCCAGTAATACATCATAACACTAACTCTCGTGTTTTTCTCACAGTACTTTAATCTCAGCACGAATACTAATTCAGAGCTGTTAAACACCCCTATGAAATTTTTTTTATCACAACTCGGGCGACAAAAATACGAATCCAGTTTTTTTGTTTTTTCTGAAGACGCAAAATTACTATTCTGCTACAAGAATTATTTAATTTTTTTATGTTCAATGGAACGCGAAATTTCACTTCTAAGTGAAAGAAGATATTGCAGTATAAATCAGTGGATTCGGCACCGTCTAACAACGGAACCAATAAGCAGACACCCCAAGTCACCCAGAAGCACGCCCAACGAAAGGCCAGATTTCTCCAGGAAGCTCCAACCTGTTTGGCTTGGATGCATGTCCAATTGCTCTGAGCAATAAAAGTTATACAGTATAAAATATTGGAACAGTTATAATCTACCTAAGTTCTATAAGCATCTATAAGAATCTTTCTTATCCAGCCACCAAATGTGACAAGCTAGCAAGAGCCTACTTGAAGCTCCTAGCTGTGAGTACGACAGAGATGACTGTCTGAGCCACATTAAATTGTGCGCAAGTTCCTGAGCCACATTAAAATGTATTGCCAATGCCTGAGACACATTAAACTGTGTGTCAGTGCCTAAGCCACATTAAAATGTATTGCCAATGCCTGAGACACATTAAACTGTGTGTCAGTGCCTGAGCCACATTAAACTGGCCCTGACTGTAAACGTGGCCCTCAAACCCCATGATGCCAACTACTGGCTAACGAAGGAGGGCGGGAAGGGGCCCGGAGGACAGAAAAACAAGGCTCCAGACTGGCCCCAGAGATGAGGTGTGGTAGACCCTGTGATGGGGCAGACATAGCCTTGGGGTGTCCAAAACTCCACCCAAAAGCACAGCTAAAGACCAGAGATAAAACAAGGGGAAAGCCTATGGGGAGTTGGGAAAGAAACCATTAAAAAACCCCAGAGATGAAACAACACTTATAACAGCTACAGTAATCAGGACTTTGATGCCCATCATCAGACCACTTTATCTGGCTCTCCCTTTCACTCTAATCCTAATTTGCCCCCTGGAGTAAGTCTCCAGCAGGACCCAGGAGACCCTTGTGAAGAGCAGGAGAGAAACACAGCGGGAACTCTCACGGCTTTATCCCCGTGTGTCGGGATAGGTCACATTAGCTGGATTTGCAGACGATCTGTTCACCCACCATGACAGCTCCAGCCCAGATTAAAGGGGGAGACGGCTTTAGGTGCCCAAGATCTTTCCTGACAATCACTCCAGAGCTGTTGGCTACAAAGTTCTGTATCGTGTTACTTTTAAGCTAAACATTCACCAAAACACAAAACCTTTCAAATTTGAAGCCACTCGAACGCTTTGCTAATCTGTTAACTCGTGAACCCCCTGCTTCACAGAAGGGACCGCATGGTCACTTGGACATCTCAAAAGAGAAAACCAAAAGAGAAAACCAAAAGAGACTTATGCCTTGCTTTCTGTGTTTTAAAATGAGTGGCCTCTCCCACACCATGAAGCATCATGGGCCTGCACAGGTCTGTGGGTAACCAGTCTTAAATATCACCTCCTTCCAGAGCGTGGGGCTGCTGCCAACAGAAAACCACAACAGAGCCCAGGCTGGGATTAAAACACCAGTCCTCTCACTCTGTTCCACGCACCAGACCAACTCCACAGGGAGAGGATACATCACACGGTACAAGCATAACAGTTATTTGGGAAATGAAAGCACCCCCTCGTCTCCCCCGTTTTTTTCTGAAGCTCATACGTAAGTGCAGCTCCTAATCTTTCCCAGCTGGCCAGCAGACGTTCTCCCTTTCCCTTGGAAATGGTTCCACTTTAAACAAATAGCCCTTGCCTGGCATCATGTATTATTAATGTGCCTGGCTCCCGGGCCCCAGGGGGACCGAGCCGCCTGATTTTCACTTTCATCAGGGCACAGGCACCGGAGCCTCTTTCTGCTCTTTAATCCATCAGGCAGAGGCCGGGGGTACAGGTGCAGCTCCCAGGCCCGGGCCCGCTTCCCGAACATCACCGGGCTGCCCGAGGAAGAACCCGTTCTGCTGGCCACCGCCGGCGCGCATCCTGCCAGCAGAGGCCCGCGTTGCTCTCCGCGAGGTTCTCATTTGTTGTCATTGGGAAAGAAACGGCATGCTGCGTTCTGGCACGTAGCTCCAGATAGGTTCTAATGAGCCAGTAAGTGGCTGGGAAATGTTTGCTCAGGTGGCCGTCACATTTGGCAGCCAAAAACGTAAGCAAATACGACGCAAGTCACAAAACCATTTTATTCTCATACTGAATGACCACAGTATATCAAAATTCTTCAAAATGTTCTATGTGGACGTTAACCTTCACATTCTGAATGTAATTCATGCACAAGATTAAACGGCTGACCGTAACCCGTTTCGAATGCATTATGTTCAGTCTAAAATAAAATCGTATTGCCGTTAAATATGACTAGGCTAGGTGTAGATACATGATTATTCTTTGGAAAGGAAGGGATGTGTGATATTCAAATGCAAGATGGATGCGGAGACGACCTGGACTCTGCTCTTACAGATGTCATTGTAGAAAAGGAGCAGGGTGAAAACACAAGCCTTACCTTCACTGGCTCTGGGGGAGAAGAGCTTCTCAGATCCTACATCTGAAGCCTGAAAGAAAGGAAATGGAAGAAAATTAATGGGATGGAAAATATCTGACCTCAAACGTTTTCACCCCATTTATTTTATCAAGGCAGAGACCAAAAAAAAACACACACACACATACTTTTCATTTTTTAATGATGGCAAAATTTCCCTTATGGAAAAATGATGATACCCAACGCCCTGGATGCAGTGAAAGCTGACATAGAGCCCCATGCAGAAGGCATCAGGGTAATCGCAACGGAAGAGGACACACATAAAACGGGCCACTGCACATGGCAAAATACACATCCATTCAACCAGAGACCTCTTACGAGGCATTTCACTCTCCGATACCTCCAGACCTACCCCGGGGGGTAAGAGGTGCCCCTGAAAAGGAGAAGCAAAGACAGAAGCTGCTTGGCCAGTGTCAATGAATAGCCCCGGGACAGGGCACAGCGAACCTCCCCAATTCTGAGCGCCTCGCTGCACTCCATCCGACCCGCGCCTCCGCGCGCATTAAGACATTAGGGGGCACTGTTGTGCCACCCTAGGCTCAGTCTCCAGCCGCCGGCTGAGGGAACAGAGACGACGAAAACCAGAGGGGCGGGATGCTAAAGGCCAAAGATTTTGCTCGAAACCGAACAAGAACGAACTTGCTAGCTCACCTATGCGTTGGCAACATCTGCTGCTGCCCATACATACCAACGCTTACTGTTTTGCATAATTCCCAAGAAAGTCACTGCTTACCGAGGTGCTCAGCTAACTCAAAAACAATACTTAATGCATCAATTAAGATGAAAACAAATTGTTATTGCGATAACAATACAGGATATTTATTTGATCGAACTCTAGTTGAGTTCCAGAAGAATGAAGCTAACAGTATTGGTGCTCAACGGCTGAGGCTTGTTAATAACCACACAGGCCGTGATGGACTTATAGCGGTTTCTGGGGGAGTGTGAAAACGGAAAAATAGATAAAACACAAGCTTTTATTATGTACTTAAATAAAAATCCCACTCTAGTCTTGAAATATTGTGCAGAGTTTTTTCAGTGGCAGACGATGCACACGGCTTCCGCCTTCCTTTATCAAAAACAAGTTTGATATAACGCAAACGTGTTCCATATGTAATAAAACTACAGGCCTGGAACCTGTAACTGTGACACAAAAAGAGGGCTGGATACAAACTAAACAACATGGGGAAAGTGCAAACATAAGGGGAGGGGAAAAAAAAAAACACGTCTGACTGAAGTCGACCCGTAGACTAAACATCGCCCGGCGCGTCCCCTCTTCCTCGATGTATGTGTGGGCCCTGGCAAGTAATTTAAAAAGAAAATACACCATAAGCGTACAAAAATACACAACTACCGGCAAGGCATGAAAAACCTATTTTAAACACTGCCGTCGAGCCATAAATCAAATGCGGACAACCTGCTGTTTTGCAGGAAGTAGCTACACTTAAGCACGGAAAGATAACATTGACATTGCAGGTCCTTCTTATCACATGGTGGCTGTCTGTATACACAAAGTTCACACTGTACATCTCCCTCGCCAATCCATCGCTCATTTCTGGGACCTGTGGTTTGTTATACATGCAGTAAACCCGCACATGCGCGTCCGCAGTTGGCCCTGAACGTGCCAGACTGCCAACGTCTTCCACAGAGAGCCAAGCAATGCAAAGCACAAGCGGTGGGGCGACTGCGGGACTGGAACTAATAACAGCCAACATGGGAGGCATACCTTGGCACTTGCTTAAATGTCCTCAGGCTTTGATTCTGTCCCCTGACACTCCCAGCCTCCCCATTCTGTTCCAAGCCCCGTCATCAGCCCCTGGCTTCCCCCTCCTCTCAAACACGCCACACTTGCGAAAACTTCCATTTCTGCCGCGTCGCTGCGCTTCCTGCCCGAGACCAGGACTGAAGTGTCACATAACGTCTGGGGAGTGGATTGAAGTGAAGGCTGAGCAGCTTAAGTGTTCCCCTTCAAAGGAGATTTCAGCCCTGTTTGGGGACCAAGCGTTCGGGAGTTAACCTCCCACTCTCCCAGATACACTGTCTGCCAATACACTGAACCTCCATTACGCTTAAGCTTGTCGAACACAGACCGGTCGGACAGAGTGCTTGCAAATGATCCCAAGGAACAGGGAACACAAGTGTAATTCTGGTGATTGAATTAGAACGCTTGCCTGTTGCGATCATAAAATTCACTGCGAGTGGAGTTGTCTGAACCAGACAAAACGCATTTTTACCGTCAGCAAACGCAAACGAGGTCATTTTTTTATTTTTAAAGCAGACACAAGCTGCGAGTTTGTGCCAGATTCTTCAAGCGCAGCCCAGCAAAGGTTACACCTTGCTCAGGTGTGTAATATCTCCGTTTAGGAGGGTTATAAAGAACTGTAATGGCATATTCTCATCTAAATATCAATATCCAACCCATATTTAACAAAGAAATCATTATGTCTTCTTGATATTTGCCTTTATTTTATAGACTGGCACAGGGATATGCGCAGGTGTATCTGTGTTTAAGAGAGTATTTAAACATCGCTTTTTATGGATTCCCTTGTTTACCTAATTCTGGCACCCTGCTAGAGCACACATGGCTCCAGATTTATGAAACGAGGAAAACATGCGCGATCGGCATTGATGTTCAGGAAAATACCAAATTAAGCATAACAAAATGCACAGCATGGTTATATCAATACTGCTCAGTACTTATGCATATTAAATGCAGAATGTGTTAAAACAATGCCATTCAAATGAACGAGATACTACCATTTAAGTATGTGTGTTGTTCGCGACAATACTAAACGCGTACAGCAATATCATAGGGACATTTATGTAAAGGCCACAGCATGCATATAGCAAACGGTACTATATGACTGAACAATGTTCCTAAATATAAATTCTTCATCGAAGGAAGTAGCCATTTCTTGCTCAAGGAGGTTTTTTTATTTTAAAGTTCCAGTTAAAAAATTCAGCATGCTCTTCTCCAAATCAGTCCATCTGAGGCAGCGATGGCAGAGGTCTTGTATAACTAATTCTTCACACTCTCTTTGTGAGCGGACTTTGGCCTTCATAAAAAGCACAAAGGAAAGAACAGAAAGAGTACAAGGGGGGGAACAAAGAAGACCAAAGGCCAGGTTTTCCGAAGGAAGCAGGGAGATATAACCATTTCAAAACCAAGGAAATTCAAGCCACATTGCTGAGAGCCAAAGCCCTTGGAATGGGCCGCAGGAAGCCTGACCTTTGAGGACGTCTGCTATTTGAGCCTGAGGCTTCGGGGCCTGGCTTTTTCTCAGGAGAGCCGTCAACAGGCCTCAGCTTTCCTTCCCTATTCCATTCATTAGCCATGCTTTACGATTCAGCTTCCTCTGAGCCGCACAAGGGCTCCCCGAGGAAAGGGGCTTGGGAAAAAAAAGCAACAACGAGGTCATAGGCCTGAGTCAGGCCATGAAAGCCTCCAGTCTGCCTCAGAGAGAGAACGCTGGTGGTGGGGGTATTCCAACAACGGAGCGCTAACCTCTCCCTGAAGACCGATGCTGTATTTCATAACTCCAGGATTTATAGAGTGATAAATCACCAATTACACTGCTGTTTGCCTTTATCAGGAGATTTATGCATACATTGGCTGGGTTTTTTTTTTTTTTAGACAAACAAAACTTTCAGTGGCCTTCATCACAGCACGATACAGATATGATGGATAAGGCATCTTCACTGAAAGGCAAAAAATAAAAACTGTAGAAACTGTAGCTAAACCCGTAGCAGAGTTTTTAAAAGAGTGGCAATCCAAGAGAAAACTATGCCCCCCCCCCCAACAATTATCCACCATGAGCCACTGTTCCTAGCAGGCTGAAACCATCATAATGGCTTTAAAAGCGTACATTTATGAAAGGCACTGATCAGTTAAGTATGTAATTTCACCAAGACATGAAGGTCAGCAATAATCCTCTTTCAATTAACCTCGTTCGGAAATACTAGCCAATTTCTCAGGGCCTCCTATCAGGCAATCGGGGTCTGACATTACCTTTGATCTGGGGCTACGATGATCTGCTGTACATCATTTTGAACTGGCCTTGCATTCCCAAAAATAAGAGAAATAAAGCAGCTGGAAAAATTGCTGCAAGACAGAACAAAACGAAAGCAGAGCGCCGACACACGGATTATGACTTGTACCAGGTTTATGCTAATGTACAATGTGCTCCTCACAGGTTGCGACAGATCAGTAAAACAGGCATTACTACTCAGGACTGAGAGAGAAAAGATTAACGGTTCTGTCAAAATGTCAGAGATTCATGCCAACAAACCCAAGGGTCCTGAGACAACACCGAGACTAGGGGAAGAGTAAGAAAATCACAGCAAATGTGTCTTTCCAGGGGAGATGTATTTCACAGATCTACTCTTGCAATTTGAACCTAAGCAGTTCATTTAGATTCTCTGCACAGAAGCACGACGAATCTCTCATTTCCAAATTTTCGCGCCATTTTCAACAGCAATCACAAGGCTACAAATGTGCCCAGCCCAAGGCAGCTAACGCCGTGCACGCGGGCCTTCTCCGATCCTAGTGTTCTCGGCGGATGTCGCATGAGCAGGGCGCCGGCGTGGGCCGGCTGCACCCTTGGCGGGGCGCATCGCTGCGGTTTTTCGCGGAGTGGTGCCATTTGTCAGGGAGAACAGGCCCGTCGGAGGGGATGGCAAGGGGAGGCGGGGATGCTGGCACACACCTTCAAGCTCTCAATTACCCTGGCAGCCCACTCATTCTGCCCGGCACTTGTGTTAATTTGTGGCCGTGGCTAGTATTTCATCACTGTCCGTCCGCCACCCCCCCCCCACAACATCGCCCACCGTCCCATGGTCGCTTCAGCCTGTCTCTATAAGCAGCTGGGACCTTGTCCAAAGCCACAAGGCCATATTTTGTCTGCCATTTATGTACCAATCATGTCAGAGCACCCAACACTTTGATAAATATCTCCATCAGCACACGCTCTGCTCCTAAAGTACAATCATACTTTCCCCCCCCCCCGTCTGATTTCAGCGTTTGTCAATGCCAGCCACTGTAAGGTCGTTTGGAAACGTGGCCCGTCAAACGCCCATGCGAGAACGGGCCTTGTACACACAACCTCAGACACCCCGGACGTTTAACGACTTCCCAGGTAAACACGCATTATAACTGGCAGCATTTTATCAGTGATTGCTCCACTACGAAGCCGAATTGGAGAAGGCATGTGGGGGAAAGATAACGGCACAGCAGCGTCTGCAGGCATGGAAATGGGACAGTGCCTCATGGCAGCCGGCCTTAAATAATTCAATATTCAGCCACAGAATCATTAAACTGATAGAGAATCCCACAGGGTGACCGGAGACATTAATTCTCGCCCGCGTGTCTGGAGATTTGGGGGAGGATGTTGCAGACATTGCAGGGAGAGAGGATCCCCATCTTCTCTTCCCTGGCAGCTATCATGGTAAATGCATGAGTAAGTGAATGGTCTGTGCCTGGCTCTTTAAGTGTAAAATAGCACCCTAGCTTCTAGTTTCAGGTTGAATGCCACTCTCCCTTCTCCCTTTCTTTCTACCGTGCCCCCCCCGGCCCTCGCTTGCTCGCTCTCTCGACAAGCAGCTGCTAGCCCTTATCATGGCCACCTGTCAGTTTAGTATACAAATTAGCAGCCTATCAGGGGAGTGCAGAGGCCTGTTTCACCAGCAGGAGAAGGGCAGAGGCGTGCATCGCATTAAAACACAGCTGAAAGACAGGGAGGGTCGCAAATCAACGCCAGGGCCGGCGGCCTTCTGGGACCAGCGTGCGGGCAGGGTATAACCAGATAAGGGGAAATGAAGAAAATGGATATGAAATATTTCACCCAAAGACTTTCCCCAGACTGATTCCGCCGTCAGGAGTGAGGCAAGCGACAAATTAAATCCAAAACTTGGGAATAAATAAATAAAGGGAAAAATATGTTTTTCGAGACATTTACATGGCAGTTATCCTCAAATCTGTATTAATTTATTAAACAAGCTAAAACAATCAGTGTTAATTAACGATCAATTAAACCTATTAAAGTGAATATACATCTTGGTTAAAAATTGTTTTTTTAAAGTCGATAATTCAAAGTAAATATATTAATCCCAGTCTCCTTGCACCCAGGACAGAAGAGCAAGGAAGAGCGAAGCGCTCACTAATCCCAGTCTCCTTACACC
>JAOVYW010000036.1:4669146-4681632 GCA_025775045.1 Hiodon tergisus | reverse complement strand
CCTTACACCCAGGACAGAAGGGCCAGGAAGAGCGAAGTGCTCACTAATCCCAGTCTCCTTACACCCAGGACAGAAGATCAAGGAAGAGCAAAGCGCTCACTAATCCCAGTCTCCTTACACCCAGGACAGAAGGGTGCATATTTTAGCGGCTAAACACACACTTAGTCCAAAAGTCCATGCCTCAAAGCTTGTTTTTCAATGAAGGACTCAAGTTTTTACTAATACCTCCTCTGTTTAAATATTCATCAGTAAGTTACAGGCATCTATTCCCACACTTAAATTTCAAGTCAACAAGCAGATGCAATCCAACCTCTTTCCAAACAGTAACAAGGAGTATAGAAGCTGAACAACTTCAGTAAAGAGAATAAGGTAGTCAGTTATGTGTCCAAACTAGTTTTACTTCCAAACGAATAATAATTTTAAAAACAGTTATATGAGGCTTATTGAATCTTATTTTCCTTTTTCTTTATCTTGCTCATGCTCTATTATGTTTACATTCTCCTGGGTCTGCAAAACCCAGCTTCTGCCAACATCTTCTCAGTGGTTTAACTGAACAGGGAGCAGAGATTTCTCCTAAAATAGCCAATTGAAAGAATAAAAAATATCTTTCCTGTTGGTTCTTGGCCAACCTCTTGAGGAACTCAGATGCCTCTCAATCTTGTCTGTTGGGCTGCACACAGAAGCCATGCAGAACGGCATGGCGGAGGTTGAAACGTTTCCAACTTTAGCGCCCCCGCACCTCCCCGGGGCAGGCTTTGCGGCACGCCGCCGCCGCCGCCTCCACACAGGAAGTCCTGAATATCACAGTGTGTGGTCAGGTGTCTGAGAGAAGGCCTCTGAACGTTCAATTCAAGCATGTAGTGGACGCAGCCCCGCCGAAACTAATCGCCTCCGAGAGGCATCCGTGTTGACGTCATTTCCTGCGCAGCCAATTATAAAGAATTAGCTAGATGCTGCACTTCCTCACCATGTTTTCATCAAACTGCACAATAATAATGTGAGTCACCCCCACCTGACCTCGGGCAGAAAACCAAATCGCATTGCGAAATCAAAACACTCAGAGTGAGCTGGGCGAAACTTTTTGCCTCAGCCGTCCTAAAAAAAGAACCCCGCTCACTAAAAAGATGAGAGATAATAAATAAATAAATAAATAAATAACAAAAATAAAGGTTGCGAACCCACTTTGCCTCTCTTAAAGCACCCCCCACCCCCTCGCTGTATTACCCTGGAGCGGGAGAAAACACAAGGAGGACAGATATTTTCAAGCGTAAAAGCCTGTTTGACACAAAATTTAACTGCGTGGTAGCCTGCGGCATGCTCCGTCAAGCACAGACTGCTTTAATGAGAGGAAAAATGTGCGGCAAGAAGCACATTTTCGGCCCTGCCATGCGCCGTTGTTGCGTTTCACGGATCATCCCCTCTAATACAAATAAACCACATGCCAAAACGAGCTGGAACGCAAACCTGACACAGTCGGTTCTTTTTTATTTACGGGTCCGGGGTGCCACACATATCGCCACTTGGTCTCATCCATGAAACCGGGCCAGCCGAGCAGTGGCATTTCAGAACTGGATTCGAGTGACCTTTCGCGCGTCGGAAGCTAACGCCCTCTCGCACATCGCGGAGCGGCGATGTCTGGTGACGGGGCTCAGGGGTTATGGGAGCCCGAGCTCACCCACAGGCTTTCAGCACGGGCTTACGGAATCTAAACCATACATCGGCCAGGGATATTAAAACAGACAGGGTTTCTCGGAGGCTTAATTTGGCTACTGGGCCATTGGAGGAGCAAAGTGGCAATGGAAAACTTTAAACGTCGGGGAGAGGCATCAATGGGTCACATACATCCCCTGCCACCCCTGCACAAACAGACATGGAATGTGCTATATAAAGGAGGCTCAAAACTAAGCCCTATTCCTGCTGAAAAGGGATGCGGAATGTTAAGTGGAATTTACTTTTAAAACGAACACCCAGCCTCGAGTTACTGGCAGCTGTAATATAAGCTTCCCGCTGAAGCTTCACAGCAGGCCACAGAATGCCTAGGAAGGCTTTTAAAAATGCTTCCTCAACTCAACCGTCCATATAAATAGAGGGGGGAGAGGGGGCACAGGGCTTCTTTTCTGTTTTTTGCACCCAGCCAAAAAACCTGGGTGGGCAGCCCATTCCAAAAAGGCTAAGAAGGTTTGATTGTTGTCTGCTGTGGTCAGGCGCCAAAGTCCTTGATGACAGAACACTACGGCCAGTGACCGAGAAACCGGAGCTCGGTAACGGTGCAGATCTGCAGTGGTGGTAAACCTCTGTGCACATTCCGGAGTCTTTATTTAGAGGGCCACGCGCACGGGTTCCAGCGATGTCTTTATCCTACAGTGTTAGACAGTATGACTGCGTGACAGGGGCCACAGCAGGTGCATAGAGGTGATGGGAATGTGGAACTCACAAAGCAAGGCGCAGCCAAGCTTTATTTACTCCACTTATCTGTTAAACACTGCTCACATTGTAGAGTTTATTTATATTATTGGGGATTACAGCATGCGACTTTACGAGGAGGGGGGAGCGTGTGTGTGACGGTCAGCAAAGGGCATGTGATGGAAGGACCCAAAACCACAACCTCTACAGACTTCTACACTTACTGCAAGATCACGTCCTTGTGCATCGATAACCGTCTCTGCTTTTGTGAAGAAGTCTGCATGCAAAACGGAATTTAAAACCACGTGCTTCCTGTCCCGACAAAAAATGTTATTAAATCGAACGCACGGATCAATAGCACTCCAACAGCAACTAAAATTATTCAGTCTTCACCCAGTAACAGCTGTAAACTTTCCTCCTCCTCACACTGCACACTCAGTCTTGATTGTTCACCTTGGTGAGACCAACAGTGCCATTGACTGCCATTTAAAATCAGAACCAGCGGCGAAATTTACCACTGCGGGTATTAAATTTGATAGCCTCGTACAATTAACTTACTGGAAGAAAAGATTTACTCCAGAATCAATGAAAAAACACTGCAGTAAAGATTCTGGGTCTCATTCTGTTAAACAAAATCTCACTCCAGATTAAAATACTGTTCATGCAATGCTGTTTAACATGCTACTTAATCTTACATTATTGATTATTGATAGATTTTACATGCTGTGTTTTACATGCTACTTAATCTTAAATTATTGATTTTTTTCATTAATTAATTATTCTCCTAAAGCATTAATCCCACTTATAAACCTAGGCATAATAGAAGGGAGAAGATTTTAGCGTCTGTTAAAAGCTACTGTTCTGCTGAGATCTTTGGGACCTGAATGAGGTTAAATTGGAACAGCCTAATTACATGGTGTCAATTCCAAATGCAGGTCCTTATTAGAACTTTGTACCAGCAATTGTCATTTACATACCCAAAGGCGAGAGAGGTTTTGGCAGGGTGACCGCACAAACAATAGAACTAAATGGTTATATGGGTACCAAGTTGGCTGGGTGTGGTAGCTAGTGACCACTGCTTTTTGTCCCTTCACAATGAATCCTCGGTCAAAACGCGTAGCAATAAAGGTTGATTTTGGTTATCAGATTTGTCTTACAAATCGCTACTTAATGCAACATAACTTACTTATGATTTTGAACTAAACCTTTTGAAAAAAAAAAAAAAAGTTTATTAAAACAGTTCTGCCAATGTTCACCCGCTAAGAAACCCATACAATATATGTAAAAATATATATTTAGCCTTGAGGTTCTCATTGACAAATGGATGTTGTTCTTATATTTTTTTACTTCATAGCTAATTCCCGATGCTAGCTAGAATACAAAAATGCCGTAGCTAAACTTGTCATACAGAGAGGCTAAGCTAATAATGTTTATATGATTATGAAGATAATCACATACATATTTAGTTTGCTATAGTAGAACTTTTGCAATAAATGTAGGCTATAGCCTTTTTACTGTTTGTATTACATGTTGCTATACAGTTACTAACTATTTACTAAGCGGAAATCCACACCTTTACAAAGCTGCTGTTAAACACAACCAGATCAGGTCCCATTTTCAGTGCAGAGATACATTTATTAAAATATTGCCATATACAAAATTTTTCAGAGATATGATTCCCCTAACATCTATAAATACACCAATGCATTGTGGTGCATTATTGGTGAGACACTTAATATATCAGCCATTTTATCATTAAAGGGTTCAATACAGAAAAATATCTCATCAATATTTTAAACATTCCACATTTAACTAACTCATACCATCCTATAGGAATAGTATGGGTTTTTTGGCAATTAGGATAGATTTGGATAACGATCCCCTCTTTTAGTTACGCTCAAACATCAGGTAGATAATTGTGTCCACAGCTACAGAACAAACCAGTGTAATCCTCTCAGTTCGTGGCTCACAGCAGCCAGCCCACACAGACCTCCAGGCCATCTGAGGGTATTTCCGTTTCAGCATTAGCCCTGGCATGAGCCCATGGTGTATGCTATTGATCGCATTCATATTGGAAAGGTGGGGTTAAATGGCTAATTCCTCTGCAACTGGATCGCTCCAACAAAACAGTTTCCCATCAATAGAGCGAACAGGCCCAGTAAAGCTTTCAACGGCCTCCTCAATGTCAAAGGGATCATTTTTTGCCTACTAAGTAGCAACACAGAAAGAAGACTACTCTTTCCTCGTTATTTGCTTCATTAACAAATTGCCTCTTGTTTTTAAAGACCTTAAAAGAAGTAATCCACCACCTTTTACCAGGCTATTTCAGACTGCACAGACTATTTCCAGATAAACGCTTAGCAGAGAAAAAAGGAAACATCTGATGTCTTGTTCGCTGTGGGGTAACTTCCGCTGATTTAGCAATGTGATCTGGTAAATGCGCTATACAGGATTCTTTACTGTTCATATTTTAAAGAATCTTAGGATTACCACGGGTAGCTTCAGTCACTCGGCATTATTTCTTCAGCCAAGTGAGAGCAAAGCCGATTGTGGGGCCGTTTATGCCAAACGCTGTTTGCATATTACGTCCGTCCACATAAAGACCCGTTTCAGACGAAGCCAGGATCCCGTCCAAACAGCCGTACGATAAAAGGTGGATAATCCGCCTGGTGGAGCTAAGCACATCATCCAGGATACATCTGTAGGCCTTGACAAGAAAACCCTTGGAGCCACAGCACAGAGCAAAGAGGAGCTTCATCTGCGTCCAGTGCGTCTCCTCTCTTCCGGCTCTTTCTGCGCCGCTTAAAAGCTTTAACAGAGAGGGGGATTTAATCGAGTGAAAAAAGCCAGGGTCCTGGGCAGCCTAGGCCCTGCTTGGCAGAACTCATCGAATCCCAGACATCTCCCTCCTCCTTCTCTGTTACACTTGTAATTTTTTTCCGTACCGCGCGGACCTTAAAAGCTGCCAGGCCTAAGTTAGGCGGTGTTGGCCAGACCTCGCGGAGGCGACTATCAGAGGAGGTGGAGGTACGGGTGGAACAGGCACAAGCCCCCCTCCCGGTTTCTGGCGGCACTCGATCAGGTTTACGCTACAGGGAGGCCCAGCAGGCTATATTACCCTGCCGCGTACCTCCTCCATGTGACCGTGGCCTGGCCACGCTCCGCTGCACCCCTGCCAGCATGGAGCACCTGCTTTAGTCGAGCAGGCGGAGCGACTCCCCTCAGATGCGATTGGGCTGTGATTGGCAGTAGGCTGGCGGAGCAGTGGCGGGGGACGAGGGGAAGGGGTCGGCTTTTTGCATTGCTCCCTCCACGGATCGATACCTCCACACACAATTAAACAAGGAAAACAGATGTGCACTCACTCAGGTTGTGGCCATCTCCAGGGTCTCTCCTCCTCCCATCCCACTCAACTCAGACAGAGGGGCAAGACAAATCAGCGCTGCTCTCTGATTCCCTTTCACACATTCTGCCTGGGCCACCTCGGGGGGGGGGGGGTCGTACATCCGCTGCAATTACTTCCATCCCATTTCACGTATGCGCAGCCACCTTACCGCAGCATGTTCAATGAGCTCCCCAGCTGCGCAAATACTAGCCCGAGTTCATATCTCAAGCCAACCCCCCACCTTCCCCCTCGAAAAAGACGCAGAGGCTGGAGACGCAGTGGCGCAAAGGGTCGGGGGGGGGGGGGGGGAACGGAGAGAAAATAAGTCACATTAAATCAAGGGAGAGCCTCAGTAAGCGCAAGTGACAACGCACTCTTGCTACCGCTCCTCTCTGCGGAGAGCGAAAGGGCATGGATGGCGGGCCCCACCGTGACCGAGAGCCCGTCGGTGAGAGGGAGTGCTATTTGAGTCTGCCCGGGAGCGAAAGGCCAGTCCGGGCCAATTATATTCCCCATCCCTCACAAACGCTCTCCGGCCCCTCTGGCTTTGAAGAGCTCGGTCTCCTCACAAATGCAACAGATAAACAAATGACAAGCCCACCGGGAGAAACCTGGCCTCCGAGCACAAACTACGGGCGTAGTCGGCCGTCCCCTTATAGATGTAGATATTCCAAGTAGTACATGGCTATTCTGTGTCCTCCATTATTTCAGTGTGATTCATGGGAAGTAGACGCCTCCTGTCATTTCTGAAGCGCTTCAGTGGAAACAAACTAGTTCCCACAACCCGTTTGGCTAATTTACGACGACTGATGCGTCACCGTCGGTGACACTCGATACCTGACGGTATCCGGGGAACAGACTTATCTTTAGCGGCACACCTCCGATTCCTTTTCAACGCCATTAGCCCACTGTTTCCCTTGCAGAATGGAAAACGGGCGGAGCCGGGGAAGACGACCCGTGTTGAATTTCTACACTGCAAACGTAAATAGAGAGCTCTGAGGTCAACGCGCTGTACTTTTCTACTCGAGCCAAAGCCGGCATGAACGTCT
This sequence comes from Hiodon tergisus, assembly GCA_025775045.1. Taxonomy (NCBI): domain Eukaryota; kingdom Metazoa; phylum Chordata; class Actinopteri; order Hiodontiformes; family Hiodontidae; genus Hiodon; species Hiodon tergisus. Next base: position 4,674,795 of record JAOVYW010000036.1, on the reverse strand, counting down.
GCAGTTCTTGAGAAAACAATAATAAATACCCAGACTTTGAAGTAATATCGTCTCCGTTTCTGGGTTCATACATACTACACGTTTTTTTAATAACTACGCTATGAGCCACAAGGAAACATGAACTTAATATCTCCTTCCAAATATAAGGATATTTTTCCACTTCACGTTTGCCATTCCTCCAACGCAAAACCCAAAACCAGATGTTTGGGATGAATGTGGACAAAAACAAGGGGAAAGCACTGAAGCTGACATGGTACACATTAAGTATAATCAAAAAGAAACAAAACGAAACCAGACCTCTTTAATTACTTCTCACATATAATTTAGTTGTGGGGTATGACAGACTCAGCCAAGCAAAGCAAGATGAAAAGGAGAAAAAAAATAAGAATCTGGAAGCCTCTTTCGTGCGCTCCACCCGCGCTCCACAGCGACGGTGGGGCGAATCTGCAGACCATCTCAAGACTAGCGCTCGGACGCAGCTCCATCTTCTCCCACGCTCAGCGTGTTCACGGAGAGACCAGGCAAGGCTGAAGGGAACCACAGAACGTTCCACATTGCGTTCAAAGCCCCAGTGCTCAAAACAGGCCTCTCCAGGAATGAACCAGGCAAGCACCTATGTCGAAGAAATGCCTCCCTTGAACCCAGTTTTGGGTTGAGCAGAGGAGACGAACTCCGCGCGTCTAATCCAAAGATTGAGTGGCTGTAATGTTGAGTTGGCATCAACGCCCACACAGAAATTAGATACCAAAGCACAAAAGTACAGACCAAGCTACACCGACAACTTCCCCTGTTTACCCTCCTCAAGATAAACCAACCATGGCTGACAAGCAGATTCAAAAGCATTCGTTAATCAGGTAAGTCAAACGTCTCTTCAGCCAGAGAAGAGCCTACCAGGCTTATCTGCGGCACGCAGTCGCGCACTACGCTGCTACCGCGGGGTTGGCTCGTGCTTTAGAGCTGATGCGTGTCTTCCGCGGTGACAGGAAAGTCGGCACCAAAAACCGCTCACGTGCTCCGCTGTTTGCAGAGCCCCTCTCGGCCTGACGGTGTTGCCACAGTGCTAAATTGCACAGCTGTTCCGCAATCTGTGGCGGTGTTAATTACCCTAATGTGAGCGGCAGCTCGTCAGCTCCTCGCTAACGAAGGGTCTTGCTTTCCAGCGGGTTCACCGTATGTTCGGTATGTAGACCTATCCCCTGATCCACGCTCCCCGGGCTGCATACAGACCACCCGACACGTCAACATCCAGAATAAATGCATCTAATTAAACTTTCCTAATGCTGAGATCTGCTTAGTAATGGGGAGGGGAACGCGCACTGAGATTTAAAGAGGATTTAATAGTTTTTTAAACAGAATGGGCTTAAAAGGAGAATGCTCAGTCCAGGATGATACTGAGCGCAAAGGGAGGATAAAGCTGAACGGATCAGTTAGTTCTTTGCCTAATTTGGAGCATGTATGTAGGGAGACGACTTCAACATAGAATACATCCAGCGTTACATCCCCAACACCATTACGCCACGTAAACAACGCCCTCTGAGGTTATTCGAGGCCACTTCAGTGACTGTATATTTATGTTTCTGCTGTAAAGTGATCACCTACTCCACTATGAACACAAATATTTCCAAAAAAAAATTAAAAATTTGAAGAAGCACTGTCACGGTTTTAACCTATTTGTTTTTTCCCCGCTCTTCTAACTAATTCCTGAGGACAAACTCGGTCACACAGCTAACAGCCTAACATTCAGCACAAAATTAAAGATGGATCTGGCAGAAGTAGACCACGCACTGAATCTTGCTGCAAAGCATCGTGGGGCTTTTCAGCATGCACTGAAATAATGGAGCAATTAGGCCCATACGACACCTCCAGTACCATGAGGGAGTGTCCTGGGATCATCTTCCGAGCCTCTCTTCCCTATCATTAGGGCTTCAGAACCACATCTGGCTAATGGCAGGCCAGGCTCTGTGCTCAGATTGTGTGCTACGCCAAGCGCATTTAATTATGCCTCATAAAAGTTAACAAAAGATGCAGCTCACTCTCTGGAAAGCAGCACTTTAGGACTGGGGGGGGGGTGCAGCTGTGGGAATTGCAGGTTGACCTGTGTCAGCCGCTGAAAGGGGAATTCACTTGAGGGTCTCCACCACTTCTCGAGATGCCACACAATGAGAACGGGAGAAGCTTGTTACTGTTCCCTGGAATCAAAGGCCCCCCGGTCTCCTTTCAATCACGACCCTTTGCATGTCCGTCTGCCACTGGAAGCTAATTGGAGGAGGACCGCAAGAAGATGAAAGAGAGAGGTCTCTGAAATATTCATAGGTTTGTGAGAGCGTTTGAAGTGAAGAGGGCCCTCATTCAAGGTCCGGGCTTAAAAAACAATAATAAAAAATAATAAAAAAAGACTGATGCCCCGTGATAAACGTCTTCAAATAAACGTTTGCAAGAACGTGTCCAGCGGGGCAGTTGGCCAGCCTGGTGTCCAACGTGAGCTACGAGCACAAATTACAGAGTGCGCAGCCATTGAGAGGTGACCTATGCCTTGAGTAATACCTGAAGGTATTCAAAAGGCCTTGGCTGGCTGCTTTTAGCCGCGCGGGCTTGACATTTAGACAGAAAAGGACATGTGCCGCAGGAGTTGCACACGCCAGATGCCCACATTTACTAAACAACATTCGATGGGAAGAACTGAGGGGGAAAGGGGTGAGAACTTTCCAACGCCACTGGAAAAGGTTGACGGTCACTTCCATGTGTACACGCGCATAAATCCTCCGAATTTAGAGCGCTCTAAATTGAATTTTATTTAAAAGACATTTCGATGTACATGTCCAGCTGCCTAACGCTAAAATACATCACGACACCGCACCGTGATTTTTTGGTAACTGTCTGCGTCGTGATCACCACCTTACCTTCCCGCGGGAATTTAACGGTATACCGTCAAAGAGGTACAGAAGCTGAAATGCCTACATAACATCCCTCTAAGACATTCTGAGACGAGGATGAGGCCTTAAAACCCACAATACGGCCTGCTCAACATTATCCACAGGAGAGGGGCCGAGATCCCAAACAGGCGCGGGAAATTTGGGGTGGAGAGGTTCCAAAAAGCCCAGTCAGCATTTTGGGATAAAAGGACAATCACTAACTGTTGTATAACACTGGATTTGATTGAGGTTGCTTTTACTGGTTAAAAAAAAAAAGATGAGGAGTGATGCAGAGAACTAATATCCAATTACAGTCAAATGACTTATGAGCCATTATTGAATTTTTTCTCTTTCATCTCTGGTAGAATTCCTTTTTATGTTCCCATTTTTCAATCCAGTACTCTCTTTCTCAGCAGTCATTTAAAAAAATTAATCACAAAAAAGAAACCCAGGCAGACTGTTGGACACCTCCAAACCGACTTGAACCAGGTAGAATCCCATAGGACTTATTACAGTTTGAGTTAACGTGTAATGGTTACCATTTACACATTAAACAAACAAAAACTTTTAAACTTTGATTTCGAGTTTTAAAATACAGTACTGTGCAAACAACATGCTAATATCCATGAAAGGGGCTGGTTAAAATTATTGAGGTTAAAGGTTAAGCTATTTGATGACAAACGAAGACACACAAATCTGCCAAATAAGTTTGTCTCTTAAATAGGGCTGTCAGAGTTAACGTGTGCGATTAATTTAAAATGCTTAATTTTTTTGTCACAATTAATGCATTTTTTGAGCCTTAGAGCCATCCATAGTTAAAATACAACTCCATGCACTCGTGCTTGTTTGTCAATCGACTGCTTGAATTTAGATATAGCTTTGCTGATTAAGTAAGCTTGATTGATGGAGAAAGCTGCTAAAGGGCTTTTAAACTGACAGTTTTATTACAAAACTCAAACAGATGGGTCTTTGGATAAAAGCAAAGTTATTTGCAGCTACTGTAAGGGTGAATTTGTGTATCACTGAAATACATCGAGTCTGAAGTATCATTTACAAGCAAAACACAGAGTAGACGCCGGCAGCAGTAGTGAGAGGGTTAGCAATGCAGGGCAGCAGCAGCCTACTCTTTTAGAGTTTGTGCGCGGGAGGCATATGGACAAGTCAACGAGCAGCAGGCTAACAAACGCAATAGCGATGTAGGGGATTTAAACTGTAGGCGACAACAAGCACACGTGTGTTCTAACTTCATCGCTCAGGAAGTAGGCCTATTAACACTGGAGGCATGAAAAACTGTAAATTACAGTGAACTTTGGTTAAAAAATAAATGCTTTAAAACTTTCTGATAGATTATTTTGTGTTTCTTTCCATTACAATAAAACACTTTAACATAACACACTGGTTTTTAAATGGAAAATTGTTTATTTAGGGCCAAATTTGAGCACATTAAAAAAACTGCGATTAATCGTGATTAATTATTTTAATCGTTTGATAGCCCAAGTCTTAAATGATTTGCCGTCCTGAAGATTTACGATTGGCATGGTCATGTGCAATTCTTGATTTTCTCTCTCTTCACCGTCTGAAGGAATCAATATATTAGGCTAATGCTGTAAGGTATGTCATATCTCCCAGCGCCGTGATCTGACTGAACTCTTACATTACAAATAGCTGAAAGATTTTTCACCCTCTTATCAGTCTTGCCAAGCAGGCCTCTCTCTTATCAGCTTTCCACTAAAGATAAATGAGCTTTTGAAGATACGTACGAGAGCTTTTTTTTTGCAAACTAATTCCAGAACTGCATCACCAGTAGATTAAAGATTAGCGATTGGCTCAAGGCAACAAAGAAAGATTAAAAAAAGGATGCTGGTCATGAGGAGACCTGGGGGTTTGGGGGAAGGGAAAAAGTCGCAAATTGTAGGCGTGTCAGCGATATTTCTCATTCACATAATGCGCAGTTCCTACGGTTCAAGAGAGAGCACAAAAGGGGGCATCGTCAAAACGCGAAATAACTACGATGACATCACTTAAGCAAACGGCTTGAGTTTTTACAAGTATTTATTTAGTAAACCCCTGGAGACTTTATTTTTCTTCCTAATGGCTGAGCTGGCAATATGAATATTCTCACTTTTGTAGGCCTTCCGCAGGGGGAATACAAACAACAACAACAGCAGCAAAACAAACAATACAGGGAGCTGGAGGATCCGTGTTATTGCACACTGCAGCAGCCCTCCTCCCACCGAGACAATGGTTAAACAATGACGGTGACACACTACAACCCCCAAGGGTCAGCCTATCCTTCCTTCCATATCTCAACACAGTGGCCCTTTGGTCTCATTGAACCTAGAGACCGGGAGTCTTTTACAACACCCCCCTCCAGTTTTTACTCAGGCCTTTTCCCACCAGTGACAGCGGTATATCTCAAGACAGCCCGCTGTGAACATACAAGGTACATTTCTGTGTTTCCCCCAGAGCCCGTGTGAAATCTACAGGCGACAGTCTTGTCAGCTACAGGTATGCCACCCCCCCCCCCCCCAACAGAAATAAAACAAACACTGCAGCTGTGCACCATATATTCCACAAGGACAACCGTGCTGATATGTAACACAAAAATAACACCACCAGTAAATTACCATTCCAGCAAAGGACTAGGTCAAAGCAAACATAGTAGTTTATGAATGTCTTGAATGCAATTCTCTAAATACACAACAGACTTAAATTTGTATGCAAATAATTATGCCAT
>JAOVYW010000036.1:4578799-4600829 GCA_025775045.1 Hiodon tergisus | reverse complement strand
GGTGTGAGGGAGGGAGGCAGCCGCAGTACAGGACCTGGTTTGACGGTTGGCCCATAAGCAAGGCTCAGGGCCTCAGATGGAAGAAATTGTGCGTTCGTGTGTCATTAGAAGATGAACGGCAGAACATGACCTACTTAGTAACTTTTCGAGTGTGCGTTTGTGAGCACACATTTATGTGAGAAAACTTTATCGGTCGTGTGAGTTTCTAAAACTAAAGCAAATTCCAGGGACAAGCGTAGCGTTCCAAATTTTCCACAATTGTGAAAGACTCAGTGACTCAAGTATGGGATGCGCGGCATGAGGGGGGGAAAAGTGAATAAATAAACGCTTCCACACACCACTCAAACACAATCCTGGAATCCACCAGGGCTATGAAAAGAAACATTTTAGTTCCTGTGTAAAAACCGTACAGCCTTGGGCTTGCCTTAATTTCAGCCTTTGTTTACATCGTAGTAGAAGCTCTTGGGCTTCAGTTGGGCCTTCGGGCCTTTTGTCTCTGAGTAGAAGAGGTCTAACTCAGCGCCTCCAGCAATCTGTCTCATGTTCCGTTTCTTCATTTTCTTCTACTGTGGAGGTTGGCCACGGGTCGCAGACTACAGAGAACGTTGTCGTCGCAGGTATTCCCTGTTTATTCACGAAAAATACTCGTTAGGGCACCGGAGACAAACTGAGTGACAAGCGCTTATTTTCTACGCTTGCAGGAACTGGGCGGGCTGGGTCTGGGAATTTTACTCAGGGCGGCTGGGATTACTACACGAAGAGGCCCGGGAACACACAAAAGAGAGAGAATCCCTTTAACACTTCTGCTCTTCTTCGTTTCCGTCCCTCTCCACGCTGAAGGATACCCACTGAACTCCCAGAGGGCTTACGCTGAAGCTGAATCGCCGGGGTTCCTGTGCCTTTAAAAACCCGCCTTCTCGCGTGGTGCAGAATTAATAAGCAGTAACGCAACATAGCCTCGTGATGTACTGCGTTACCTCTAATGTATAATCAGGTTGCAGGAGAGGTTGCCCCGAGAGAGGAAAGGGAGCCGCGGGGCCAGAGAGAGCCACGGCCATCTTTAATACAAAAATACTACTCTTCCATGAAGCCATAAAGCCCGGCTTTTTTATTTTATTGAGGTGTACATGCTATTAACTTCCCTGTTAAAAGTCAACGGCAGATGAAGCCGCGCCTACGTCGGGGGGAGCGAGCGAGCCAGCCGGGGGTTACATCAGCTCACATCAAGCCGCCTTCCCGTGCTCAGCTCCCGGTGCAAGACGGCGCAACTTTTAAGATAGGGGGAGCCCTCCTGATCCAGGAATACGTGCTTCCAACGAGGCTGCCCCCAGTCCAAAAAAGGGAGCTTCTCTCAACTTGCACAGCAAACACCGACCACGGCCTAAGAAATAGATGCTTTCTATTTAAGGTTTAATTCATGATCAAATCTGGAAACTGATATGAAGATGTGATATTATAATGGAGCATAAAAGGTGCGGAACCATATAGGAGCACTGGAGAACACCCATAGCATTCATTACGACCTTCATTAAAGGTTTTAAAATCTGCATTTAAAAGCTATAGTATGGAAGTAACATTTAATTGAGGTTTGATTATAGCACATAAAACACACCACGCATTCAAAGAGAAGCGGTAAAACTAATGCAATGCAACAGATTAATGAAGCAGTCGATGATCCTGAAAGCGTCCCCATTTAGTAAAATTTACAAAAACCAAAAGTGAGATAAATATGCAGCTCAGATGGCTTTTAGTGACAGACTAAACATTTTGTCTGCCCAGTATGCACGTATCTGTGTGTGTGTGTCTGTGTGTGTGTGTGTGTGTGTGTGTGTGTGTGTGTGCGCGCGCGTGTGCGCGCGTAATCATACAAGTTTCATAGATGGGACAAATATTAGGATTAGGCTCACACATTCAGCCATCTATAATTGCCTCTTTAAATGATCTTTACATGATCATTGCTATTCCCAGAACCCATGTATAGTTTTATTAAGACATTTGCTTGCATATCAATGGCCTTTAATAAGCATGAAACATTCCTCTCTAAGAATACAAAGACAACAATGTGTTCATTCGCAAGCTCTTAGGACAGCCTAAAAACTTCAGGCAAAAAAAAACTCTAATCAAAGCACATAAAGCACAAATTCAATTCGGACCTATATGGAATTTCCCGTAAACTAAAATGCTTAGTGCTTTGAGTTAACTTTCTACGAATGAACTGTAAAGGCACTTCTCAAAGCCAAGCTTCCACTAACCCACCATGTCACCTCTTTATTCAAACGGCCTCTTCAAGAAAACCCTTTGTGTCAATGGATTTAAATGCACCCCCCTTAAATATACAAAAATCAAAAGGGTCCGGGTCCGGGTCGACAAAGTTTCCTTCACTGAATGATTCTGGCCTCCAACGTAGGGTGTGCAGCCAGTGGAAAGGATTTTCAAACCGCCATTCGACAGGCCCCAAAAGCCGGAAGCCTTTATCTGGAGCACATGATTGATGCGTCGTGGGCCCTGCTGTGGTTAACAGCAATTTTTATCTGTTGCTAGCAGCAACAGCCCAGGTCCCCGGCGAGAGCGGAGCAGCAGGCCTCTGCTCTGAAGCAGGCCCGCACACGGGGATAAACAAATAGGTTTTTCAACCCGGACAGCCCTCATGGCGCGCCTCTGACAGAAACGGCCCTGCTGGAAAGGCAAGCAATGTCAGTGTTTTAACACAGTCCCGCTGGGCTATTGGTTTCCTTTACTAATTTTCACCGTGTGCAGGGCCAGTGGTGTGTGGACACCTGCAAGACTACAGCAAAAAAAACCTGTCGGATGCAAAGAGGGGCCGAGATTAAGGGGAATGTAAAGTGATCCCGAGTAGGTTGGTGAGATGGGCAGAGCGGAGCCGGAGACCTCGACATCCCACACTAATGCTGCAACATTAGCACCGCTATGAGCCAATACGTTTCGTTTAAAAAAAAAAAATTAAAAAAAAAAAATTACTATAAACCTAATGTGATGATTAAGCATGCAGGACAGCAGACACTGCTACCCTTTTAAAATTGCATTCTACATTTAAGGATGTTAAATAATGCTATACATTTTCTGTATTTTAAGAGAGTCGTAGCATTAGATAAATAAATTCTAAGCATAATTTGAAAAAGAAAAGAAAAAAGCCACCCTTTCCCTGCCCAAGGAAAAGATAATCGATTACTTAAAGAAACTAACATTTTTTAAATAAATGTCCTTTATTCTGATAAATGTCCTTTGAAACATATTTAAATAAGTTTCAAATACTATAACCAGAAGCTGATCTGAAAGGTAGATTTCTATATATAGTGAGTGTGAATAGAAAATCTACACATGAGACTGAGGTTTTTATGGCACAATTTTTCAGAAACATACACCAAGATACAAGTCGCTGCCTTCCTTATCGTCAAAATGCTCTTTGTAGCCATAGGCAATGAAAGCTGTGGTGAGCGTGATCGCTACATCTCGGCGAAGGGGCTTTTTTTATTGAAACCCGTCTCCCTCTCCGCTTTCTTTCAAGTCTGCAGGAGAGATCGGGCAGGAGACGGCTGCATTGAGGCACTCTGGCATTTGCCTGTCCATTTCAGCCTATCTCCAGAGGCGCAGAGAGCTCCTCATTTATCGCCAGTCCCAGAGAGCCGGGTAAATCACCAGCCCCTAGGCCAAGCATCGCAAAGAGGCTGCTAGGTGCCGGCAGAGGGGAAAAAAAGCCCAAGTTAGGATATTTTCTTCCAAACCTGGGAGAAACAACAATAAAGTCTGCACAAACGGCAACTGGAGAGATTTCCTCTAATAAACAAAAATGCGGCATCCATCTTCCTCTGACAGGAAGCTGACAAGCTAGAAGTGGAAAATCTCACACAGACTGGTACTTGGAGCCCTTCATGCTCAAAACTATCTAACTGTACCATGTTTACGTCTAAGATCATATTGTATCTAACATCCTCAAAGACGCAACACCTGGCATCCACAGTTCTATAGCTTTCATTTCACGATCTCAACAATGGCTGGCTTACTCTCAAAACAGGCCTCGGTAAAATAAAAATCAAAAAATAATCTGTTCTCCATTCATACAGTTTCTCCGCTCCCTTTTCTCTCCAAAATAACAGAGCGGGATGTTCTTACAGATGTTCTTACTTTCTTCTACCAAACAATCTCCTGGGCGCCAAACAGCAGAACCCCAGGGACCATCCTGGACAAAATCTAACCACTGTCGCATGTGCAATAATTAAATTTAAGGATAAACATTGCTACTATTTCACTGGAATTAATTCAACCCGGAACCAAGCCTAACACCTCTAAGAGTGTGGGGGGAAAAAAAAAAAAGTAAACAGTCAATCAAAATTTGCATATGAAATACATGCAAAGAAAATACACACAGCATTACATGCTAGCAAAAAATTATAAATGATAAAACCTATATAATAATTACAAAATATATACCCATTGCTTGTATTGCTGACTATAGTTTGCTTACCTTCTGCAATCGTTATTTTTTGAGAGACGAAAAACTGCGGTAGTTTGTTCAACAGTGTGCCTGCATGCACTGCATGTGCGATTAACTTTCTCCTGTTATCGTGGACCTAGGCAATGATACATGTTTAATGTACGTGATAGGCAGGGCGAAACGGACTTGATTTGATCCAATGTAATTTCGCAAGGAAGTGTTAGGGAAACTGCCTCTCTCCCAGCGCAACGGCTTTGATTTGGTCTGGCCTTTAGTTTGTCACGAAGCTAGCCGTTCTCCGGGTGAAAAACGCTCTCTACTCCACAGGAGCAGTCTAATTTCCCCTCGGTCACCGTATTGTGGATGTCTTTGCTGGCTTTGATCGTGGTGAGATGATCAGGTCGGCTTGGTCCTACTAACTCTCAGGTTTCAGCCCCACCTGGTTTTCCTCCAAACTGTCAGAATACTTTAACAAGTTACATCCCTCTACCCAAGTCGATTGATTTCCTCAGGCTCCTCACAGGTTTCTACATACTGATAACTCACAGTAAGTATGATAAACTCTCAGAACATTGTCCTGCTGGCCCACTACAGCTGCCACTCACTTGCATCCGGTCATCAAGATTAACCTTCTGCACAAAATGGTCCCAAGATCTCTCCACTGGCTTCTAATTACAGGTGGCATCCATATCTGGCATACAAAGAATTTAGTTTTCTGACCCCCACAAACCCTAAAAATTCTGTACACTAAGCCTTCACCATGAACTCTGTTACTGTATCCAGTCCATCTCCCCATCTCCTCCTCAGCCTCATCCAATCTCAAGAACCCTTGGTAGCAGGCTGCACTACACAATGCTACACGTTGAAAAAGTTTAGTCACTAGCCACTTCCTGTTACCTTCTCAAAATTATCAAGGTGGGTTTGTCCAAGACATCTCAAGGTACAATTAAAATGATTTTACTGGTATGAATTATCAGTAATTGTGGCGTTTGTCAATTGTTGTTAGTACTACAATGAGCAGCTTTGAAGGCACTGCTCTTGACTGTAAGCAAGGCCTTTGTAATACCTGCCATTACCAGTGGTCCAGTGTGCATTACACATCTCTCACATACCCTGTAATCTGATGCGAGTCCTCTTAGGTAAGAAATGCAGCCAAATTAACCAGCAAATAATCATTTTTGGAGTTTATGCAAATAAATTGATCATCTCATTCAGCTCAGCTGCTCATCAATTTCTCATAAAAAAAAGAAAAAAAGATTTATTTTTAATCCTGCAAAAAAATATAGCATCTCACCAGGTATAGCAGATGTCCAATGAAATCTATCCACTTGAAGCAGAAAGTGTCAAGAAGCAGTCTGAGGAGCGGGCTGAGGTACGCAGGAATGTCACGAACAACCCGAACCTTCCGTGAACCGTGGATTATTAATGTAGTGGCCTTCCTATTCATTCACATCTTCGTGAAACGCAAACGGAAACAAGGTTCAACAGTGGGGACTGCTCGGATGCAGCTAAAACGAGCCTTGCCGTGGCACAAACAACTCAGCCGCACTCTAATTTCTGTTTCCACAGAATTATGTGGTGTTTCAAAATCACAGACGCCAAAATTATCAGTACTCCGTACACCTATATATGGGCACTATTTATGACTTCCATATATAACATATTAGTTGAGGCGGTAAAATCCCCATCTTTGGCAGGCTTATCGCACAAACAAGTCCTAGCTGTCACACACACCGTTTTAAACTTTCACACATTTCCAGCCCTGTTCTGCAGCATTACCTTGCTGAATTAATGATAAGTAAACTTAGTTTCAACACAATGTAATCACACCATATGAGTTTTCTCAAGGTCTTCATCAAATCTAGAAATTGAAGTTTTGGGTTTTTTCTCTTTAAAAAAAAAAAAAACTTCTCCACGTAGGTGTTACTGTGAACCTTTAAAATGTAACAGCCCTTGCAGGCAACGTAGGAGACATATGGCAGAGAAACCGCGGAGGCGTTATCTCCTATAGAAGAGGAAAACAAAGTGTCGAGAGAGATTTGTTTTTGCTTCTTCGTGCTTGGTGACAGATAAAAGGCTTGTACTCTGAGCTTTCTGAGAAACGGGGGGGGGGGGGGGGGGTGATAATTTTGATTATTGGTGCGTTGGGCTGGCCATCAGATAAACCCAGTTCCTGCCTTCTGCCCCGCGCTTTGCGCTTCTGCCCCCGCGCACCTCAGCCACCTCTCCCAGAAGACCCCAGAGGCCCCTCAGTCTCACCACAACGCCCAGAGGGCTTGCAGATAACGCCTCTCGCCCTGAGAAATGAGTGCACCTCCCAGACGGGGTCAAGAGCGCGCCCGCAAGCACCCCAGAGGGCTCCACCGCAGATAGAGCGGGGAGATAGGGAGGCAGGAGCGTGACATCATGAGACTTCCTGCCCCAGCGCATTCTCGCTTTCCATCTCACTCTCTTTCTCTGTTAAACACTACCTATTGAGGACCGGAGCTTCCTCCATTGTGCGCAAGCTGACAGTTAAACTAAAGGCCGTCAAAATGCCGTACAATGGCATGAGGTTTCACTCCCCTTGAAGTGAAGCTGCGCGCAAAACAGAACCTGCCATCTCGCTGAAGAAAAACTGAAGAAAGATCAATGCTTTATTTTTGTTTTCCTATGAACTCCTGTACTTAACTCATGGTCTGATTAGTAGTGATTTAAATGATGAATTTAGGGTTGGCAGCTCAGCAAAGAAGAGACGAAGATTACTGGTTGCTACCTCTCTCGAAGACATTTATCAAATGCTTTACGAGAGCGCTGTATTTTTTTAATGGCATTTCTGCTCAGAGACCGATGCTTTCAACGCGTAGACTAGAATACAGACGAGAGGTCTAAGTGTAACGTCTGGCAGAGTGGTTAAAGTCTGAACTCCTGACACGCATCGCAAACAGATATCAGCACCACACTGGCTACGCCGCCAAATGTGGGATCATCGTAAAAGAGGAGACACGTCGGCCTGAAATACGTCCAGACAACGTTGCACTATTTAATCAGCCAGCCATCCAAAAGTTAAGGCCTTTAACGTCAAAATTTCTCCCTAACGGCGACTAATGGAATTAAAACGCCCCCCCGCGTCCCGGCTGTAAACCGCCGCAGCTCCATAAAGCAGGAAAAAGTCACTTACCGAATAGCCCCGTCCTGACAGAGAATGAGTGGAGCTCTGTGGGAAGAGAGAGGAGAACAGCAGTGACCTTTAAGAAGCGCTCCGTACAGACGGCGACACGTCTGTGTCAACATTCGCCTTAACCTTTACAACGCGGGCCTCTCCTCGCCCCCCATTCGGGCTCAAGCTGACGGGTCACAGGGTTTACTTCTCCAAACACGGCCCCGGTGTTTGAACCAAGTGCTTTGGGCGATGCAGGACCCAGCTAAGATTTGTCACGTGTAACTCTGATGCCACTGGTACCGTTTCCGGCCATAATTCAGCCTACGGACGAGCGAGCGCGGTGATGAAACCTGAATTTATTTTGCAAGGAAAAGAACATCTCATCGGCTCCCCCCTACATTAATTTTATGTTTATTGTCGCCAGTCATTGTGACACTGACATTGGTGGCAATAAGAATCAGCTTGCCACGGGTCCCGTTAAGCAGCTGGAAAGATTCAGTCCAACCATGAAAACATTCCCGGGCCTTATCAGTCTTTCCACCGGTGATGGCTCCACTTGAGCCTGATATGCTGACACCACCTACAGGCATGGTGTATAGGCGCGCTAAAACAGGAAAACATGTTTAAATGTTACAAATGTAAGCCATTGTGCAACCGTTTTGTTTAACACGAGAAAATAATTCTAATTGCAGTGAATTCGGTTTGAAATATGTCAATTAAATCACTTAGTTTCGGCGATATTGACAGCAATGATTCAGTGACTTTCTCAGGACTGTATATAGTCGGGAAAAAAAACATTTCTTAGGGGCATGACTAGAGTGGAGAGAGCTGCAGTTTTGTCCCGCAAAGCTCGAGGAGAATACAAATGTCCAAATATCCCCTCCTCTTCACTTTCCCCCCTTTATTCCCCGTTTTGATTGGCAATTTCCACTGCAGTCTCAGGAGGTGTCTTTTCTGCTAGTCCAATTTTAGCCTGGTTTGGAATCCATCGCCCCCCCACCCTCCGCTAGCCCTTCTTCCCCGCACCAGCCCATATCAACCGCTCCCTCTCATTCCGGAGCCACCCCTACCGCGACAATTAAAGAAGTGTTCCACCGGCAGCGGATGACCGGCCTGGCAGGAACCTATAGACTGTTCCCCATCTCCCCGAGCCAATGGGAGTGGGAGGAAGGCCGGCAGAGCAACGCAGAACGGTGCAGTGTATGTTCCTCTCTGAGCGCGAAGGAGAAAGCGAGGGCGTACGTGACCGCCAATGTGCCCGCGTCTCCGCGCATGAGCGTGCGTGTGTTTTGATTGGCGGGAAGGAGGCAGTAATATTTGAAATTAGACTAACTATGTTCATTCAAGTTGGCAAGTTTTCAGGAGAAAGAGAGGCTTATTTAAATGATAATGAGGGACAATCTATTCGATTTAGTGCGGGTGGAGGGGTAAAAAAAATCCATTAAATTGTCAGCGGTTCATAAGCCATGGGGTCAGGATACAGCTAAACACTTTCTCTTAAAAGCCATTATACATGGCTCTCTATAGATTTCTGCAGCTCTAAGGACTTCAAAAAGGATTTAGCAACCCGGCCCAGAGGGTAGAGGTTGGAGGGTTGTGTTGGAGGGAGGGAATGAGGGATAATGGTGGCAGCTTTTCAGGGTTAACTAAACAGCCCCAGAGAATAGAAATGTGGCTCCATCCGCCCCCTAATCCTCTCCCATTTCCACGCCCCTCCCACATCTCCTGAAAGCAGCAGTGAGAAGGGAGGCGGGGCCGACCTGTTTTCTTCGGGGCCAGACTATTGGTTTTGAGGTGTAGAAGGGTTGAAAGGGCCAATCAGAGCTCAGTCAAGCGTGAAGTGATGAGCCAAAACAGGCCCATGCCTTGATCCAGCAGGTCTTTGGGAGCCACAGTGGGAGTGGGTGGGTGGGAGAGGCCGAAGCAGAGCGACCCCCCCCCCACCCAGTGTTACCTTCCCTTACATACACGTACACCGAAGCACTTGAAATCCTGTTACCTTTCTCTAATCCCCTCCCCATCCATTGGTTCTGGAGACCAGCTGAACTGGAGGCAGCGGTGACTTAGTCGCGCAAACAGATAAGGACCATGTCGAAATGAGGATAAAAAAATATTTAAAAAGAGCTGCTTTTTGTGCGATGGTTGCTGAGGAACAGCTGTCTACGGTGCAAAAAAAAAAAAAAAAAAGAGGTGTGGCATAGATTAATCTCCATTTCCCCCCACAGTCACACTGAAATCCTGTTTATACCGCTTTAGGGTTAAAGAATATAGGCTTGAGTGACATTGTATTAACATAAATCTCTCAATGGTACAAATTACTTCAAGTAGATATGCTTGCTGGCTGACAGTAATCAAGGTTTAAAAATGCAGCCAGTAGGGGACTATCTTTTTAGGCCACAGAAATGGAGGCCGTTTCAAGCGTAGACGTGGAAGGATATAGATGGCGTGACTATAACTATCCACATTTTGCACCATTTACTTGGCAGGAGATTAGAGAGACACGCCGTATCTAACACAGTCAGCGATTACAGCATGCAGTTTTTAACAGCCCCCCCCACCAAATTCTGTCGCATTTCACTGTCAGGGCTGTCAACAGCCATCTCCCTTTTGATCTGCCAAAACCGCCTTTTCCCCCATATCTTTCATTATAAAACCAGGCTGTTACGCAGCTCCACGAGAAACTGCAGGGAAGGGAATGCATAGAGGGAGAATAGGCGGACAACAAGGGAGACATTTTCCCCTTTTCCCTGATTTAATTCAGAATTTTGAAACACATTTAATACGTTCTAAAAAAAAAAAAAAAAAAACCTATAAAAAAAATACATTTTACGTAATAAAATACTATCCTTTTTGGAGCAAAGCATTTTTAACACCACCCCCCCTCGGTAGTAAATTAACTGCTTGATTGAATTTAGCAAGGTTCAGAAGGACTGTTTGACAGGCATTAGTTAGAAAGCATTTTCCTTGTTCATTTAAAAGTAGTCACCGGGGATACTGCATAAATTCTCATTACTTTCCTGTATCTCAATCATATAATTGTATCGTGCTAGCAACACCAGCCCAATCCGAGCCTTTCCACTCTGGCTCCTAATGCTTCACAAAGCCCTGAGCTAGTTAGCATATGGACAAAGGCAGGGTGGTAATTGGAAAGGTTATTAACTCCTCACTATCCGGGTCACTAAGTCAGATTCCGCCTGGGTCGTGTCAGGCGGTCCAAGTATTTGACCCAAGTGCTGGCCCAGCTGTAATGGCCGTGGCATTTCTCTAAGCCACGCGGTTTCCCATTCGGGCCGGGTTTATTTTTAGCGGCCCCGGATTTATGAGGTGCGAGTGGCTCGGCCCCTGTCTGGGGCGGTACGTCAGCTGTCCGCCGGCCCTTTTCCGAGGACTCAGCAGAGCAGAGTGAAAAATGGACAAGGATTCTCCCGTTTGACACATGGGGGGGGTGACCTGGGGCCCTGTCCCAAACGCGGAGGCTCTTACCTCACTGAGGGGGTCTTTCGAGTTGCTCCGCTGGGGCCTACTCAGGTCCTGCAGGGCCTCGTCCTCACTGTTCCTTCCCGGACGGCCCCCCGGCTCCTTCATCTGCGAGAGCAAGACACAGGCCCTCCCTTTACATTCCGTTGGCACGGGACGAGCTCCGGAACGGCAGCACGGGTGCAGGGCGTCGGAAGTCAACGCAGCAGCAAGTGTCACCAGCTGTCAGACAGCGCTCTAAAATCCTCAGCAGAACCGTCCCAGCACCGCGTTGATCCCACAACAAAGGCAACAGAGATACAAGCGCATCGAACAACCGAGAGCAATACGGTTTAATGAATGTCGTGCAAATCACTCCGCTCTCGCTGAATTATTTAATGTCTGGAAGGTATACGGTGAAGCAGCGTGCCCTCAGATCTATTCCGGTCGCCGCCCGCTTTTTGTGCTCCGCGTTGCGTTCTCGAAAGGCATCGCCGGCAAGCGGCAACCTTCGGCGCGGCAGAATGTGCAGAAACTCTGGCCTGCGGTGCCGGTTCGCGTTTATTCTAAACGCAAACGAGCACTGACGTTAACAAAAAACGCTCACGTTAGCGTTAGCATTAGCGTCTTAGCCACGCTGATTGCGATCTGCAGATCAGGCAATGAACTGGAAGCACAAGGTTACTTTTTCACGTTAATAAAACATACAGGGCCTCCGTGTTTTGGCAACCAGGGTAAAAAAAAACAAAAAACCTTGCGCTTGTTGGCAAACGCCCACGCTTCTCAGACAACCCAGAGCTGCTGCCCAGCTGCAGGTGTATACTACATCTCCACAAGCATATTACACGCGTCTCCTGGAAGAGAATGACAGGGGGCTCCAGGGTGTAATCCATCTGATAAGCAACGGGTTAGTCTCTTGCGGTGCAACCCGGTGGTGCTGAAACTCAAGACCTCCACTGTAAATTAAGCAGATCGTTGCTGCAATTAACCTTTCCCGGTATATTTCAATTATGGCCCCCGGCTGGGTAGAATTAAAAGGGTCATCAGCTGATCTGACAGGTCTTGTTCGCTGCCACCTGGCCATGAAAGGCAGGGGTATTTGCCCGCGTTTCTGCCAACCAACGGTGAGCCAAATTGACACAGCTCCCCTTAATTAATCCAACAAACCTCAGTCACGGCCTGCTGATTGGACAAATAAATTAGTGTCCATCAACACTTGACAGTGAAGTAGTAGTGCAACTATAACTGCACCAAATAAAGAAGAGATCCACCGGCTTGTGTGCTGATCCGTTCTGGTATCGAGAAAAACCGGACCAGACTAACTAGGGCGGGAGGTTGACACTGCGGTCCATGGCTGCAGCAGTGGCCTAAGTTTGCTGGGGTAACGAGCTCTAAACTTATAACGCATCCGGCTCCGTATTGACCGTAAGGGAAGGTCAAATTTGACATCCGGCTAAATGATGTGGTCTGTTAGAAGCATTTACAGAGACATGCAAGACTGAATCCAATACGGACCAAAAAATAATGTATGAGAGAAATGGGCATTAAACGGGCATCAGTGATTAAAGTGCGAGGTAAAGACCAAGCAGCGTCGCCGTGCAATTCCATCTCTGAGCACGGCAGTGACAGCATGTATTAACGTAAGCCATGCACTGTCCTCCGGTATCCAAGTCGCTGCACGGCGAGACGGATCAAGGTCAACGCGACCCCAGCGCCACTGCATTGATCACCGCAGGACTTTGAAACGCTCCTGCGTACGGTTTCCCCCCCCCCGAAAACGGCGGACTTTGTTCTCCGTCGCCCAGATTAGACGCTTTTGTTCTGCGGATGAGTTCCCTCACTGCCGGATCGCTCGACTCAGGGCAAGGTTAAACAGGTTAAACTCGGGGAGCGTGGCTTAAAAGAAGCCGAAATATAAATACACAAGCAAAGTCTGTTTTACATGAATAATGTACTGGAAATTAGCCCCATTAGTCTCAGTATTGAACGCGGCGTCTGTGGACGTTCTCTGGGGGCCCCGCTCTGTGCTCTTTAATTATCTTCAAAGGGCTCTCTTGCTTCTTAATTTCCCCCAAGTTGAGCGCTGACTCCAGCCTGCTCATTTGCGCAGAACTGCAGGGCTTTGGCGGCAGCGCTCCTGTTGGAGAGACGCAAGCGCTGCCGTTTGGCTGCCGGGCGAGCCAAAGACCGATCAATCTGCAGCTCGGCAGGTGAGGGGCAGCCCAAGCAGGGGCGTTTCAGCAGGAGCAATCAGACGGCTTGTTTTAATGGTCTTTTGAACCCCCCATCACCTTGTAGAGTGGATGCGCTGGGGCCGGCTGCACAGAGGGCTTTGCGACTGCTACCTCAAATTATGAAGCAGCGATCGCACCCCTGTGCCCCCCCGACACTGGAGGTTGTGCTTTGGAATCATCTCTGTGTCAGTCCTTATTACAGTGAGGCGCGGCCAGGCCTCCCGTTTGAGCTCCCCTCCGAGATTCCCAGCGTCGCAGGGCTGAGAGCGAGAAGCAAGGCTTTCGAGGAAGGATACAGATCCTTCCTCTAATTTGTTCTGAAAAGTGTCCCCCGCTCAGGACCCTCACCCCCATTAACCCAGCCAGACGGGCGGCTGCTGCCGGCAGGGGGGGGTGGCGGCCCAACGGCCCAGCGGTGTGCCACCTCTGCGTCCCGCCGCGTCAGCCCAATCTATCAGCTCATTATCCCCAGCGCAGGCCAGGGCATTGAGAAGCGCACTTTAGGGCCACAGGCCAAATTGATTCATCTGCCTTTCTGTTCTCCAGGCTCAGAAGTGGCAGCTGCTCGGAGGCCAGGGAGGCAGCAGTACCGGAGTTCCTGGCTTTGTTCCTCGCCCCCCCACCCCTCCCTCCTGCCACCCCACCACCGCACGCCCAAAGTCCCTGGATGGAAATTAGCCCAAGGACAAAGCATTAGATTTACTTCCGAGAGACCAAATGGATTTCACTTTTATTTTGAGTCAAGTCCCAGCATATCCATTAAGTGTCTTAACTATGTATTATTCAGACACACTATAATGGATGAGCACATAAAATGGGTACACATTTTATACTAGGTTCTAAAATGCCTCCATTACTTTTTGCAGTTCTGTTGGGAGTTAATCTCCACCGCGAGGACGCAATAATCTGCTTGTGCTGTAGCAACAAATCATGGAACTGTTTTCATTTAGGGGGGAAAAAGAGAGATCAGTGCGATTATAACAATCATTTTGAATTCATTAAGAATTTATTATTTTATTTTTTTAATACTGGTTTGAAATAGATTTACTTGCACACCAACACAAACGAACAAAACCCTACACACAAAAAAAAAACAATAATAATAAGTCAGGCTAGTGAGACTCCCACAAAGGCTGGGAATCAATTCTAGTCCTCCAGACGGCAAACATGAATGCCCCGCCCTATTATTATTATTTTATTACTACGTCTGTCCGCAGAGAGCTCACTCCCTGTACGTCAGCCCCCGGGTGCTCCCTGGAACAGAGGCCTCTGGGACTCCCTCGCCGGGCCTTCAGCGATCACTGCGTCAGGTCTCTCCGGGGGACCGCACCTGCTCCTAAAACCACCTGTCTAAGGGGCCAGGGATCCCCACATCTGTCCCCCTTCACCTGTCAGGGAAAGTAATTAGAGCAGAGCCAACTCTGCACAGATTACCACAAGCCCCTAGAGCGTGGAGGCCACCGTTATCTAAGGTACAATAGTTCATTTTAAGGGAAACGCGCAGCATGGCAGACCACCAGAGGGACGTTTCAGTCTATTTCTCTACCTCTCCGGTCATTTGTGTCAGTCCAAAACCGGTTTATCTCTGGCTAATGGAAAATTGTATTTTCAGTGAAGTGTCAAAATCACCAACAATGCAGCCGTGCCTTAAACGTACCTGAAACACCATGCAAATTGTTCAAGATTCAAATGAGCCAAATTCAAATCATTTACTCCATTTTGTGATGTGGTTCATCCAAAACCATAAATGTTGTGCTTTGGAGTTTGCAAGTCAAAGTTGGCTAAACTTTAAAATCATGCAGTATCACATGATGCAAAGACAGATAAGACTTCAGCTTGTTCTAGGCCTTTTATCAGTCAATCATTAACAAATGTTTACAAGGGCCATTTTTGAGTACGTTTTAAATATCATTCTTGTGCATCATAAAACATGTTTAAATATAAATAAAAATAACCATTGAATTCATAGCTTTATAAAGGTGTAGCATTGTTTAGTTTTTTTTTTAAATTTATTTAATGTACAGCTTTAAGATGAAAACATATTCCAGAACAAATAGTCAGCTTGTGAAAATTTCCATGGGAGATAACAAAAAAATGATATCCAAATGAATGAAAGAAGACCCCTCTCTACATCAATCTAGTCTAGTTTGGCCACAGAGCAGCAATCCACATTGAAAAGATACCAAATTAATTCTGGTTCAAAAATAGTCCAGGCTGTCAAACTGGGAATACTGGATCTCAAACGGAGCCCTGCAGTGAAATTAAATTTCAGGTTCCTGAAAAGTCCACTCTTATTATCACTTTCATGGACAAGTTAATAAAAGACTGATATTCGTGCTGAGCAAGATGACACTACATCACGAACCCACCGCCAAACACATAAAAAAAAAAAAAAAGATTTTAATTAAACCATAAATTAAAACCACTACTGTAGTAGTACATGCATTATATTATCTTTAATTAAAAATAAAGATGGTGTGTTAATCAAGGTCACTTTTTTTTTGAGAGTAGTCTGGGGGTGAGGGGTACGACAGATGGATAACAAAGGATAAGTGTCAAAGCGGTTTTACATTTCATTGCGTGGCTGAGCAGTTGATTGGCAGAACATGCATTTGTGAGCGACTATACAACAGGCAGCTCACAGGTAAACAGTACACAGGCATACTGGGGCATAATCTGGGCTTATTTTATAGGCAGCGAGCATGTTAAATCAGAAGGGGAGAATGGTAGAAATGAGCATGCTGTCACTCTAAAGGCTGAAAGGAGCGTGAAACTTTAATAAGAGACAGGCGCTGCGTGTAAAACAACTAACCCAGGATAAGGCAGCTGTCACTGGTGACTGAAGGTGCTTTGACTGTTTGCGTCTGCGAGGTCTCTGGGCTTTCAGACGTTTCAGACGGAAGATCCACGGCTGTCCATTACTTTAATGTTCAATTTATGTTCTAATAGCTTTTTTTATATTGTGCAACTGCAAAAGAAGAGACTCAATGCTTTAAAGCGTTCTGGTGAGCGGAGCTCTTTGGACTCCAGAGACAGGGTTCAAGTGTTTCTCTCTTCAGCCATGTCCCATCTCATATAAAAATGTCTATATTCCACCAAATACAACCCATTCTTCATTTGAGATATTTAACTTAGCTAAATACAAACAGTTTACCTCTTCACCACAGTGAATCAAAACAACAGAGTCATGTGCGAAAGATCTCAGATGACACGTCAAACTGCTAACCAAGCCCAGGCCTGCTTCTCTTCAGCTGTTGCCAGAGACTACCTGGAGGAAAGACGGCTGCAGCTTGGAATTTAAATCAAGACTGATTTACAAGTCTTGATGAGGCCTCTAAAGAATAAACTGTTGAATTAATCAAGTGTATACCCTCTTGTTGACCCTAAAATATTTTCTCCTTATGTAAACGCTAAAACTTTTATTTTTGAAGGCACACAGCCAATCGTAAATCATCTCAAACAACGTGATAAAATGAAATAAAAACAGGGCTTGAGTATCTTCAAGAGCAGGAAACGACAGGCGTGGAAAACGAGCAGGTGTTTTACGTTTGCGGGGATTGATAACTTTTGGGAAAGATTGGCAAGGAGAAGACAGGAAGAGGCTTCCCTTTATTCCCAATATTCCCAACAGTGAGCTCAGCTCTTGCACTAAAAAGAGTGGAGAAACAGATCAACAGTACACGTGTTCCGATTGCATTTACAGCCCCGTTTCTGGTAGTCTTCCTGAAGACCGCCATCTTCGACTCATTCGTCCATTACGCCTCAGGACTGAAAAATACAAAATGCTCATCCGCTAATATTGGGGTATAGCTCCAGTAATTATAAGCATTCCCTTGTCTTACAAGTCATTTGGTTTTGATTCTGTTTTTACATTACGAATTTCTGTAGTAGAGAATCTTTATTCCAAGCTTAAAATTTTAGATTTACTATGTATTTACTAATGCAGGTTATATTCCTTTCTCAAGTGTACAATACTAGCTTCCTTCTGAAGATTTGAGCCTTGAAACTTTCAGTTCCAAGCCCGGTTTCTTGACCTTTAAGCAACCTGCTGCAACCTAATCTTCTTCAGAAGTGAAATTAACTACAGTGTGAGTAACACATACTGAAGTGTTCTGAGTGCCAGTTTTATGATCAGCATGTCTGCATATCTCAATATCATATTACATTGCAAATATTAAACATGTTTGTCTCACTAATGAAGAAGTAATTCCCATAAGCAATTGAAAATCTTGGGGCGAGCTGAATAGCTAAATGAAAATCCATCTGTTTTGAGTACTTGAATGAAATTCAAATTGGATGATAAGGTCAAGAAGGCCACATAAAAATACTAAAGACCCGTTCTTGATCTGGAAGGAAGAGTGTTGTGAGGATGAGGAAAAACAGTTTGAGTTTTTCAGCTCTATCGTGTCCCGCCTTGAAAAACATCCACTAGGGGAGCATGGAGGGACAGAAGGGGACAACCAGGAAGCGGATATTTTTCCTTTTTCTCTGCAAACTTGGAAAACGTCTTATTTTGGGACTGACTGCAGGATGACACGTCCGTCCAGTTGGACTGGCCAACGAGCACCTGTTCAGTCACACAGGGGACAGATTCCCCCCCCCCCAAAAAAAAAGAGGTCACAGAGGGGAAAACGGCCTCATCAGGCAAGGCCAATGTCGAAGCACCCAGCAGGTTACGTCCATCTTCTGCCGTGTCACCAGTACATCAATTCCACCACATGGCCAGACCAAATAACCATAGATGCATAAAAACATGCTGAAATCAAAACTTCAGAGGAGACGTAAATTCATTTTCTCAAAACGACCCAAGTCTACATCCGTTTCCCAGAAGCAGGAATTCTCTGTTGGGCTTGAGAGAGGTTCCCTAATCATGATTGCCCTGTGTATGAGGTATAACAATTCCTTCTTGCAAAATCGATGTAAACGTCCCCCTATGCAAACACAAGGGAGAGGAGCGCACAGGGTGCAAATTATGTATCCTCAGACATCCTGAGCAAGTGTTCCCAGATACCGTTAACTCGTGAAATTTTTTTTCAGCTGTTGCTGTTGGGTTTTGTTTTGTATTCTCCCCCATCGGCGGAAACAACAAACGCTCAGCCCATGGAACCCTACCCACACTGCACTGCACAGATGAAAAGGCCCACGCTTGTCGGGCGGATGGTGGGGGGTGGTGAGAAACGTCTGCTTTAGCAAGCTTCGCAGGGACGGGGATGACATTGGGAATCTCTCTCGTCACTGAGTAGGGCAGCAAGCTTTTCACCATTCGTCCCTGTCAGACGTCTCTACTGTAGCTCCTGCTGGACCAGACGAGACTTCTGTGGCAAGGAAATCAGCCTTGAAACTAGAAAGAACTATAAAACATGACTAGATTCCAACAATATGTGTTAAATAAAAAAAACCTCAGGATATTAATCCACATGCCATATATTTATGTTTACGCAGCCTTGCAAACTCTGGCATGTGTTCATCTGTTACATGTTTGTTTTCAGCAATTTTCTAATGCATCTTACGGGACTGCGTTGCTGAAACGCAGACTAAATGGTGATCTCCCCCCCGACATTGTATATGCTCATTGTATGGATAAGGATGACAGCAGGTTAATAAGCTTACATGGGATTTAGCAGTGCATCTTAATAGTTTATGCTCCAAAGCACCATTTTGGCTGGGTCCAGGGAAATAGAGACAGCCTGGTTGATGAGCCACTCTACTGTGGAGCAGTGAACCCCCCACTCCTTGCAGAACAACACCTGCCCAGCTCCTGCTGAGGGATACTCAGTCTGCGCGTCAGCACTTCATTCTGTTTTCAATGGAGTCGCCCCCCAAATTGTCCCAAAACCGGGTTAGCTCTTGGGACAAGTCCGACGGTGCGTGGAGGGAGAGGATAAGATTGCAAGGGAACAGCTTTGGCCAGTTAAAACATGTGACATTAAGCAAATATCACATTAATGCTCATGAGAGTCAATGGGATCTGCATTGCTGGCCTTAACATTTACATTACATTTACACTCCAAATATCCTCCCTCCTCCTTGGGGCACACACATACACACACAGACAGACATGTATGCACAGACACGTCTGCACAGATATACACACACACACATATGAACGCACACACAATGACAGATGGGGGTATTCAAAGGAAAGAGGCACCGCCCACCTACCCTTTTGCCTGTCAGAATGAGCATCAGGGTCCTGTTGCCTGTCTCACCACTTGGTGGCAGTAACATACCGCAGGTTGGAGACCAGCCTGGAGGAAGATCTCAGTCTGCAAGATCTCCCTTCACAGGGAAGTGAATGCAGAAAAAATACAAAATGACCAAAACGGGATGGCGGAACATGGGGCTGACTGTGTTCAGGAGCTGGGAGGGGTGCAGCTCCTACACAGACAAGGGGATGGGAGAGCTGCTGTCTCCCGGCTGATGGCAAATGAAGTGGATATGGGTAGTGTAAGGATGCTAACGCCCAAGGGAGTTTCTGTAGACTTTCACCCACTAGAGCAGAGGAGATGGAAGCAAGGTGGGGTGGATGTTACGCTAACTGTTTCACCCTTTAGCAAAAGTCATATACGTTTTTATTTAACAAGTGTGTATTGCATGTCTTTGCAATAGCCAGACATGTAACTATTTGTGAAGGTTCAAAGATACCTCAATGTGATGAGGGCTAATTCGTGACAGGGGAACCGGTTCCTTAAAGGACTTTGAATATGAATTAAACAAGAGATGACAGGGCACAGAAATTTTTGGATTTCAGCACAAGTTCCAGGGGGAGGTGGGAAGTGCTGGCCTACAGATATTTCTACAGAGATGCTGAAGATAGGAGAGAACCCTCAGAAGAAAACCCTTGTTTAATAACAATCGTATGAAGAGCGCCATCCAAACTCCTTTGAAGAAGCCGCTTCCCTGAGAAAGCACACGTCACACGAGAGTCTGAGAGCAGGTACAGGTGAATCTCAGGTTGTTCAACGACCCTAAAGCAGCCCAAGCCCTGAGTGCTCTTTAAGAAACACCCCAGGACCTCTTCTGTGGCCATGCTCATCTTCCCATTTTAATGATAGTGGAAAAGACCAAGGTGGCTCAGTATCTGGATTTCTATGTTGCAGAGGAGCTGTCAATACCGGCTAAATGCATTGGAAGATGGGTATTCGTTCTACTGCCCTTGATAAACAGAGCAAATCATCAATAGTATTAACACATTTGACTGTATAAAACCGAGTCTGTCAGGACACGTCAGGCGTTCCCTCACAGTTTCCCCCGGAGTTCCGCTCATTCCGCCTGCCGCACGTCTCGGATTGAAGGTAGCGATTCCCTGCCATGTCAACCTTCTCGTGACGGGACGCTTCACCCTGCTGCTTTTATACATGCCAGCTGCTCGGCGTCGGAACACGACAGCCCCCACGGCCCACTGTCCGCGTAATGTGTCTCCCAACAAAACACCCCGCCGCGAACAAAGCTGTCGGAGAGCTTTAGTGGTATTCCGCCTTTCTTCTGAGACGCCCAAGCGGTAACATAAAAAAAGTCTACTTTTGGTCATATTCGGGGACAAGACAAGCATATTTTCCACTGGCCGCTTCCTAACTTCAGTCAGATGACACAGGCACTGCAGGCCGTAATTTACTATTTAAGTCACATCTGTGCACAACTCCATACACTGGAGGGAGCAATTACTTGTATCTACCCTAGAGTGTCCTTAGACAAAAGCATGTTTTGACATCAGCACAAATGGTTTCTTTTCAAGAGACGTTTGAAGCCATAGATTTTATTGTTAAGAAAAGAAAAAAAAAAAAAAAAAAGAATTGGAGTTAGAATTGGAGTTACTTGTTTGCATTAAACACCCACTTTATAGCACTTGAAGCCTGGTTTCTGAGAAACACAAAGGCAGACAAATGTGGTCGAGAGAATGCAGACAGGAGCCAAACGCAAAATCTAATGCTTGGGTTCACGTTTAATTAGAAGGGTCTGTCTTTCAAAAGCACTATGCTTAACTCAACTCAAGTGCTTCAGTGTTTTACCAGTAGAGCGATAGCAAGATAATCACTACATGCAGCATGTTCATTTTAGCAGTGTCAAATTATCTTTCCCAAAACAATTCTGCAACCAGGCAATCTGGGTTCTACTATCTGTCCCTCACACCATTTCCAGATACATTAATTCGATTTGCATGACTCGAGATAAATCACACAATTGTAACTGCCTAAATGTAGCCTACCTAGGCTAAGGTTAGCTGTTCATTTAAACTCCTCATTACGCAATTGACAGCATTGATTGGGGCCGATCCCAACTCCATAGCCTTCTCATTACGCCTTCCATAAAGGGTTTGTCCAGCAATGATTATTAGCAGCTGACTAAGCCACCTGCCCACAATAGCAGAGGTACTGAAATAACGAGGATCGGTGCGCACCACCGTGCCACGTAGCTAGTTGCCAACGTTGTGCTTCCTGACAATGCTGAAGCCATTTGGTATGAACACGTCCCCGCTTCGAGGGCAGTGCCAGCCCACACCTAGCCTCATTGCTCCTGCATCAAGTCATCTTCTCCAGACCGCACTAATACGAGACACGGACAGTCACACGGGCATCTTCTCCAGACTACACTAATACGAGACACGAACAGTCACACGGGCATCTTCTCCAGACTACACTAATATGAGACACGGACAGTCACACGGGCATCTTCTCCAGACTGCACTAATACGAGACACGGACAGTCACACGGGAATCATCTCCCGACTACACTAATACGAGACAC
>JAOVYW010000036.1:4549827-4561992 GCA_025775045.1 Hiodon tergisus | reverse complement strand
CCACTGGTTCATGTTTTTCTGTGCATGTGTTTGGACCCTGAAGTGCACCTCCTGATGAGCACACAACAATTAAGGCACGATGCGCTACAGACGACCAAAACTCTTTATTAACAGTGCAGCCGGACTGGGGGAAACGACTCTTGGCTGTAAATGAGGTGTTGTCAGTAATAAATACAGCGTGTGTGATGAATGGGGATGTGGGCCATCTCCTCCTGGTGCCTCTTGGCATAGGGCCACAGGAAGAAGTCAATGGCGGCCGAGTTGATGTCTTCACAGCGTTTTCCCTCCCGTTGCTCGATGATGCTCCAAAGGTGCTGCTTAATCCTCTCAACGCACCAGATGGAGCAGCCACGGATCTCCACCTCCCTCCTGTCCCCCGAGGGGAGCTGCACCCCTAGTCAAGGGCAGGCGTTCAGATCAGTCTGGGTGCACGCAGACACACACCCACGCAGCCGCCACTTCTGGTCATCAAGAACACACCCGCACATCTGACAGACTAACCTTCCAGAAGGGTCTTCATGAGCGCCTCCGAGTATCGCAGCGCCCCCAGGTGGACGAGGGCCTGAGGTACCCGGTAATCGGCAAACATGGTCAGGTAGTTGATGTTTGAAATGCTGGTCTCTCCCCTGGCCTCCATTATACTCCAGAAATCTGCCACAAGAATCTGGGCCCTTTTATAGAAGGCAATTTTTTTGCCCTAATGGATACAATGAACAATAATCAGTAAAACATTAACTTAACTGAGTTAGATGATAAACAACCATCATAATCATTTAATAACTGCACAAACAGTGTTTTGGCTAAACTTCCCAGCAGAGGGTGCTCTGACCCCAGCCTACACAAAACCGGTGTTACACGGGAAGTTTGTGAAAAGACTACGTTCTGTTGAAAACGCACATTTTAGTAATTTAGCAGACGCTCTTATCCAGAGCGACGACCAAAAGTGCTGTAGTTTCAGCTTTAAAGTAGTTTCTGTGCTGACAAAGAACAGACCCCAGAGACAGGATCCAAAACAGAACCAAGACACGACTGTGACAAGGAAACCGGGCTACTTCTGGACCCATACCCAAGGAGGCAATCCCAGGATAGGGCTCGCTGACCTGGAAGGTGGTCTGGTCTCTGTACGAGGGCAAGCTCTCCACGATGTGCCTGAGGAGCGCCTCTGCATCACCGCCACCTTTCGCCAGGAAGCTGCGGAAGGAGCCGCCATGTTGTTCCAGAACCCTCCCAGCCTCGTTGAGGACACGGCGCCGATCCTCCATCATGGGCATGGGCGTCCCGTTGTCGGAGCGCAGTACGTGCCTCAGCTGCTCCAGGGTGACGTTGGCCATGTAGGAGGCCTGGGTGATGGGAACGCCTGGGGCAAGGAGACGGAAGACCTGCGATCCAGGCTAGCTTACGCCAGAAGGCCGGCCGGGCAGAGACGGGTGATCTGGACTCACCTTCGTCCACGGCTCGGGTGACGGCAGCGCACAGAGCCATGTAGCCAGTGTAGGACTTGCCTCGGCAGGTGACCGAGCATGGCTCCTCCCCGGGGTCGTGCCAAAAGGAGAAGTTGAGGGTGTCGACCACGAAGACCCAGTTAGCGCCCTGCTCCGTGTCCAGGTCCAGGCAGGGGGCCAGCGGGTTCATGTTCTTCCAGCCTTGTGGTGTGAAATCCTGGCAGTCCCGTAAAGCGTAAAGCATCTCCGCAGCCTTCCTCACGCCCTCCTCTTCGATGAAAACATCCCGGCTCCTCTCCGCAACAAAGCGGCCCGACTCTCGAGGCGACAGTGGGGCTTCCATTGTTCCTTCTGCAGAGAGAGACCCTTAAGATGCAACGGACACCAACAAGCAGAACACACTTTGGGCAGCCAAAGCCATGAGCTGTCCTGACAAAGCTCATTTTTCACATAACAAAAAAAACCATGCTTGATTTTTGCAGTGGGTCATCTTTAACAGCTATTAATAGCACAATTCAGAAAACACAGATTTTTAATAGAATAAGGTATTGTGCTTTTTTACAGACTCTTTTTTTAAATTCCAGCTGTGACACACAATACGCAAGATGAGCATTAAACAGTTAAAATACTGAGGAGCAGCACGATGGCCCGTGTTCACATCGTGAGTCTGAGTTCCCACCTGGCCTGCAATCGGATTGGTGATCATGTTTTTGAGCCATTCAAATTGTGACCAGGATAGCAATTTATTATGAGGATTTGTCTCTTAATGACTTCAGGCACCAACAAAGAATTGTTTTCTGACTGTTTTAGGCATTGACGTATCTCTCCAAATCACATTACACCAACGAAATGACATAGTTTTTAGTTATTTTTTTAATTTAACGTTAGTAATAAGATCGATACACTCCAACAGACAGAGTAGAAAGCTGACCCTTTAAACTGAAATTGTTACTTCGTGGGTAGTTATAAAGGGCTTTATCTCAATTTTAAAGAGAAGGAAGTCATCAATTTAAATCCATTAAATTATTTCAATATTCACCCCAGAGTTTGGAAAACTTTAGTTTAAAGCTACTCGGTGTACAAAATCTCCGCACAAACAACTGTTTTAAAAAAAATTACTTATTCCGCTTATTTCTAGTTATAATCAGGCTACCCGCATCTGTCAATCACTCAACGTCTGACGCGGAATGATGACGCGTCAATCATAAAATGACGCTAAAAGCCATCTCAAATGGGAATAATTTGTGCAACCTTTAAGATTTATTAGAAATCTGGAAGAGAATGGTCATTCGGAATGCAACTTCTCAGTAATCATTGCTATGCGAAATCCTATCCATACATTCAACAGTAAGATATTTACCTGTAGTTGGAAAATTGATTTCATGGAAATGGAGCTAAATCGGTCCAAAAACTCGGCTATTTAAAATATTGACAATTTTTAACGTAAGAATAGAGTTTTCTTTACAAATAAGGAGCAGATTTCTTAAAAGAGTTTTCATTCCTCACGAACACTTACCTCAACGGGGTGGAAATTATCACATCCGGGTCTCTGATTCTGCCAGACCAAAATACTACGCCCATTAGTCCCTGAAGTTAATACCGCGCAAATTAGGGTGTGTTAAGTTATAGTGTCATTTATAAACCAAACTGAATGTGGACTTAGTATCCCATTTTCCACTAGAGGCGTGCATTTCGCCGTTATCAGGGCTGCTTTTCATTGCATCCAAATTGCTGACATAGAAGAACGTGCACGTCCCCTTATATATTAACACGTATGTTGAACGATTAACATGCAACAAAAAACCGCCAGGTCAAATCGTCGTTTCCCGAATACTAATGCTGCCAGATGATGTAGACTTGTATGAAATGCTTTTTGAAATTATTGGAAGGATTTTTAGCATAAGACTTCAGGAGGAATGGCACCAACCGCAAGTTAATATACTTGGAACCGAACTCGCGTCCGTCTAATTCCAAATCTTAGACATTAACAAAACGATCGTTAGACTGAGCTACTTGACATTTGTATCCAAGTTTGTTTTCCACACCATATCCACTAAATGTGGTTTAGTTAAAGGGAAATCGCTAACCTTTCACTGGCAGCATATAACCGACCCGTAAGATAACTGCTCAAACGCGCATTTCTTGGGGGCTGTGGATTTTCAGCTAACAACGTCACCGACTGTCAGTGACTAGCTGCTGTTAGCGAACCATTTCTTTCGTTTAGCAGACGTGTGCTTGCTTAAAGTTTACACATCTAAAAATAATTACTGTAGCATAAACGCTAAATTTAAAATGTTTAATCCGTTGGCTGGAGTCAGAGACGTAAGAAAAACGTCCAGGTTTATCTAGCGTGTATCCACCGCCGATTATTTTATTTTTTTAATAACGGATTTATGTAAAGTCATATTGTAAATACTTGTTCACATTGTATTGAACAAGATCAAGACATTCAGCTAGCTGAAGTTAAGAAATATATTTAGACAGCAAGAACGAAAAACATTTTTACTTCTCATGACAGTCAGCTTTTGACAAATGAGTAAATGTAAAATGTAATACAACAGCCAACGACCGAAACAACGTGGGTGATTGATATTTCTCTGACGGGGGCCAGACGGCGTCGCATTTCTTGACACAGTGCATCTTCACGTTTGGCTAAGTGGCGGCAACCCTGTTTTGCTCAACTGATTAAACACTTAATCTTCGCTTCTTTCGCTGTGCCGTAGGTAACATCTCCTGGAATTAAAAGTGTCGCTACACCCGTTATTGCTTCAGCTTTCCAAGAAAGAACGTTTTGTAAAAGGCGGCATTGACTTTATTACTCTGCCAGCAAACTCAACAGGACTTCATACAAGTAATGACACCTGCAAATACAATGTCTGAGACCGGCGGCACTGGAAGCCACACTTCATCAGCTCCCCGAATTACAAGTGGAAAGACACATCTAGATGTTTAACAACGCTTACAAACTGTGCTAGAAAATCGTCATGGCTAATGCGTTTAGTCCAGATTTCAGCGGTATGAAGGGTGAAGGTGAACAAAACAAAATGATGCAATCCGATCCATACAGCACACTTTAAAATGGACACCAGCAGCAAAACTGTGCTCAATTCTCATGACAGGAGCAGGCTGCCCTGCCCCTACCCGCTCCTTTTTGGTCCAATCAGTACACTGGAATATAACCCATGTGGGACAAAATTTGGATTCCATAAAATTATTAGAAACAAATCAATGTATATTTACAGGCCCCTCACACTGAAAATGAGCAAGAAATAATAACCCCCCCCCCGTTTAGTTTTAAAACCCAAATCTTCCATTGAAAATAAGATTACATTCTGCTCATTGTACTGATGGGATGTCAGGCCCTTGTCAGTCAAGCCCCCAGCTCTGTCCATACAGTGTCAAAACAGATGGGTCTTGCCTACACCCAGGAACACACAGTACAATTCAGTCACAACTTACAGAAACGCACAGTACAAAAAAAAAAGTCAAAAACTGAAAAAGGAGAATTCACTCGTTCTGTTGCAATTTGGGAACTCCACACATTTAGCTAAAGGTCTATTTTTTCTTTTTTTTTCTTTTTTTAATATATAAAAAAGGGTACGTGACGACCAAACGGAGAAGAGACAGAACACAAGCTAGGCCCTGACTGCGAAACGACAACCTAAAGCAGAGGAATGTTGGCTCATTTTACAGAAGCAGGGTCATAACAAGCAGGGCGCTTTTCCATCATACTCTCCTCCTTTAGAAGAACCGACCAGAGTACTGCTTCACACTGTAATAAAACAGTAAAAAAAAATAATAAAAAATAAAACAGGAGAGAATTCACAAGAGTCAATCAGAGAACCAAAGACAGAGAAAGCAGGACACTCCCAGGAGTCCTGTCTTCTGCACAGAAGGAGTGAGTCGGGACGGGACGGGACGGGAGGGGCCGTTACTGGAGGGGTTAGTAGAGAGTGTGAAATGCTGCTTCTCGCTTTGGACCCAGATGAAGTGAAGCCTGTGCCATATGGCAGACTGAGATTTGTTGTCAATTCGTCTGACTGAAAACAACAAAATCACTAGTCTTCCACACAGCAGCAGGCAATATCCCCACTTCCTGTGTTCAAAGTATCACCCCCCCCCCCACCCCACCCACAATTTTTATTTTTTCCCCCTTGGTCAATTTTAAAATCTTTTTTAAACCATACAGCAATTTCACAACGAAGAAAGGTTTGGCAGGTTACCCGCAGGACATAGAAGGAAGAGGTTAGTAGACATTAGCAAACACCTAAGAGTAAAGAAAGTAAACAGACGGATATAATGGGGGTGGGGGGGGGGGGCAGGAAACAAAAAAACAAAACAAAAAAATAGGGTGGAGCAGATAAAGACTGATTTGGCATAGATACAATCACTCATACAAGGCGTCTAGCACTTGCCTATTCTGCAATAGGTACTGTGCGTTTTGGATCTGGTCCTGAGTGCCTGTGATGGTGATGATGCGGTCTTCGGACCCTTCTAGGGGCTCATCGATCTTGATTGAGGCTCCGGACTCGTGACGGATCTGCTTGATCCGCTGGCCGCCTTTCCCAATGATGGAACCCGCCAGCTACAAGGGAGAGAACGCTGATGGGTTAATTCCCCACCGGCTGGGACGTTCCAACGGCCTGTCGCTGTAGGGGTGGAACGGCAAAGTCTCATCCCACTGGGCGCGGTGCCGTACTCACGTCTTTAGGGATTGTCACTTGTGTGGTGATGACTGGTCCTGCAATATCGCCGTAGGATCCACGCCCACCTGGCAGAGAGAAAGAAATAAAACACGGCATTTATTTAGGTCTTTGTTCCAGACGGCAAGCTTCCTCAATCACCGGGACACTAGGAGCCGTTCAGCCAATTGCGCTGCGGCTAGCCGCTTAAGCAGGAATCTACAGGGAAGGCCGGAGCAACTCCAGGGACTCACCAGACTGAAAGGGCTCCCAGGACGGACTGTTGTCTGCATCACCGACAGAAGGAAAGAAAACAGGTAGACATACATCACAGTATGACCAAACAAGGCAGGGCCGTAAAGATCCGACAGTTACATACAGCGCAGGGTGGCGCGCGCATCTCTATCCCCACATGCAAATAAACCCTCTGAACCCAAAAGGTCTCTATCCCCACATGCAAATAAAAGGCAACTTTAATGACAGGGAACACTGCTGAGTGAAGCTAGAGGACACTCACCATATCCACCCCCACTCTGCATTTTCCATGGGGAGGGAGGGAGAGAGAGAGAGAGAGAGAGAGAGAGAGAGAGAAGCAGTCAGTCAGAGGCACACACTTCTCACTTTAAAACTTAACCTGCGTTAATAGTTTAAAAAAAAAAAAAAAAAAAAAAAACTGGGCTTGCCAAGGAACCCTTCCTGCACAGTTTAATTAAAGCGGGGGTTGGACTCAGGAGCTTGTTAACAGATGCAATTCAGAGGCGGACATAATGGGCCAGGGCCCTCTGCAGGGCCCGAGTTTTGTGTGTGCCGAGCACTTATTGTGGCTTTTGTGTCCGCCTGCTCTCCTCAGTGGCCAAGACAAGCAATTCAAAAATCTGTTGCCTAGCAATGCCACGCAGCAGCAGTGTACTTGGTGCAAGGGCTAGAGATTGCAGAACAAACCATCTGCAGCGTTTTCTTCTCCTAAGAGGAGGCTTAAAAGCAGGGTTGAATTTGTCCTTCCCGCCTCCCCAGAAGAATACCGTAGACATAAAATGTTCTCCGGGGACCCACACAACTAATCATTTGCGACGGATAATGTGGCTGCGATTGTATAGGCAGTTCAAGTTAAAAAAAAAAAAAAAAAGTCTATAAATTTCATTTTCAGAAAAGCATGGTAGTAGTGTATCCATTCATCATCTACGAGCAGTCTGGCCAACGTTTTACACTGATCCAACACAAAGCCATTTACAGAACACCCCAATAATATACAAAAACACCAAAAGATTAATCCGCTACGGAACTGACAGCAGCTACATTTTACTACAGCGTAAAACAACCTGGCTTTGACTGGGAAACGAAAGGCACATTTAGAACATTGCTTCCTACAGGAAAATCAATCGCAGGTGTTTTTTAGGAAATAACCGTGCACGTCTGACGACCTGTTCCGAGATCTATACAAAAGATTTCTGCCGCAGTATTGTTGGTCCTCCATTTTAAAGGACTGAAGTGGCTGAGTGGAGGCAGGAGGTTCATTGTTCTAAAGGACTGGCAGTAGGGTTTAGGGTCCTTCAGATTAGTACAGGCAAGCCTTTATCATGTACACTAATGGGAATTCTCTGTATGAGAATCCTGGTTGGCCAGCGACCGCTCTCCGGGCTCTCAAACCAGAGCGCGCGGTCAAGACCACTCTGAACCCTACAGCTGTATCCATGGTTGCTGTCGTTTAGCATTACTGAATATTTTAACATTGACAGAAGTGAAACCTGCAAGACCGCACAGAAATATAACCATGTCACATTGTATCAGCCATCAGCAGGTTTTAAAAGGTTGGCGTTCGCTTTAAAGGGCAGTTCTCATTGCGGTTGGAACACAAAATTAAGCCCAAAGCACAGCTCCGAAAGAACAAGCCACCTGGGTTTGTAGTCGTGCCAACGGATCACTCACCATGCTGTCATAGCGATCTCCCGGTCTTCCTCTTCGGTCGTTACTTTTTAAAAAGAAAGGAAGGAAAAATCAAGGTCAACAGTCAACCCAGAGTTTGATCCCAGTCAACACTCAGTTGATTCGGTCTTGGTAGACTTTGGACACTGGTTCAGCTCCATGGCAACACGTGGGGGTGTGGGAGTATTAGAGCTGTAACGAGGGCCCACTCCACCACATTGGGGTATATCACCATTGGGTAGGGGGAGAAAAACAATGAAGAAATCAGACAGTTCTTTAGGATAAAGAATTTGGTCACGTGACAAGCCCAAACTCGCTGATGACAGAAGCCGCCACAGCGGACCAGTTTCTGACGAAATGGACTTACTTTGGTCGGTCGTCTGCACTGCCGTGATAGCTCTCGTAGGAAAACTGGTCATCTCTGCAAACGGAGAATGGAGCACACAGAACCGCGTGAAACTTCAGACCCAGGGGCCCGTGTAGCGTTAGGCGTTTTAAAAGCCGCACACTAAGGCCCCTAAAACAGGGGAGTGTGAAAGAACAGCCCCCCCACACAAACACACAAAACTCAGCCTACACAGAACATCGACGCATTCGTAACAGCCAATACAGTACAGTAAAGCAAAGCCAAGAAGTAGAAATTCATTTGCTACAGGAAGTCATTTTTAAAACTTTCCTCTTAAGCCCACCCACCATATTACATTCAAAACCCTAGGCTCCAGTTCATACTGATGTTAACAGGGACTAGGAAATGGCTAAAATTCTTACCCTCTAGGGGGCGGTGGCGGGGGCAGGGGGAGGTTGCGAGCCCGACCGCCCGCTCGGCCCCCTCGTCCCGGGGGCGGTGGTGGGGGGGGTCCTCGGCGGGGGCTCATGTCCTCGTAGTCCCGGCGTGAAGGGGGCATTGGACGCCCGCCGCGACTGGGGGGCATCCGCTCGAACCCGCCGCCGCCACGCCCGCGCATGGGGAAACCCATGGGACGGCGACCGCGCTCCTCGAACATCGTGAAGCCGCCGTAATCGTAGGTCTCGTCGTAGAAGTTGGGGTCGTAGGGCTGGGCGCGGCCCTTAATGGGAGCCTGTAGGAGTGAGGCAGGCGCGTTAACAGTGCCGCGTCGCCGCTGTGTTACGCGCTGCGTTACAGCTCGACACCCAACTCTCACCTCCGCTATAAGTTCCAGCATGATCCTGATACACTCCACCACCCGCCCACCAGAACCACGCGGTTAACAGTCCCGCTGTGTGCTACGCGCTGCGTTACAGCTCGACACCCAACTCTCACCTCCAGCATGATCCTGATACACTCCACCACCCGCCCACCAGAACCACGCGGTTAACAGTCCCGCTGTGTGTTACGCGCTGCGTTACAGCTCGACACCCAACTCTCACCTCCGCTATAAGTTCCAGCATGATCCTGATACACTCCACCACCCGCTCCGGCTTTCCGCCCACCAGAACCACGCGGTCCGTGGAGTGGGGACAGCACTCCTGAAACAGCTTGATGGTGGTCTGAGTGTTCTGGAAGGACAACAGGAAGAAACACTCAGTCGCACACAGACCTGCAAGGCACCAGGTTCCGCGGCGACAGCGCTTTGGGATGGGAGGCGTCACCCCATCTGCCTACTGTGGGCACTTTGGGCCGGCGGACAGAGCGCGACTTAACTCCCGCACCTCGATACTATCCCTTACCTCTCTGAGCTCTTTGATCTTGGCACCCTTGACTCCGATGATGCTTCCTGCCAGGCTCTGGTGGATGAGAAGCCTCAGCTCGCAGTCAAAGTCAATCCCTTTATAGTGCTGGTACTGTGTAAAACATGTCAAAGTCAATCCCTTTATAGTGCTGGTACTGTGTAAAACATGTCAAAGTCAATGCTGCTGCAACGTATTCCAAAAACAAAAGAACCCCGTATGCCCCCCCCCACACCCGTAGAACCTCACCTCTTCCAGAGTAGGGATGATCTTCAGAATGATCTCCCCTATTGTCTCGATGTCCGCACTGATGCTCAGAATCCTTCAGGAAACCATTTGCCACCAGAGGGTATCAACACGCAATGAAACCACACAGGAAGGGAAAGAAATGGGAGGAGAGAAACCGGAGAGAAACTTCAGACCAACACGAACAGTACAGCAAGCCAACGCACACTAGACATCACTTTAAAATGATAATAAAAAGTGTCTGCCAAACACGGCTAGGATTCCCAACGTGACCTCCCTGGGCATGCAGGTTTTAAACTCAAACTTTCACAAATAAAAGAATGATGGGTCTTTGAGGATGGGCTTGGATTTGGAAGGGCTCAGAGTGGGTAGAATATCACACAACAGGCAGAGCAGAGTCTGGAAGTCCTGGCCCCATCCCACCACCGGGGGCGTCGGCCATCAGAATGGTCTCCACAGGATAATATGGAGTAAAAAAAAAAAAAAAAAGGAAGCAGGAGAGTATGCTGCAGGTGGAGGGAGGGAGGGCTCTGTGGGCGTGGTGCAGACAAGAGCAAGGCCATGAGAGGGTCAGGATACAGGAACAACCAATAGGCCTCAAGAGAAACGAAAACGGGGCGTGGGGAGGGGAGACGAGACTAATGAGAGAGTGGGCAGAGCGCCGTTAGCGGTTCGCCTTTACACCATGGAGAGTGATGGGCGGGGGAGCAAGGTGGGCTACGAGGATAGAGGAAGAGAGACTGTTTTTAACAGTTCATGATTAAGACAGGGGGGCGGGGGGAGAAACCAAAAACAAACATATGCAATACTTCAAGCAGTGCTCCTTCCATCACAAATGAAGTAGCGAGTTCTTCTGTATGGGCAGATCTTTGTAAATATACACACACACACACGTAAACTTTCAGTGACAAAAAGGGGCTAAAAACAAGACTTCATGGGGGATGGGGGGGTAAGACAGAAAAATAAGAACAGAACAGTACACCGTTGCTTTGAAAAGGGGATACTCAAAAGGAAACAAAAGGCAGATTATAAAATACATTGGTTTTGGCTGTTCTAATCAGGCAGTGATTCAATAACTGGTGGGACATACCGCTCTGGGCCACTGCTGTCTGGGACTGAAACACTGGCATTGTACTGCATTGGTCGTGGTGGTTGGCATTGGGCATTGGGTTTCAATCGCAAGTTGTCAAGTAAGGCGCCCGTTTGGGGAGGGGCACATTTATGGGCATGGCCAACCGGGGTGTCAGGTGGGCGTTCAGGGGCGGATGTTGGGCCAACGCAGGAGGGGCAAGTCGATCCAGTACATGGGCAACGGAGGAAGGTGGCCAAAAATAAATAAACAAGGAGAGGGAAGAAGGAATACATTTTTAATTGAATACAGGCTATACTCATCACTAAGATACTCTCCAATAGAGACTTTTTACGCTGCTGGAAAAATGCACAAGGACACTTCACTGTTCTTGCGTGTAACAAACGATTAAATGGACGGATGAAATACTGTTTAGAAGCATAAAGAGCGAGACCGTGGGTTCACTCAAGGGCGGAGACTACCGTTACAGAACTACTCCTGGTTTTCACCCATACAAGGCCAGAGGCTGATGGGAAGTTTCACGTGTCCGTAAGCTGAGCTCGTCCTACAGGATCACTACTAACACTTTGAACAAGGACAAATACACTAAACATCAGGAGATGCAAAAAGAATGAAGCCTTTGGTCTTTGGAAACTTAAGTCACGTTGGAGCATTTCTAAACAAGCGCGTATGCTCACATCGGGCACTTTAGAAAACCTTTAGATTTGAATCGTAGCAGGATTGTGCGTGCAGGGGCTCATGTCTGTCAGACATTTAGAATACTACCAATCTCGAGGGCAGATTCATGGCACTGTTAGTAGTCACATCCCAGACAAAAGGCAAGCATGAATCTGTGCTGAGCTGCCAGTGTGGTGTGCGGAAAAACCTCCGATTTGCCCCCAACATCGAATCGTTCCTCTAAAGCGCCTCGAAAATCCTCACAATCCGCATCTTTACGTCTTTTTTTCTCTAAATGCAGCAAAATCCAAAACCAGTGAGGAATACTCACGTCTGTGAGTAACCAGTGAGGAATACTCACGTCTGTGAGTAACCAGTAAGGATACTAACGTCTGTGAGTAACCAGTAAGGATACTAACGTCTGTGAGTAACCAGT
>JAOVYW010000036.1:4497893-4517465 GCA_025775045.1 Hiodon tergisus | reverse complement strand
ACACACACACACACACACACACACACACACACACACACACACACACACACACACACACACACACACACACACAGGGGCCTGCCCCGAAGCTGAAGGCAGCTGGTCTCACCAGTAGGAGTTGATGATTTTGCAGAAGGCCAGCTCACAGCACATCTTCAGGTTGCTCTGGTGCTCCAGGAGCTCGCTGGTTGAGCACTTCCCAGGGTCTACTTCACAGTTCTCGTCCGACTCGTACAGCGCTTTAATGAACTCTCCTGCAAGAGGACACATCACAAGGCGCTCAGGGTGACGCAATATCGCCTTAAGTCACCAGCCAATCTGTCGACCTGACAATCTGCTCTTACCTAGGGCGTCGTGCAGGTACTTCTGCCCAACCAGTTTCAGGTACTCCTCGATGGCTTTGGTGGCCAGCGTGTTCTCTCGGAAGATGAGGACATCATGGTCAGCACAACGGTCAACTTCAGACATGACCAGGTCTGTGAGGAAGTCCTGGAGTGAGACAGAGGAAAATATGTTCACAGACTGTGGGTGACCAATGCAACAAACCTGGACACACGGCAGAAAGAGGCCAACATGGGGAGACGCTGGCCAACGGGGGCAGAGAAAGTTAAAATACATTCTTTGTCATTCAAAACTGACAATGTTTTGAGTATAACGGATCTGGCCAGTTCATTTTAAATCAATTACAATTACAAGGAAAACATATTCATATTCATATAAATATTCAAAATATTAGATGCACAAATGTGTCATTAGTGTACTACCATCCAGTTTTATGGTACTTCAACACTTAATTTCATATCTTAGAAAGCAAGATAAACAAACAAGCATATGACACTGTGCTTAGAATGTTATAAACATATCTATAAATGTTATTTACTAAATATTTTGAGTTGGGAGGTGGCAAGGATAATCAGAGAGGGAAGAGCCAGATTGGCTGGAGGGATCAGGAGTTGGAAAGCGGAGCACGGTACCTTGGCCCTCCCGGTGCTCTGCAGGATGTGCACCAGGGCACAGGCCATCTCCTCCTTGTTCTTCACGCTGATCACCGGCTCTAGCACCGAGCACAGCATGGTGTAGTTATTGGTGATGAACTCGGCAAACTCCTTGTACTGCTCCATGGGCAGGATGGAGATGGTCTGGAAGCGCGACTTGATGCGGATGGAGGGACCCGCCGCCTTCCCCTTGCTGGTGGTCGGCGTGCTGACCGGGTACCACTTCTCCACAAACTGCCTTCCAATCACCCCTCCGATGGGGATGTTGACCAGGCCCACGTAGTTGTTCTTGTCCTTCTTCTTCTTCTTGTCCACATCCTTGTAGATGTGCACGGTGATGCTCCGCACGGGGGGCAGGCCGTAAAACTCAAAGTGCTCTCCCCAGAACAGGCTGTCGGCCTTCGTCTTGCTGGTGGTCCGGGCGTACAGCACATCGTCCAGGCACAGTTCGCAAAAGTACTTCTTCTTGGGCGGCAGGTCCTTGGCCTCGATGATCCACAGTCGAAGCACGTTTTCCGCCCTCCGGCAGTTGTCCTGGAACACAGCAGAGGGAATCAATTAGCCCATCGATCCGGCTACACCTGTTACTGCAACCTGTTATCACGACCATGACTGCCAAACCGGGCTTATCTGATATTTTACGACAGACATAAAAAATGAAACCAAAAACTCAAAATGCATACCGGAGAAGGGCGACACATAGACTATTTATATTACCAGAGCTGAACAGACTGTGGCACTGTGTGCTCAATTCCTACTAACACTCTACTCTGCTGCTGGTATGTCTCCCACAGCGACAGCACTCGCCCCACTATGACCTATTCAATCTGATTCTCATTAGTAACCAAGTAACAAGGTTTTCAAAGTATTAAAGGAAGCAGAGCACAAAAGGTCACCAGCTACAGATGGTCATTATAGAGCCAGTATATATATCTTAATTAATCATCTCTGCAGCTCCTGGTTTTATTCCAGTTATTGCAGGATCGTGCACTGAGGAAGACATGGTCATTAAGCCTCTTCTACAACTTGAGGGCTTTGTAGACCTTTGTAGATATTTATCAATCTGCTCTCCTGCCTTTCGGTACCGCATGTCCGAGAAGGTAATAAATGTAATAGCACTAGGCGATTTTTTAATAACCAGTTTTAACAGCAAATAGATTCAGTAGTAGGTTTAGTAGCATTTTCTTTTAAATGGCACTAAGTAGACTATACCTAAGAAATTTTTTTACTGATTCCAGTTTAAAAGAATCCCTCTAGTATAAGGTTTACTCAACTGCATCCAGCCAAAATGATCCAAAAAACAAAACAAAAAATCCCTTTCATTTGAACTGGACATTCCCGGCATTGGGGTAATCCACAATACTCGGAGGGATACAGGTATTCCTTTAAAGAGAGCAAGACAGACTAGTGAATATTCAGCAGAAGTTTCCAATCCTTGTCCTGCAAGTCCAATTAGTTCCCAAGGAAACTGAACATGCTACTGTTAGCAGCACTGTCCATGAACAAAAGTTTGGTTGCAAAAACCAAATGAAATCCAAGCGTGCTTCACCAAAACAAACATCTGCAGGCGAACGGATATGAACAGAGAAGCTTCTCTACGGGACGCAGGTTTTCAGCCGTGGTCACCGTTGCAAAGCTCTCTCTGATAATGGGCGATCTCCTGGTGTCCCCGGCCCGATCTCCCCATTGAGGCCTCACCTTATTGGGCTGCACCGTCCTCTTCAGGTTCTCCATCCATTTGTCCCGCTCGGCTGCTGAGGAGCAGCTGAAGCACTTGCTCCCGCCGGAGTACGTCACCTGATGCAGGAAAGGGACGACAGTGAGAGGCAGGAAGCCAAACGAAAACGCACACAAATGCAATTTAAGAACAGCTAATAGGCGCGTCTTTACATTTGGCGAGCTTTGCAAACAGAGTATCTAACAAAGCACACACATTGAGAACGGAATATGGGTAATTTTTTAAACCACTCGTGAGAGCAAAATTGGGTATCACTGGCTGTTAGCAGCTTTCACTGGGGGGGAGGGGGGGTGTCTACAGGTTGCTACCTCGAAGCAGAACTCCTGGCCGAGGATGCTGCTGTGGAGGGGCTTGACGGTAACATCTTCCTCCATTCCTAGATCCAAAGTCTCAACCGCACTGCCCGGACTGAGCAAAGACTCATGGGAACGTGACTCCTTAAGCTTCGGCAGACCACGAGACCTGGGGGGAAAAGAACACACACATGTCATTCTGTGAGGTCCCGTTTGCAATCGATAATTATACAGCTAGATCTTCAGTGGAGCAATGCAAGTGTAATTACCAACTGATGACACATAACCAATATGACACATATGGCCTGTACAAAAGCCCATAGCTGCAAAATACGCTCGACCACACACACTTCCAGGTCACAAGGGTTCTCACCACTACAGTGAGGAACTGGTCAAATGAGAAGCCGCAGCCTTCAGAAGCTCCTCAAAACACCCAGTTCTCCATTGCAGAAAAATAAGTTCAGGGTTTTCACAACCAGGACACCATACGTCACACCAGTAAAAATTCATAGGGAGAAAAAAAAAAACAATACCTACGAGAAACAACTGAAAAGCCACTTGAAAGAATATCCCCAGAGCATAGCAACCTCTCGTTCCCCCCGAAAACAGCATCAGCCTCTTTTCTCTCTGCTCGGTTTCTCCTGCCCTCCTTCCTCTGCCGTCGCTGTTAAAAATCAATCACATTTCTGCCCCTTAAAATGGACGAGGGAAGGTGGAGAGCTTGCTGCACTGCCTCTGTTCCTGACATCTCTCCTTCGATTTACAGGTGATAAACAACGGCCTGGGCTGGCCGAGCCAGCTCCCCCTGGAGACTGTTACCATGGGAATGTACCT
Source organism: Hiodon tergisus (assembly GCA_025775045.1). NCBI lineage: Eukaryota > Metazoa > Chordata > Actinopteri > Hiodontiformes > Hiodontidae > Hiodon > Hiodon tergisus. The sequence goes on along the minus strand of JAOVYW010000036.1, from coordinate 4,513,605 downwards.
ACAAGGAGACTTGAGACTCTGGTAGCAGGGGATGATGGAAACTGCTCTGCGATCATAAACAGATAACAACTTGAGCACGTACATCGGAAGGAGGTCCACTACCACTACCTTACAGGGTTCTACATGATTCTCATGATTATGTAAGGTCGGCATATCCATGGCGACACATACACAAAAGGCACAGCCTAACGATCGCGCTAATTAAGTATATTCCTAAGGAAAAAATCCAGAGTCATCGGGTGCTTCTGACTCAAGCACTTCTTCAAATAAAAATCAATGTTGTTGACCAGATACGAGCTAACGTGGTGTGTTTTCTGTAATCCTTACGGAACTGATAATAATTATAGTGACTTTCTCCCAAGGAAACCCACAGCCAATGAAATATTCAGGGGGAAACTGTATAGTAACTGGGCCAAGTCAATTCACCGTAACATTTGTTTTGTTTTGCAATCCAATTCATTGTTTCTTCCAGCTCTCTACCAATCCATCAGATCGCAGATTAGCGTCTTGTCGCAGATGGGATTAGGTAATCAAACAGCACTGAGGGTCCGTTTGGGAAGACATAATCCCAGAGATCCCGGATTACCATGCCGACAAGGGAAATTCTCTAAAGACATCACCCATTAATTTAATAGTGTACACAAACATCCACCCCCCCTCACCCCCAATATTCTCCTTACACAGTATTTTGTGTTTATATAATTTGTGTTTTAATAATAATAAATGATAGAATTCCTCCTAGATAAAGATTCAGTTGATCTAATACTTTTCAGTTCAAAATATATGCAAAAGCATTAAACTATTAAATATTAAAAAAACGTGTTCAGAGTAAGATAGCAGAGGTGGGTAAGCACAGGGAAGACACAAGTCATGATTTTGTTTGATATATATGAGCGTTTCGCTGAAGACTGCTTTTTAGTTATGCACAGGTAGGACTGATGGTCCTGCTGCCCAAAATAGCTCTCTGATGAAAGGGGCCGAGGGAAAAGCCCAAACGGCAGATGGGCAGGAGCCAGGCAGTGGTGTGCGTGTGCCGCTGGGATTAGAGGGCCACTCAGCGTTCGTGCTGGACAGCCCTCAGGGTCAGTCCTAAGAATGACTGAAGGGGTAAGTGGTCAGGCTACAGACTACAGCGGCTGCTCCAGCTATCCCTTTCGATCAGCGAAGCAGACGAGGGGATTTCTCTCACACTGCGCACCTGAAGCAGCCGTGTGAACAAGCTTTGGTTCGGTTCAGACTGAGCCTCCCGGGCAGGATTGCACCCACTGTTTAAACGTCCGACATGAATATTTACACCGCTAGACGCCCGATCTGATGAGGGCTGCCATTTAGCAACGTGATAAATATTTGATCTAAGGAGGTTTGGACTCTTGAAGTGCAAATTAGCCTGAGAAGCACTCTTAGGGCAGCCCCACCTCGGTCGGAAACATTTTGCGTGGCGGAAATGAAACGTCTGCTTGCATGGAAGTACACATGTCCAAAGCCAAAGCATTTTACTTGCATGTCATTTTTCACCTGGAGCTCCCCGATAAACTGCTTACATTTTGGAGAAGAACAGAAAGGTCAACCTTTTTTTCTTCAATTCAAACGGGAAATAAAAACATAAACAATCAGCACTTGACAGTACAGGGGTAATTCATATTTGGACGGCGTTTTAATCAACCAGTACAGGAAAATCCAATGTTCTTCCTTATGGCATCACTGAGTACCGGTCTGGGAAGATAGGTGACAATGCTTTGTTTCAGCCTAGTTATCATGAATAGATGGGAAAAAAAACACGGAAGTGTGAAGTGGCTAGCTAGGGTCATAACATTTCCTGCAGTATTGGCAGGAAAACAGCAGAGGCATGATTGACACGTAGCAGCAATCCTATTCGTGTCATGTAGAACTGGGACACGGGCCATACCCAAAGCTAAATAAAGGTCATGTACCACCTAACATCCTGTATCCCCCCCTGACCACATGTAGCATAGTCACATGGATGGTACATGTATAAATCCTACACCAGGCCATGGGCCATTACATTACAGTGTTACGTTTATAGCTTGATACGTGCTGGTACGACTGCACTGCAGGGTTTCTGTATTATTGTACTGTCAAAATGTACGGTCTTACGTGCTTCATTGTCTCTACGACGTGGGTCTGTGTTCGTATCCGGGTTTGTATTGGCTTAGGCATCACCACACACTCTGATCTGACCCGAGTGATGTAAACTGGTATTACAGGTTTGAGCAGTCTGAGGGCGCCGATGCCAGCAATATGTGTCATGCCAGCGTAATCAAGCCTCCAGGTGTCGATACCTCTATCTGTACAGGACTGACATTATCCCTGTGAGATCAAAAGCTGAAAAAAACTACGCCCGGGGTAATACACTCAATGCAGGGAAACCAAGCAAACCTCTGTAGTCTTAAACTTAGTTCGTCGAGAAGTCTTGCAGATGCCCATCCTCTCCTACTCAAATATTTTGCCAAAAGACCAAGGCCCTGTTAGGCAATATTTACTGAGATCCCTGCTAATGTGGTAAGTGTTTATGAAGACATGGGCAACTTGGTCCACAGCAGTTTGCTTTTAGCCATGGATCCACCACTGAAGACACACGTTTCATCACAGACCCAGGCAGCAGCAAAAACTCCACGCACGGCTACTCTCTATTGATTACTCCTCCGTGTTCAACTGCATCCGGGATTTTAAAAAATACATTTGCACAACAAAGTACTCGATATCGGACAAAGAGTCCGCGCGGACGGGTCTGCTTTTCTCTTTAGACTCTTTAACACTGAAAACACTAAACTTTCATTAGAAAAAAGTAATTTCTGCATCGGTATTCATGAAGAAGTCTGTGTGAACGATGTAGCTATTAAAGAGACCGTCTTTAATATTTCAACATACTCGCCCCGCAATAATTGTGCCTTGCTATTTGAGGACGTGACCGGCATTCGTCATTTCATGTATAGCAGGCTAGCAGAATTCTTGTACTGTGTTTCAGTTCCCCTTTACTCAAGGCGCATTCTATATGTTTTAATTGACCAGTTATGGAGGTGGAGTAATCTGAACAGCCGACGTCAGTGTGCAAGACCTAGTGCAAGAACGAGTGGGTTCTGGGATCCGCCAGGCAACTGAATAGAAAAGGCCTATATGAAATAAGGATCTTTGTCATTAAAGACTTTTTTTTAAAGAAATGACATGCAATTCAGAATTCAGCACATAAATGGTTAAATCTCTAATCACTGATCATGCCATTTTCATTAGCATCTTGCGAGAAAACACTTTTGACAGACCAGGCCATTTAGTGAAAGTGAATACTCCACGCCGCTGCCCGCGCCGTATTTATTTAAATGTTGTAAACATTTAAACCTTCCCGTTTCGGCTGAAGAGTTCAGCCAAGTTTTCATTTACAAACAGCAATCGTGTGCAGGATCACATTTAAATGGCTAGATTCAGCGTTGCGTGTCCTCAGCACATTATCTATACAGCATCTTCTTCAGGCTGTCCTGCACTCAGTCAGGTTTTGGATATGATAATCTGTCTTCGCTCACAGGCAGAAGTGTGTCGGAAGTCAGTTTGAGCGCAAAGGCTGACCCTACATACAGGTTCCATGTAAAGAAAGAGACTTATCCTCCGTCTTACCTGAAACGCAGTGATTTGGAGAGGTAGCTCCCCCGGGTCCTCTTGACCAGAAAGGTGGCCATGCTTTCAGGTCTCCTATCCGGCCTGACTGCTGGGAAGCCCTGCTAGCCGCCCGCAGCTCTAAGCTTGCTCTCAGCTCTCTCACAGCATTATCTCAACCCCCCCTTGCCCAGCCATAATACCTCTAAGCCCGCTTTCTCTCCCCCCTCACATGCTGCCGGGGGGCCGGTGCCTCACATCGTGACAGACTGTGCCAATCGCTCGGGCGCTGCCCCGTAACTGCCCGTCTCTACGACTCCGCCCACCGATGGCCGGAAGGGGTGGGCAGACCCCTTCCAAAGGAGCCAAGATGGAAGGGCCCGCTGCTAATAGTTCCAGCGAAAAAGTGCCGGCCAATCTGAACCTTCCACATCACACTGGAAAATACTGGCCAATGCATTGCAAATACTGGGTAAGATTTTACTATAAAATATTATTATACTGTGAATGTTAGCTAACTATGAACAGTTTAAAAAAAACCTTTAAAATATTAAACATAAATATTTACAGGAAACCTGTTCCTGTCATGCTCTCTCATTGAATTATATTTTTCCTGGACCGCTCCACAGCCCTTGTGATTCATCAAAAGCAGTCTCCAAACGGAAGACTGACAAGCCCATGAGTCAGTACCAACAGAGAAATGAGCCGTCTGTATCACAGTAAATGCTGTTATTTACAGATAACTTTAATACTGGGAACAAAGCAGGCATTCTTGGAAGTGGCAACTGATACGCAGAGAGCATGCCACTGAACAGCGTATGATACACTCCCACCCTCGGCAATATGCAAACGCTTCCCGACTGAAACCCCCGGTGTCCTAATGGGGGTCTATAGAAACGAGGTCAGTCCACTGTAGCACTCTAAGCCATCGACTCAATGAAGGGAATTGCCTTCCGAGGTGTGAAGATCTTTAAGCGGCTTAGCACTAATTCTCCGGGCAGTCTGTCAACGTATACAAATTAATTAACTAACAAGATGCACGTTATTTTAATGCATTTACCATGTGATTGTTTTTGTAAGAACCACTAAGTCCACAGGAAGAGTTTCCAATGGAGTAAAAATAAAAACAAGTATGCAGCCATCACTGTCACAGCCTCCATCACAGAAAAGCAATGCTATAAACTTACTTTTATCCTTAATTCTTATATTTGCTGTGTTATACCCTCAGTTTCCCCTGTATTCCATAATTAAACATGTCTGGAAGTTTGGATTAGATTAAGGATAGTGTACCTGAGAAGAAAAACAGAAGGTGTCCTGCAAAAGTACTCAGTATACACTTTTTACATTTTGTAGTTTTAAAACTTTCGAACGAGATAAAAATGAATATTTCTCTAACATTCCAATGGTGGGAGAAACAATATCCCATCAAAGCTAGGCAGGGCGGCAAGAAAGAAGCCATTACTGCCAAAAAATTAAAAAACAAACAAATAAGTGTCTAAGTAATTCTGTAAAAATGTGTATCTGACAAAATTGTAGCTTTTGGGGTTTAATAAAAAGCATTATGATCGTCATAAACCCAATGCAACACTTCTCCCTGTCAAAACCATCCCACCTGTCAAGCATGCTGGTGACAACGTTCTGCTATGAAGACAGCTTCTCATCAGTAGTTACTGAGAAGCTGCTTAGGATTGAAGGGGCAAAAATACAGAGCCAAGTACGGGGCAACCCAACAGGAAAACCAGTTTGTCTGCTAAAAACCAAAAAAGCCATAATGGAGTGGCTTCAGAATAACTAAGTCAATGTCCTTAATGACCCCGTCACAGTCATGACTTGAATCCTACTGAGAATCTATGGCAAGCACAGAAAACGGTTGTCCATAAGCCATTTGAGGTTAATTTGCCAGGAAGAAGGGGCAGAGATTGCTCCAAGCTGGAGCGCAAAGAGGTTAAAGGCTTGCTTTAAAAACCTGCAGCTGCAATTGCTGGCTAAAGTGCTTCCACTAAGTACTGACTTGGGTTTGAACACTTATGCGATTAGGATAACCGTGTTTGCTTAGATGTATCTAAACTTAACTTGAGGATACCAGATTTGAATAAGTTTAAGTGTTTCATTTTCTGCTCAACAACATGGTCCACCATATGAGTCATATGACTAAATGTACTTAGTTAAAACTAAAACGATAATGCAACACCATATGCACACACACCACCCCAAAGCTTAAATAAATAAAAATAAATAAATAAATAAATTCAGAGAGACAGCCATCATCACCATAAGTCAGACAATGTCACCTCATTTAAACTGACAGGATACACTTATATTATCCTCCTCGGCAGAATCTTTAAGGTTATTTACATTTCCAATTAACATGCGTTACATATAGGAGCCATTTACAAACAGGTTGTTTTCTTCCCTCTACCCTCTCTCCTGCTTCTCTTAATAACCAACGATGGATAATTTGGCTCCAATCTTACATTACAGGGTACCTATTCACCAATTTTCCCCTCATTGTGTTATCAGATTCAACCACTTCACCTCATTCTTAAACCTTCTTCTGAATGATTTAGATTTTATCCTGCATTTCTAAAGGTCACACTTCCAGAGCAGATCAATCTTTATAGGCCAAGAACCGCCCCAAAGGCGATCACATACAGCAACTGAGAGGTAGAGCTAGAACCACGGATCTGCACCTGTTTCTGCTCAGTTCAAGGCTGCCATCTCATCCAACCAAGGTGAGGTCAATTGCATGTGCTTAGTCATTTTCCACAAACAACACATCCCATCTCTTCCACAAGGTGGCAGTAAAGAGCATTTGATTTTCCGACTTTCATACAGGATTTCAAAGGAGGCAGATTTTTAATTGAAGTCTCATTCCCCAGTGAAAACTAAGGGATTCACACTTCATTAAACGGATGATGTGTAAAGTGGCAATTATAATACACTTAATATGGGATTAAAGGAAGGAAGAAAATAGTACTAAACGAAGATTGTCCTCAGATAAATTTCCAACTTAATTCAAGCTCTGAGTCCACAGATAACTCCATCACACTTCTGCTGAAACCCTACCTGTCATTGTCAGTGGGCCGCAGGGAGGGAAGCCGGAAGCTTGTGTTGCGATCCAGTTTGGTCTGGCTCTTAGTCCTCTTGATGGACCCTTTCAGACGTTTGCTGAAAAACCCCTGAAGGAGAAAAGCAGAGAGCCTGTCATTGAAAAGCAGTGTCGTGGAGAGTTGCAGCTAACCCGGTCTGGTCATCTTGCTGAGAGTGGAGACAAAGCTGCCTGTGTTGCTGCGTTTGCTGTAGGAGGGGTGTGGTGCGAGTGGCTGGCGTGTGGTGCAGGAGGTCACCGCCACTTATCAACAGAACCCCCGGAGCCAGTGCTTTCATAAGCTCTTAAGCCATTATTGAGGGGGTGGGGCTAAACCGAGCTGAGTTGAGGACCTTTTAGGGAAACGCTGCATTAAATCCCAACGCAATCGTGAGTCAGTCTTGCTTTGGCCATTGTCTTCGTATGGCTATTTGTTTCTTCTTGTAACTTAACCGTTTCTTTTTTTTATTTTAGCAGGTGGAGTGAATCTCAAAGTTAGATGAGATGCACTTTGGGAGGAAACCATCAATAACAGTGACAACGGTCCGAAACGGCTAACACAAACAGACCACAAAAGACCTTCTACAGCACACGTCCTCAAACTTAAATACGGACTTAAACATACCCTTTAAACATAATGCCAGCGCCCTTAGTGAAACGGAAGGGTTGTGTGTTGCACAATGTCCTGAGAAATACGCTTCCCCCACAGAACACAGACAAACAGGCTAACTGTCCTCAGATGCTTTTATGACTCAATTAACACAAGAAGCATATTAAGAAATACAGAGGCCTCAGTGTAAGGACTGAGCCAGCGGAGACAGAAATTAGATCCAAAAGATGATTCATGGGAGTTAGTCAGATTATGGCGAACTATTGAGCATAGTTTCACCATGAGTCCCACAATATTGCTCATATGTGAAAGTACTATGGCGTACTTAATGTTAACAACAGTCCTTATTTGTAGCGTATGTCTAAACTACCACAGAATGACACTGTGACACTGTGACACTGTGACACCATGACACCATGAGACAGCTGGGAGGAGCACAGTCAAGCTAATCATTCTTAAGATAAAGAGGTAAATGTCAGTTGGCATTGGATCTTTTTCTGGATCTCAATGTAGGTATTGGATATTTGATCATCAGATTGCTATCCTGAAAATGTTTTTCTTGCGAATTGGTGCAATACCTGAGGTGATGATAAAACAAATCATGTTGCAGTTATTTTCTGTAGCCACTAGCGAGTAGCTAACCAGATTGCTACAGCTTCGTAGCCACTGAATGGAGGAAAGGGTCTTTTCTACTTAATAGTATTAGACTACAAACTGTTGCATTATACATAATGTAATGTAATATTTTCTTGATGCAATATGTATTGAATCGTTAGACCGTATCTTGATTAATACATTGTGAGTTCAGTCTCCTCCCTAGTACACAACTAGGGCTGGGCGATAAAACGATAACAATAATTATCGCGATATTATTTTCCTTGACATAAATATAACAAATGTTCGATAAAATTTATTTGGATCACGAACTGCCAAATGCAAATAATGTCGCAGGAATAGAGGTATGCATAGCGCAAGTTAAGTTGCAAGGTCAGAGGCCAGCACGTCGTATTGTTTACAGACACAGTGGCTGGCGGGCTTGTAATTGGAGCAGGAGAAGCAAAATAAGCGAAATGAGCGACACCGAAGAAAGTGCAGTGCCCATGACCATCTCGAAGGACGAGGAAATTGTCGACAAGAAACTGAAGAAAGGTCACTCACTTTATTCAGTCATTACACAAGACTCACTTTACTTACTTATTCAAATAAAAGCTACAGGATGATACTTTGTTGACAAAATTTTTACTGCCAAGTCAGACGTTAGAAAAATTCAACGTATTAGCATTAGAGCTATTCAACGTATTTTTGTTCCTTCCCTTTGCATTGCAATCATTTTTTATCTAATTAAAAGACATACTTTTGACGTGGAGCTCACTAATAACAAATTAACATTCCCAGTTCAATGGAAAATCATAAATACATTCATGTTTTGAAATTTCTGATATCTTACTGAGCATTCAGTGTAGCTGCTACAGTGGAGTTGGCAACAAGTTAGGCTAAATGTAATAAGATATTTATTTTTTTGAGGAAAAATTATTTTTCTTAATTTTACTCATGCATATTTTATGTTGAAAAAAGATTTATGTTTGGCAAGTGTTTGTCATGTTCTGACCATAAAGAATAGTTTAAAACCACAATTAACTTTCTGGTTGCTTCGACTTTCACTCAGGAGCAAAAATCAGCATTTAAACTTGAAAGAAATAATGATTTGACATTTATCGTGATAATTATCGATATCAACTGATATTACATTTTTTTATCGTGTTAACATTTTTGGCCATATCGCCCAGCCCTATACACAACCACTTATTTGTCATCATTACAATCACAGTTGACAATGCAAAGCTGGTCCGACAAGGAGAGGCAGCAACCCTTCAATCTGAGGCGGACGTTTCCTAGGACCGAAGGGGGAAACTTTTCCTATCATTGTATTTGCCAAATGCAGTGAAAAATGCAAGATACACCAGACATCATCATAGGGACAGCATCAAACTAAACGTGTCCACTGAAAACCTGTGTCTACAGGAGCCAATCACTGCTTAATCTGCTTTGTTCTCCGATTCGACAGGATGGAAGTCCTTTATGGCACTCAACTTCAAATTAACATGAAATCACATTATAAAACTACTAAACCAACTCCGACCTGCCGGATCACAAGCACCGAATACAATTCAGATAATGAGCTCTTTAAAACTCTTCAAACTGGGCTGAACTTTTCCAAGTGCCATCGAAACTAAGCGTGCGTTACGCATGTGGGGTAAAAAGGGAAATGTTTATTATTTATTAAGCGAGCAGCCTCATCCGGAGGGCAGTAATTTATTGGAGTACTTAACTGGCAAATTATCATGCTGACCCTAAGGCTAATATATGCTTCTTTGGTGAAAAATCTAGTTCTGCCTGTATCTTTGGAATGATGTGCTGGACCATTATCGTGCCGAGATCTCTCTCAGATTTTAAACCAAGCACGTCCTAGCAAAGAAATTGTTAAGTGAACACAATCAATATTTTGAAACGGCCATTACAATCTCCAGACCTCAATCCAATAGGGCATTTGTATTTGACCTTTAAAGGAAGTAACACACGAGTACAAACCAATCTCACAGAGCCGGAGAAATCCAACAGTCAAATATCCGTCCTATGCAATAAAACCCCAAAAACAGATTGAGATGTTCAGGACATTATTCTTTTCGAAAAACCACAATAACGTGACAGTATACTGCTGCACTGTGTAGCCTTTAACGTCTCAATATTTCAAAGTACTGACTCATACTTTGATAATAATTTCATAATAATTTGTCAAGGGAATCAATACATTCTGAGGCCACTGCATTTTAGTGAAACCTACAAAACAAAGTTTAGCTTCAATTTTAAAAGTGCCTAAAACCATGAAGGATTACTACTGCCTAATCTCGCATGTGCAAAGCCCTACTAGTTCTCCATGAATGGTTTGAGAGAACTAGTTGAAGAGAAGCTATAATGTAGGAGCTCGGCTAACTAATAATCCTTAATCCTTAATATGCCATCTACAGAATTTACAGATTCATTTTGTAAATCCCCATTAACACTAAATTCAATGGCTCGGGTTTCTCAAAAAACACAGGGAGGTTTCTATGAGAAGGAAAGGGAAGAACCCTCAAAAATGTCAAAATAAAAATTGTAAATACAAAACAACAAGCCCAAAATATGACTCAAGTAAAGCACTGAATTGCAGCTCTGATGCTTATTTCACGTTTTTCAAAATGCACACCTTTCGTGCAAGAACAGTAGGCTTAGCTAGCTGTGGGCCATTGCTAAACAACAAAAACCAAGCCACTGCATTTTGTCCAAATGTATCCCCGTGCGGTTTTGACGAACAGCAAGGATACGCAGAGGTAAACCTGAGGAGGAATCCTCACCCTCTGAATGTTTGAATCTTTGCATGGCATGTAAGTGCAGTAGTGAAGAAGGCTTTGCCCCACGTGCGGCCATTGTTTTCACCTCCAGGAAAGGTAAGCACACCAGTTCCACTAAGCTTCGGGTTCTGCAGTCCACAGTCAGGGAGGGCTGAGGTGGAAATGCCTGAGACAGGGAGTTTGTCCTCCTCAGCAGCAGTTCTTAAAACTCTAGCACTCAAAGATTCGCTTACTTTTTTTTTTTTTACTTAAAAACGGAAATAACTCTGACATAAAATGGCAGATACAAAATAAAATAAAAGTCTTTTTCTTTGGAATGCTATAAAAAGGAAGACGGCATCGTGATCTTCTTTTGCAGGTGTACCTGAAACCTGGACATGCAGGGAAAAACACACTGCATACCATGGCTCAGATTACAGTCTTTGACAGACAGAATTAGTAGCATGAACAAGAATATGCATGTAAATTATGATAAGCATGTATAATGTGATATTTTATGTAGGGCCGTGGGAGTTAATGTCCAAACAAATGAGGCTTTGTTGGACCTATTCCACCGGTTCCAGCTAAAAAATATGCAAACATCCTGAGAATCCCAGAAAAGTCCGACGCCAACCATTTTGCAACGTTCTGTATGACACACTGAGGAACTCATGGAAGCATTAATCCATTGCGAAATAAAACCTGTCAGGTCAAACACAAAATTACTGCCTATAAACACATTCAAGTGAATATTATTCCATTTCATTAACATATGCAACTAGTTAACTTACAATAATCTAGTAAATCTTACTGTCTTACTCGATCTTACTAAATGTATCGTGATAACTTAGTAAGCAAAATAAAGTTAACTTGGTAAACTGAAAGACCAGCACCGAATATTCATGTCAAAAAGCACCAAAAACGCACATAATATATTCCGTCTGAATGTTTGTTCGCTAGGGAGAAACACCTCTCTTTAGCAATAAAAAAAAATGTATTACCAGTACTCAATGTTAAATGTTAAATATATTTGTGGAAAGGGAAAGGAGAAGGGTTGTTCCCGGTAAAGCCCTCAGTTGTCCCGAGCCGGATGTAAACACCGTGACGTAAAGCAGGGCGCCTGGCCTCTCTCTGGTTAACGCTCTCCCGCGGAATACTGACACAGCCTGCGAGAAGGTGCCGACTGACAGCCAACACAGACGGGGATTCTCAGGCTTCGTGCCGATAAGAACGGCATTGTGCCTGGAGGCCAAGCTGCAAGGACAGCCTCCACTGGGATGGCAAGCAGACCCGGTCAAGTACTCCTGTGGCAGAAGCTTCTGGGCACTGCCCACCCTCAGGATAAGAACCCTGATCCTGGAGTCTCGATTCCAGGAGGTTTTAGTGCCCCCGTTTAAGTAACCACCAGATGCTGGAACCGATGCAGACATTTCAATCCAAGTAGACTGCGAAAACTTGAATAATTTTTTGTAGCTCCAATGAAAGTTGAATACTATAACCTTTCTTTGCATGCTGGACATGCTGGATGCTTCTTGCAGTGAATGTAAAAAACAATTACAGTTTGCCATCGCGAGCCACAGTATTAAAAGTATTTGAAGGCATTTTTAGTATAGGTAACTAACTGGATGAAATGCATTCTATAACTGACCAACCAACCAACAAAAGAGTAGGCCTATTAGCTAGTGTTGGATTTCTGTATCTATCTATGTATCTCATTTCCTTGCCTTTGGATTAGCGGTTGTCCAAAGCTTTGCCAAAAAGCTCAGCAGTCAGATCAATACGAAACAATTCTCTCGTGATGAATTCCAAAACAGAATCAGCCATAAACAAAACCAATGTCTCCGCCGCCTTGGCGTCCCGTCCACATTATAAAAGTCCACAGACCACCACTAAAAAGAATCACATTGCTCAATGTGTGGGGTGGTAAAGAGGAGAGGGAAGCCAGTCTGTTTAGTCATTAGTGCTATTACTGAGTTCTGTAAGAAATACAACTCGGTCATCGAGCAGACGCTACTATCCAGAGCGACGTACAAAACAGCCAAGCACTTGCCATTATTCAGCAAAAGTGCCAAATACCTGCCCATTTCGCAGGTAAATCTAATCTTTACCTTTCATGAGAATTTTATTTTATGTGGCAAGCTCTCTCAGTTTTGATTTCCAAACCCTTTTCCTGGACAAAGCGTCATCCAGCTTTTTGCTCATTGCAGCATTAAGAACGCTGGTACATTTTCTTACTGAATTACAAGAGGGGAATAAAACTGATTTCCCACTCGCATTGATTTTACATTGAGTGGCTGTTTAAAAATAAAATTGTCATTTGTAAGAATGCTTTTAAACATTGTTTACAGGAAGTATCCTTTTCGTCCGTTCTGTAAAGCGCTCGAATGATCATACGCTTTAATTGTTTCCTGGATAACCTTCCAAAGTAACAACATGGATTTTCTGCTCTGACCCCTTCATAGTCTCTATATTCAAGGTTTTGCAGTTGCATTTTTTTTTTACCATTTCTGATCAAGAAGTGATTTTGGAAAATGAAGGTCATTCGCACTGACGAACCCACTGCCCCCAATAGTTCAAACACCCTCTGATCAAAATGTGCAAATGCACGGATGAACCAGGCCTCAGCCACCAACCGCGCAGAGGCCGGGAGTCTCACGACGGCACTCACCGGCACTTTAAATGGTGAAGAGTTGGGCCCATCCATGGCGACGTTCTTCTCCGCGCTCCCCAATCCCGATATGCTCCTTCTCCTGGGAGACCTCTCCGCTGACACCTCTGAAGAAGATGGAGAGAAATCGGGCTGGGATGAAAACCTAATTAAGTGAAATGCTCAAAACAAAGCTACATGGCCGTTGGCAGACACCTGTGGTCGCTAATGATTTGGCAACCATGGTACTGACACCCGATGACAGGCGGCTATTCTGGATAAGCGCTGAACCGGACCCTTCGGCAGCGGAGGCCACCAGATATCCCAGCATGCATGACACCTGCGGCCTTTTGAGTCGATGTTTCTGTGTGGTTCATTTACCAGCTGCTTTACAGTGCAGGCCTGGCTCATTAATGATGTGGAAACAATCTCCATATTCAATATAATGGAATATGGGCAAACTGCAATCCCGTTTTATAAAATGATTCACAACACCACTGCTCTCCCCTGTCAGAGAGAAAAAGCCCTCATTGAGTCCCACAAAGACATGCTGACATCTGCATTAAAATGGGCTCAATACTGTGCTTGTTTAAAGATACTTTTTCAGGAGCCCAGGTCTCATTTACATTGCGCCGCGTCCTGGTACTGTGAGGCAGTTTATCATTCATTTCCTATATAAATCGTAATAAATAAAAGGCAAAATGCACTTCACCACTCCAAGGGCCCAGTACCCCCATGCAATACTTTTCTAGCGAATTACAGAGACCTTTGTCAAAGGAAGAAAGCAGTACAGGCCTTATCTACAGTAGCAGTTTAGAGTCACCGGAAACCTGACACTGAAATTTTAGCTAATGGGCCTGGTAAGGCCAGGGAGCAGGATAGACAGCTCTGGATAACTGCCTAGGCGGAGCTGGCGTTCTGCAACGGTGATCCCTCCACCAACAAGGGCTTTCCACTTTCCCCCCTCCGAGTCCCGGACACACGGGTGGTGTGAGCGCTGCAGCATACAAATGAATTGCATCCTCGCTGCAGAAGCAACGGCAGCCCAGGACAGAGCCCCTTCTCCTCAATACAGAAAACTAAAACCATTAATCATGTTTAAAACTCCTGCAGATATCTGACTGAAGCTAAGTATGGCATATTTCCTTTACAAATCCGGCATCATGAGTCATAGCAAACCAGTTGACCTGGGAGAAAACAACCTTCCAAAAACGTTGACGGGCAGAGACGACGGCAGGGCAGGCCCACACGGAGAAAGCCTGGGCACGTGACCTTTCCAAACTTCGTCAGATCAGCACATCTCTGGGAGGAAAACGCCCCTTGTATTCCAACTGGAGTGAGCGCAGGAGACAGCGTGCGGCCGTCAGCACTATCAAAAGGCTACTTTGCAAAGTGCTACATCAAGCTTTCTGTTCCCTAGTCCTTCCACAGCATGCATCACTGTTTAAACTGCTTGGGAAAGAAAAGGGTTAATTCAGTCCTGAAAGCCAGGAGTCTACACGTTTAAAAAGTCTTTCTGATTTTTTGCCTTTGTGAATTACATTCATTTGAGTTCAAGAGGAAGATGAAACAAAGCTGCCACCGGTCTACTGGGACCGCCGCTGGGAACTTCAAACAACCTGCCGTTTCCGTCGCAGCCAACACATTATCAACGAACCACAACAACCTAGTTAATGTAGCAGGGTTGGCAAGGGTTAGAAAAAGGGAGGCAGAACTGGTACCTCGGTCGCAGCTGTTCCCCATCATTTGAGGAGAGTCGGAGAATATCAGAGCTGGATTGGCTGAACTCAGACCACCACACTTAGCCAATCAGTGACGTGCCCTCTTCACCGATGACCATCTTCCGCACACTGGCCCTATCCCACCAATTAGTTAAATGGTACCTCCTTGATTAATTCCCACTGTTCCATCTGTCCAGCCGTCCGCTTCATCCTCAGTCTAGCTCTCCATTTCCTTCTCTCTCGCCGTCGCGTTCCACGTTCTGTCTCTCCTTCGCCTTCTCCCGCTTGCGCTCTCTCTCCCTCTCCCTCTCTCCCTCTCTCTCTCCCTCTCTCGGCTGCAGTTGTAACCTTCACTTCATCAGTCTCAGGTTGGTTTTTTTTTTTTTTTGGCTGGCCCACAGAAGAGATTTTACCGCAGTTATTCAATCAATGGCACTCTCTCTCGTACCCCTTCCGCCTCATGTCGGGCTCTCCTCTCCTCTATCTGTTCTCCTAATCAGTGCGGAGATCCGCCTGCTGCTGGCTGGCTGGCTGGCTGGCTGGCTGCTGCATCTCTGAGATGCAGCTTCCTGAACGGGCCTGTAGGGGACTCGCGCATTAGGACAAATTTAGACCCATACTCGGAGCCCCGCTCGCTACAGACACAGAAACCTCTCAGCGGCGTGAGAGCGC